>BRZM01000029.1:2924258-3147527 GCA_033238685.1 Lates japonicus | reverse complement strand
CCTTTCCATGACACTCTGGGCTTTGCGCTTGTAAAATGAAGGTGAAACAATGCAAATTAGCCATGGGATGGCATAAGAACATATATTTATGCTGCTAAGGAGTTTTCTTGGCACCTAAGCAGTGTTGGAAAAGATAGCTAGGGTATGAGGCTGATGCTGCTCTATAACCAATCAGAGAGCTTGTTACATGGCTGATTTTACCTCATTTTAACAGCACAAGGACCAAAGTGTCACAGAAAGGCTAAATGGAGAAGGTCTGATGAGAAGCTAAATGACTAAGCAAATCAAACAGCTAATAGGAAGAGGAAAAACAGTGGGGAAATTGAGATGCAAATGGGAAAAAAACTGCCCCTTTAAATACCTGATTGAAATATGTACTCTTAATTTGTGAATCCAGATATTTATTTCTCACCTTAAACTCAATTTTCAAACAGATTTTTACAGTTTATCATTAATTATAAATTCTTCCATGTATTTTTAAATGATGCACTTACTGTTTTATGTTGTTTTTGTAAATCCCTTTTTAATTAAACTATTTATTATTTATTTATTTTGATGAATTAATATTTCATTTGTAAATTCTTTATAGAATTGCTTTTTATAGCCCATTAAAATAACAAATAATGAATTACTTTGTAATTTAGTCTGTTTATTTATAGATTCATAAATCAATTTGTTTAAAATGTATTAATCCCTATTTCTATTGTAAAATCTGTTATTAGGTAATGAAATGCTTTATTACCATTTCTGTGGCACTTGTGGTCCTCCATAAGGGTGGGACAATCAATTACTTGTTATCCACTTAGATTCCACCTCTGCAGCTGCTGCTTGGCATCTGAATACTTGATTGTGTCACCATATATGCCCTAGACAAGTGTTACAATTGTCCATTCAGTATTTTCATGAGTCGCCACAAATCTGACTACAAGTGGGAAGAAGGGAGACAAGAGGTACACAGAGATGTTTCTGTGTCAGGTGTATCATTGTTCTTGCTTTTGCCTCCCAACACCAGGAGGACAGTGGCACTACAGTAAACCATTAATTATATTTCCAACTTTACTACACAATTTTTTTTTTTGTGGATGCTATGTTGACCACTGCATGGTGCCTTCATATTCCTGTATGTATAATATTTGTTTAGTTGTGATTCAGTTTTGTTCTTTGGGGCTTAGCTCTAGTGCCCCCTGCTTTGGAGAAAGTCACACTGCATTTTGCACACTGCAGCACTCTACCCTCGGGAGCCAGAAGTGGAGGCGGTCAGAAGTCAATACAGCTCACTACAAAAATATGACATCTGTCAGGGATTTGTGGAGGAGTTGCAGGAATCTTGTGGGATGGAAAAGCTTTTCTCTGATTATGTCATGACTAGACCAGGATAGGGATGAAGTTACAGAGCCTGCAGCATCAAAAAACACAGTAGTGCGGACAGGGATGCATTATCTCGTATACTGACCTTATTTCACCCCTGTGCTGTAGGCATAATAACGGTATAAGCCCATACCCCTTTTAAAATCTCATTTATGATCAATACTGAAAATACCAAACCACAGGGAAAATATTGACCAGACTCAGTTATAGTTGAAAGGTACTTTCCGTTCCTTGTCCTCCTCTCCCCTCCAGTCTTTCACTCTTATGCATTATTGACAATTGTGTCTACTTATAGTAGAGTCGCAAAGTCTGGCTGCTTTAAGATACAGTGCCTTTTAAATGTTAAAATAGCACTTACAGGGTTTGAGCGGAACATACAGCAGATGGATATAAGGGTCCAGTAAGTAAGTCTCTAGTTTTGGATGGTGGTAGTGTTAAACATTATAAGCAATCCCAGTGGCAGTGTGATAGATCAGAGTTCATTGTTTGCCAAACACTTTCACTTGGGTCTCCATCTTTTGGACAGGAATCTGAGGAGAAACACCCGTTCCAGTAACATCTAAAAAATAAGGAAACATCAGCAGCTCTCCTGCACTTTCAAATTTGCTAAAAATTACCTTAGCTTATAATTTTGTGTTAGAAAGGGGGATATACTATAATACAGGAGGACTGTAGGGGTAAGAAAGTGAAATAGTGATAGTTCAATCAGAAGTTGCTGGTGAAAAGTATAAAAGAAAGTCTAATTGAAAGGGTTTATTGTCAGGTAGTATAAATACCTTTGTTATATTTTAAAATTACATTAAATTAACAGCAACTTTCTACTTTTATTAACAACAAAAGATTTGCTACATTGGCAGGTCTTGGGCGACACTTGGACAATCATTCTGTTTTGTTTTTTTTACCAGTATTACTTTCAATGCCAGTTGCCCTACTGTTGGGGAGGGTATCTTAAGAATGTTACACTGCTTACAGGAATAAAAAAACTGTACGTGAAGATTAATGTTTTCAAGATAAAATGTCAACTTTTCTGAATGACATGTTTTAATTCAAATGATAACAACTGTAACAAATTTGTGTTGAGATATTTTATGCAAAAATAATATGGGAAGAAAAGAAAAGGCACTGCTGGGATTCGAACCCAGGATCTCCTGTTTACTAGACAGGCGCTTTAACCAACTAAGCCACAGCGCCAGTAGCTACACCCACCCCAACAGAAATACCCCCCCTGTTGACCAGAGTCATACGCTTACTATTTATGGCAGTTACAATCGGTGACAATTTTGAATTTTGTTTTCTCTCAGAAAACAAAATAAAGGTTGTTACATTATAGTTTTGACTGAACTGTGGTAGTTTGGCGCTGCTGTACTTTTTAATGCCATGCAAAGGTTGCACTTTGGTCTGTTTGAAGTCCATTTCATACATGCCTTCTCTTCTCTGTGTGCTGCTGCCCTCCAGTGTCTTTCTGTAGTAACTGTAGCTGTACGGCTGCTGAATAAAGTAATAACACTAATGGGCAGAAGGAATATTGGTAGGAAACTGCAGCAGACATTTAAGTCTATAAGAATACTACACTACACCAGACTTTGCTGTTAACCTAGACCACAGCTGGTGGTGTTCTGAGGGCCAGCACACAACAAATGAAAATACATTAATGTATTACTTTTAACTGCATTACTGAGTGCTTTCTCATCTGAATTAAATGTTCAGAAAGGAGTGCCATTGTGTGTGTTTATGGGAAAACAGTCGATATAATATTGCCCCATGTGTGCAGTGTTACCTCTGCTGATTTCAGTTGTTTTCATGAGCGAGCTTAGGGTGTGGCACCACATCTGTTGTTCAGACATGAACAACAGATGCATACGGGTATGCTTCATGTCTGAATTGTGGAAACATATTGAGATATGTACATCTAAAATTAAAGAGTCAGCTGATGGGTGCAGATATTTGAGAACGTCACAAGATTTTATTTTTGATTTGGAGGGGTATCTCAAAGCCTCTGTAAGATGTATTTTATGTAATATTCTTTAATTTGGTCAATTAAGCAGCTTACATATAGATAAGAATGAAAGAGGAATGTTGTAATTTTTCTTTATCACAGGCTACATCCTGTTGAAAGAAGAAATAAAAGGACAACTGTAGCTTAATAGCATCTCTGTGCAACAAGCTCCCCAGCAACAGTAAACTTTTGGGGATCTATTTTCAGTTGGCATAGGTGAAAAAGCAAAGGGTGCTGACAACATCTAAAAATACACTGGTGTGGGCACTCCAATGTAATTTCCAAACCTCTGAACTGCAACATTTGATGAATCGAGAAGACAAAAGGACTATTTGGAGACAAACTTCTACTCCATTTCTTCCAACTTCATTAGTCTGTATGGTAGCAAACTGACAACTACAACTACTCTCCTTGAGTATGGTTTTAAAGTGACAATGAAATTGGATGAATTTGAAATTTTCCAAAATATGTATATTTTATTTTCTACTTTTATATCTGCAAAAACATCAATCAAAGTGTAAACTGCCTGATAACCTCACCTTGGCTTGGATACAAGTCCTACTGAAGAGGGACATTCTTTGAAAAGAATATTTACCTTGGTTCCTATATTGGTTATTTCCTCAGTAAGTTGGCATAAAGTTGTGGCGTCGGTTTCGGCAAATGACATGATCACTCACTGAGTTCCCTTATTAAAGAGCTGGTAAGATCTTTTTGTTGAGTTTTACTAGTGTTGCACATACATACTGCAGTTTTGTAACTGACAAGAAATGGCTTTACTGTAGCATTTAAAAATTCAACTACAACAGGAAGGGAGTATGTTATGCAAGCTCAACACAACACTGGTGTGTATAATGCATGATTACGTTGGCCTTTTGTTAGTAAATCTGCTGGAGAACACTCGCTGTATATTAAGGCCTATTTGATTATTCTGAACTTGTGTAATGATGCAGTGAGTTTGAACAGATGTGGGTCACACAGTGTGGAAATGTGTTTTGATCTTTTTTTTTTTTTTGGAATCTGTGAATTACCATGGACCAGTCTGGGCTGGATATCATCCTGTACACATCTGCTCTCTGTTTCATGCATTTGTGTGTATATAGTCACAGACCTATTACTGATACATATGTAGGTTTATAAGTCTGCTACTGAATTCAAGGCCTATGAATATCAATAGCACATTGTTAGCACCTTATTACAGGCCTACTGAGTCACAGAGCCCTACTGTACACAGTCATTCCCTGTGTGCAAACCAATCCAATATTTATTTTTATATAGTGCATCATAATCCTGTTTAAAGGCTGTGATACAGCTGGGCACTCATTTAGCTGTCAACAGCAGCTAAATAGAGACGTATGAGGAAAAGAAGTCCTTCCTGAATTAACACTGCTTATCACACACCAGTCCAGCTAGAAGTCTTAGGGGGAAAAAAAACCCATAACAGTCTTGTTTTAATGGATGTGCTGATCAAACTGGGCGAAATGCTGCTGTAACAATTAACCGACATCATCTCACATTACACCCATTATCGCCCCCTCTCTCCTCATCGCTAGCACACACACACACTCACACACATACACTCAGAAATGAGGGAAAAGGGCCTATTGGAAGAGTAGTGTGCGATGGGCTATCATGCTATCGAACTGTTGATCCGCGTATCAATGTAACAGAGCATCGATCGGTTTTGACTGTTTTCGTTTCTTACCGGAGAGCGAGAGCAGCAGCAGCGCCGCGCTCAGCAGCTGAACGCCAGAGCTCCTCTCCTGCGCGGGGGAAGACATTTTCTCTCCTTGTTTAAAAAAAAAAAACAAACAAACCGACGTTTATATCACTTGAAAAAATTAGTTCATAGAAACAGAGCAGCAAGTCTGCTCCTGGTGTGTGCGTTAAAATGCTAAAAACTGTATTTTTGTTTTAGAGGCAGGACATGGCTGGCAGTGTCTTTAGCCTTATGACGGTTGGTCTCGTGGTTGTCAGTCTGTTGGCGGGTAGGGAGGGAGGGCAGGACGGGGAAGACCAAAATAAGAGGCTATCTCCTTCACAGAGAGGTTTTAAACAAATGACTCCGAATGAATGATAAATATACTAAAAAGCAACAACTAAGCTAAAAATGGGAACAGATAAAAATCAGGATAGATTGGTGAGAAAGTAAGAAAGCTGAACTAATGTGTTGTAAAACACAACAAACATACTGCAGGTTTCCTCCATACAAGTTACGAGGATCATGAGGCTCTGGTGGATGTAATTGTGTTTCTAAATTACTTAAAGCTTAATTTGTCAGTTACTGTAATTTCTTTTTCTCTATCAGTAAATATATACACCATCTGAATGGTGTACACTGATACTGATATCTACAGTAAGCTAAAAGTGGCAGATATATTGCAATGGCTGATTTATCAGTTTCGCTCTATGTGCCAAAACCATCACAGTCACAAAATATCTCTGAGGGATTTTGGAGAGATGTGTCACATAGCATTCACCCCTACTATCATCAAAGCACTAAATGAGGGAACCTAAGTGTTCCTCCTTCCATCCACTGGAGCTCCAAAGCCTTGTAGAATCAATTTCAAAGAGCACTTGTGCTGTAAGCAACATTTGGAAAATATAATATGTGAATGGGTGAGGGGACCCTACTGAGAGGAACCAGGCTGCCGTGCAGACAAACAAAAAATTAAGCAGAGACCATCCCAAACTCCCTCCTTTAATCCATTCCTGCATCCATCCTTCCTGGGTGGGAGGCAAGAGGAGAGGATACTGGGAAATAAAGGAGGCAAACAGTAAATGGTAATCGCAAGCACAACCTTCCTTTTCTATCCCTCTTTTCTCCTGTGACTTATTGGAGGCACAGAGGAGATGCTACTAAACAAGTGTGCCGTACGTTTGGTGAAAAATCAGAGGTAAAGACACAGGCAAGAGAGAGAGAGACAGAGTACCGGAGAGAGGCAGAGGAGAAGACTCAATAATTCCTCTGAGCAGACTGATGACCTAAGCTTTCAGAGAAATGGGCGATGTCAGGACAGGGGAAAGATGAGAATTAGAGAAAATGCCAAGATTTGTTGTTGGGACCTAGGGGAGTGGTGTGATGACATTAAGCCTTTCAGAGCAGAGAGGAGGGAGAGGAAGAGGGTGGGCTGGTTGCCAATCTGTGGTTAGCATAACAACACTGCTGACCACAGGGAGAGAGCTTTTAAATTTACTGTCACAGCAGTGTAGACCATCTACTAGCAGGCCTGTAGGCCATTTTATATTCAGTTGTTGTATCAGTATACTGCACAAGGCAACTCTCCCATACGGACAAGCATAACAAGCATTGTTGTGATGTTTAAAGTTACCGTATGTGGCTAAGGAATGCAACAATGTAAAGCATTCATAATGCCATGCATATCAGCATAAATCTCACACCAATCTTGCTATTTTAAGTCAGTATTAAAATGTACTGTAAGTAGAGAGTTTATGGTACAAGTAGTGGTGTAATGTTGGGCTGCACTGTGTGTCACTGTCCATGGTGATGAATGTCTCTTAGGATTGTGTCACTCTCCGTGGTGCTGAATTTCACCACTCACTGGTGAGGGCCTTTGTCACCGATTGTACTTTACAAAACCAACCTAACCACTGAAAATTAAACTGAACTGCCAACATTTGAAATAAAAATA
This sequence comes from Lates japonicus, assembly GCA_033238685.1. NCBI lineage: Eukaryota > Metazoa > Chordata > Actinopteri > Centropomidae > Lates > Lates japonicus. Next base: position 3,140,513 of record BRZM01000029.1, on the reverse strand, counting down.
CAACTAACACTTATTAGAGTAAAGCAGATTAATACAGTAACACAACAATTGTTCTCTTCCTTTCTGTCCCTGTCTCTCTCCCCTGTCTTTCTGCAGAAAGAAGAACTGTTGCTATAAAGAGTGCTCCTTTGTTGCTAGGCAGCAGGGATATTGTACAAGAGTGTATCCCGCTGACTGTTGCTGATTTTATACAGACAATCAGAGGTAAGAGGTTTGTTAAGGTAATAGACTCATAAGGTCTCAGATATGGTGGTGGGGTAAATGGTATCTGCCTGTAAAGAGCAGCACAATTTAAAATCCTTCAAATTCCTTTAAAAAAAAACTTCAAATTGAATTCTTCATTAAGAAGCTCACTGAAATTTCAGAGATGTGTTTTATTTTGCTGATTGGTTTAATTGGCATACTAATGGTTTGTCTGCTTTTTAGGATTCACAGATTATTTTGACCTACCAGCAGATTATTTTTTCAATGTATTGGTTTGTTTTTTCCTTTTTCTTTTTTCTAAGGGTATGTGGAAAGAATACATATTTTTATGATTGGGGTGAAGTGACATCACAGAATGAGTTATGGTTGGGTTGAATGAGGTTAAAGGGGCATCTCCAGACCATTAGAGATTAACACACACTAAACTATGTATGTGCCAAGGTAGGCCAGGAATATTCCGATCAGGACTCCATCCAAGCCAATCAACCATTTCCAATCAGGTAAGGCCACTGATTAACAAATTTAACCAGATTTTTAAGAACACCACCATGTGTATTTTTTGCAGCCAATGGTATCTTATATTGATTGCCAGTCAACTTTATAATAACGATTCAAAAAATCTGGAAAAAAATTTGACCACCTGTTCAACTCTCAATAGTAAATGTATTACTCAAACACTGGAAAAAAAACAAATGGAATGGTATAAGTAATGGAAGCCAGACACAACCTCCACTGTTTGCTTCTGTTAGCAGTCTGCCTGGACATGCAGAGCTGTACAGATAAAAAAAAACATATGGGTATATTTAATGTTAACCTTGAAGTCCAATTGTCAGTACCCTATCATGTCTTTTTGAAACATCACAACTTGTACAATAAAAGTGTCACAAAACTTGCCTTAGTTTATCACCGGTATTATTTGGATTTTGTCGGTTGTTTGAACAAATCTTAAACCTGGAAATCTTTGATTTGATGATATTCTTCAAAACCCACTGCTCTGTAAAGGCACCTTGAATTTTTGTGCCACTGTTTTTATTGTATTAATTTTAAACACAATTCTTTGCTGACATTGTGTATTGATGGCAATGACTGCCACTGCTTTTGCCCTTTACCCCTGTCCTTCATGCAGACACAATCCTTCAGTATTGACAAGCTATCATCGTCATATTGTTTTCTAACAATAATTTAATAATTTTTTCTGTCCATGTAGAGCAGCCAGTGTCTGTGGGACTGTACACAGTCACATGCTCTTGTCATGCTGAAGGGTTTCCTGTTCAGTTACACCCTGAATCAGGGCAGATAAATTTTGGGACTGGTCACTCACAGATATTGAGATTTCATGCTGACCACACAGAGCCTTCCTCTCAGCAAGGTTGAGAAAGACGAACTAAGAGCAATGCTGAAGAGTGAGAAAGCCAGTGATAGTTAGTTGACTATATTACATAATAAATTAGCATTAAATGGATAATAACAATTAAGTAGTGTTATTTATTTTGTACCTTGTACGCTGTACAAGTAAAATAGGCTATGACAGTTTTAGCTGGTTGTAACTATTTAAAGATCTGAACATGGTGATTTAAATACACATAATCCTCTGTAAAGGTAAATAAGATATTCCTTCAAATGTTTTTTATATATGTAGATGAATATCCACAAATGCAGAAAACACAGAGAACACAGAACAGCATTAAAAGCACAACTGTGAGTGTATTTCTCACTTGATCCAGAAGAGGGTGTTGTGACTCCATGGTTCACCCAGCAATGATGTGGAATAAAACCGTCATTATTTAAACATTATTAATTTGACTTTTTTCAGAACAAACTTACTTTTTTCCTCAGCTTATTAAGCATCAGCATCAGCATTCAAGCCAGAGATAAAATGCTCCTTTTTACAGAGTGAGTTAGTTAATGGTGGAATTAAATTTTGTCTGGGGTAGTTTTCCCTAATGAATGTATTTTTCATTTCACTTTAAATTGGTCACATTAGAGGAGACTTAAAGACATTTTCTTGTGATAACACACACAACGAGATGTGGCATGTCAACTGTGGGCTATTTGCAGACCTAGAGCAAATCATAGTTTTAGTGTTAAGGGTGTCATTATGGAAGTTTTTGCCACTGCGACAAAGTAGACATTTACGTTAACAGCTGTTTACTTACCAGTCTAGAAGAAATGCTGTGAGTTAAGCATCAATTCATTCCTACGTATACTAAGTAGGGATAGACCGATTATCGGCCGGGTCAATTATCAGCGCTGATAATCGGCATTTTGACGCATATCGGCATCTGCCTTTTTAAAAAATCTGATGGCTGATAAGAGATCAATTTAAAACTGGGTTATTTTGGCTCTGATGCAGCCGCACCTCTCTGTCTGCAGTCACTACTCTGTCTCCGGCATTGTCCCACCCACAGCACCATCTGATTGGTTACACGCAGAGCCACGGCACGGGTAACAGCCTTTATAAGACATGCTGCTGAGCCTGGGAGCTCCCTGCACTTTTTGTTAGAATTTTAAAACAAAGATGTCTATTGTCTAAGATTAAAAAAAAAAAAAAAAACCTTGAAAATCTGAAAAGCTGTTTAATAAACATATGCTTAAAGGCATTTAAACGAAGTGTTGGAGTTTGTATTATTGAAAAATTTTGACGCCAATATTTTCACTTTTACTACAAATGAATATCGGCTCCAAATATTGGTTATCGGCCTCCTTGACTACTAATAATCGGTATCGGCCCTGAAAAAACCATATCGGTCTATCTCTAATACTAAGAGCTGTCACCAGTGGTGGAAAACACCATTGTTAACTCTTGCTTTTATTTCTATCACTTCTTTTCTTCTACTGAAGTTAGCATGCTATCTAGCTAGCCCTGTCCTGTGTCATACTACTACTTTGCGATAATGAGTCACTGTAGTGTCCAGTCTGCCCTCAGTCCAACATGAGACGATATAGCACTGTTGAGAGGGTGTAGCCTAACCTCTTGTCTTGTAAACACAACACTGGCTGAAGCTCTTGTTAAGTAAATAGCTGTTAATGCTAACACTGGCTAAGTAGCAAAAACTGAAATATAGCACCTTTAATGTGCCTGTCCATCCTGTTGTTCAGTGAGAAAGGAGAAAATTACAGTATTCCTCTATATTATTAATTATTATTATATATTTTTTGTTTGTTTTTTAAAATGGAGTTTACCTGGTACAAAGCACAGAGAGGTGAACATCTCACACTAATCATGATAACTTCTACAAAAAAAAAAAAAAGAAAATCTGTCAGACCCCCAAATATAGACATAAGTAAACCCAGGAATGACAACAAATTAAGAGGTATCATAGTACACTGATGGCCCTTCAGGTAAGCCCACTGATGTGCCACTGGAATACAAGCCCCACTGAGTTTGATAGAATGTTTGACTGACAGCTCTGTTTTCCTGCCTCCCTTTTTCATCGTGTCTTCCACACACGTCCGTCTTGTCCCTCGCCTCTGACACCCCAGACTCTTTGATCACTCATGTTTGTACTGCACTGCAGAGAACTACTGAAGACTACAGCGAGAGGAGGAGAGAAAGCGAAGGAAGGGGGAGGGGGGGTATAGAGAGAAAACATCTCTTTGTTTTTCTCTCTGTGGCATCTTGCCTTGTGGGAGAGAAGCTCTTTGAGGGGAATTTGAGAACTTAACACTGGTGTGTGAATGAATGTGTGAGTGTGTGTGTGTGTGTATGTGTGTGTGTGTGTGTGTAGGAACCCAGGAGACCACAACAGTCACTCTCTTGTTGACTTCTAAAAGTCCTCCAGTGGCCTGAGACATGATGCTGTGCCATGTCCTCAAATAACCAAAAGATTGTGAGAGGAAAAAAAAAAAGAAGAAAAGCCAGAGAGAAAGAAGAATGGAGGGGAAGGAAATTGAAAGAAAAGACAGTTGGGGAAAAAAAAAGTTCCAAAAAGTACAAGAAGAAAGAACTCATTAGAGCCAGATAAAGTGAGACACGGTGCAAGAGACAGAAATAAAGACAAATGAGAACACAGGTAAAGGGGATAAGACAGAGGTAGAGAAATGATAAAAGTATAGATCTTCAATGGGATAACAAGGAGACGTGTCATTCATCTGTCAAGGTGACAAGAAGTACAGCTGCCACTCTCCTTCACAGGAGATGCGGCTGATTTATTGACTTTGTGTCTTCCTGAGTTCAAATTGCGGTTAACAGCTGAGCTGTGGCACCGTCCTACCTGGGCGAGGTTTGTAGAGGCTTTTTAAGTGAAATAAAACATCATCACAAATTCTTAATTTATTAATAGGCCTAGTGGGACCTGTTTATGGTGATTTTTCTGTCTGTGTAGATGGTCTACAGTAAGACAGCAACGTCATAGCCCTGACTATAACACACAGCTATAAATTCAAGACAAAGAAGACAATATAACGGCAACAACGTAGCATTGTGGTAAACACGCACGCACACACACACAGTAAAGCCACAGAGTAAGCTAAGAGAAAGAGAGAGAGAAAAGTTGGTTGTGTCTTACACATAATACCAGAAGAGTAACTTTTTAGTCATTTAACAGTTTAGATGCAACAATTAGCAAACAACTATCCACAACTTTCTATTACACTGAATTCAAATTATTCTTATTTGCATGATTTTTACGTCCTTTTATTGTATATTTTGAATCCACCATGACTTTCTTGTGTCTTGTCAGCTTTATTTAAGTGCTTTTTGTCCTTGTGATCAAACCTTGGCCTGTCACACCACTTAGATTTTATGTAGCCTATTGTCTTTACAGTAAGCCTAGATAATCCCAGCTGTTTATTCATATCAGGTCTGTGTTATGTGCCAAGACATCACTAGGCCTAAATGCGTGTGACTTTCAGCCTGTGACAGATTTATAGAACTAAACCTTGTTAAACAAGTGGGATTTGTTGTGGCAACAGGGTAACTCGTAATTTAATGTGAGTATTTGCATCTAGTGTTTGGTCACATTAGACTTGAGGTGTTCTAATTGGCTTTACACAAGGCTAAGGTACTACTTAAATAGCAATACCTAACTTTTAAGAAATTTGAATTGCATATGTGTTTGATATTTTAAAGTCAGTAATAGGAGGCTTTCCCCCCAGCAAGGCTACAGTAGTCTGATTTACATATTGATTTAGCAACAAATCTGTGAAAACAATTACATGAAAATATGCAAGGAAAGAACTACGGATTATACTGAGGCTACTATAAGTACATCAGATCCCAAACAGGTGTGGAATCAAAGTTGAGGGATGATAATATTTTCCCACACCATTTAAAATATGAAGCCATGCAAATACTTCATCCTTACACCAAACCAGGTGACCAAAAGTGGCAGGACAAGTATCTAAAAGCTCACGTGAAACCCCAGTAGCTTTATGGCTGTTTTTCTTTCTCTTATTAACACTGTTGGTTCTCTTCTCTTCTCTTCTCTTCTCTTCGATACTGGGTAGAGCAGGGCATAGCAGCTCTGATGAAATATGCAGGTCACCCTTTTTGCTCCAGTTATTTAAATCTGGCACCAAAGAAGAGGGATCTAATTACTTCTTTCTCTTGCAGAGAGGGTAAAACCAGGACTCCCCAAGCTTTGTCAGTTTAGTGGAGGAACTGTACAATCTCACATTTTCTGCACTTTTTTAACAGCGAAAAGGAAGCCTTAATCTTATTAGTGTTGGGATTCCAGTAAGCCTAATTTGGAGTATTGTAAAACATCAAGGTAATCTAATGACTCTTTAAAGGATACAAGACAGATTACACAATGAGGACTCCAGCATTCAGATAATGAGGACTACCCAAAATAAGCAAGAACTGTTATCTCTTACAAAAATGCAGGCAGGATACAATGACAGCTCTGCACTGGCCTTTGGATGTCAGTCTGCCTGTACTGTACGCATACAGTATATACACAATGACTGAAAAAACAGATTCACACACATACAGTTGCATACAAAGACACGCAAAATGCCCACAGCCCGTGCGGAGAGATTTGCAAATGAACCAAACTCCTTTTTCAAAAAACTGTGCATCTATCAAAGAGGTCTCAGCAGGAGTTGGCCAGCGCTCGTCTCTTCATCTCTTTCTTTGCCTGCATCGTCCTTCTTTATTCTTCTCCAGGGATTTTTTTTTAAAAACAAAATTCAAAGTGAAAGGATTTTACAGGCTAACATTCACAGCTTTGTTTAGAGATTAGTCAAAGAGAAGAAAAATGATGAGTGTGTGTGTGTCTATGTGTGAACAAGTGTGCGTATACTCTGGCCCTTTGTTGACAGCTGATGCAGAGTTAATGTGATAATGACAAGCAGAGATGCAATTTGTCTCCTAGGGAGCGGCGTCATTCATCCGTTGCCGGGGGGGTTGAAAGGTCCACGGCAAAGCAACATCAGCAAACTGTTAAAGCATTTTATGTTTACAGCCAATCATACTGACATCACCATGAATTTTAAACTCAAATAATATCACTTATCTCTGCTTTGGATGTCAGTCTCCCAATTTACTCCTGCACCTGTCCATCATTCACACTGCTATTGACTGCTAAAATCTGGCTTTCCTCCCATGATGTAGAAAGAGAGAGTTCCAAGTATTTTTTTTTAATTTATCATAATACAGGTCTACTTGCTATATAAATACTGAGAAATTCACACTGCCCATATTCAGAAAATGTGCCTCTAAATGAGCCATCAGGACTTCTGTATCTTTGTCACTGCCTTCAGCCAACACAACACCTAAGCAGCCATTCTGCTGCTGAGCTAGCTCATTGCTAGCTGCTGGTTAAATATAATCCTAGTGGAACTTTGCAGCCATGAGGAGGTGATAGTGTGACAGAAACTACTGTGCTCCAAAGGATGATGATGTCAATTATTTGCATGGCTTGTCAAAATGAGCCAAAGAAATATACAATGCACTGCAAAGCTTCAGTAAATAGGGGTGTGAATGCAGCCCTGGAATGGGCAACATCTGTTACAATATAGTTTTTGGAGTAAACTTTCTCTTGCTGATGTCCTTCCATTGCTTTCCTCCCCTAACATGAAAGTAGAAGTAGAAGGCTTAATCATCTGGATAATGATGACTTTGGTTTACTTTGGCTGAATAACTTTGTTAATTACAGCCTAAAGTCAAGCCTGATGAATTTTGAAAGATGTGTGTTCTTGCATATAAACACATTTTAGGTGTACAAACATACAGGCAGATGTACACACAAATGCTCCAACAAAACGTATACACACACAACATGCCAGCATGGGTCAGACGGTAATTAAAAAAGTGCACTGCTCTTGGAGTCACACGCGCGTTACAACCCTGAGAAGTGCATAATGAGAAGCAAAGATAGTCAAAGAGCAGGAGTCTAACCTTCACTTGTCTTTTGTATTTTAACATTCTGTGAAATACCTCATCAGCCTTCATCACACTTCCAAATTTCACCTAAAAATGCCTCTCACCGGTGCTCATTGTTCCACATTCTTCTTTTCATTTTCTGTCTTTTTCTCACCAGGTGAACATGCTCAGAAGCAAGTTTTTGTCATTCTTAATATTTATTTATTTTCACTCAAATGTTAAAAAAAAATCCCATCTGGACACTAATGATGAGAAAGATCATGTCAGCAATGATGTGATAAACATAAATAATAGTTTACATGGAAACAGATGACATTCCTCTTTAAGTCCCTCTGGAGTCATAGTAACCAGATCAAAAATTCATTTAGTTTTTGCTATGAACAGAACAGGTTGTGTTCTCCACCTCTGATGGCAGGGTACTGATAATCTGTATGGACCAGAATTTTAATTCTGTGACCAAATGTCCACACTGTAGGAAATGCTTAGCTAGAGGGGATGCATGGTCTCTTCTGTTTATGCTACTGCTGTGTTTTACCCACGTAGAATTTTTTTTATCTTTTGCACCAAATGATCTTTTATCTTATTACAATGACACAATGCTTATCATACCTTGTTTTTTGTTTATTTTATGTGCCATTTCATATATTTTGATCTGTCTCAGATTTGCTTATGTCACCCGTCCCACTTTGCCTCTTTTTTAAAGGAGAAAGACAGCTTGATTGTCTAACCAAATAGCTTAAGCTGTTATAAGACTGACTGGTGGATGAGAGGTTGTGAGTTCAACTCTTATGGGAATCAATGAATGTCCAACACCCAGAGTCAAGACAGAAAAGCAATCTGAGAGACACTCCTACTTTGAAGGGTAGTTGATGGCGTGAGGATTTTTTTTTTTTCAGCTATGTGGTTGCATTGGTCCTAGAGATTGCGGGCTTGAATCCACTCTCTGATTCAATTGGCTTTTGAAGGTTGGTGTGTAGAGGAAAGACTGAAAAGCATCAAGAAAGACAACTTGACTGCCTAACCAAATAGCTTAAGCTGTTAGAGGACTTACTGGCAAATGTGAGGTTGTGAGTTTGATTCTTACAAGACTCAATGAACTTTTGAAGTCCAACACCAAATGTGAAGACCGGTGGTGGGGCTGGGGCATATGCTGTACTCTTTCCTTTGCACATCGACAGAATGTCTTTTGCCCAAGAAATTTTGTTAAACAAGAATAAATTCTACAATTCTACCCTGAATTAGAGTCTCTTAAGAATCAAACTCGCATCCTCACTACTACCAGTCAGTTTTCTAACAGCTTAAACTATGTGGCTAGACAGCTGAGCTCTCTATCTTTACACTTTTCAGTCTTTCCTTTGTAAATCTTCAAAAACTCATAAGAATCAAACTCACATCCTCACTACTGCTCTGGTCACAACTCTGGTCAGAACTGCTCAGGGAGAATTATTCTCAGTCATTCCAAGTCAAATCAGGCAAGAAAGTAGTTGCAGTACAGTCTCAGATTTTGTTCAGAGTTTGTCTATATCATGAATCAGTCCAAAAACCAAGGCATGTAAAATATTTCTGTTCAAATCTTATGTCCTATGACAGGACCAGCTTAAAGTGTCGCAACAGAAAAAACTGGTTACTACATTTTCTCCATCTTAATATGCTAAATTTGGGTCTTGAATTAGCCAAAACACGTCAGTAATGATTTGATGCATTAATTTTGAGCAATTCTGCCTGCATAAGTTAACTCAGTATACAATCTCTATGTGACCAAATGATTACAATATTTTCACAAACTGGCACAGAAAAGAGAGAACTGAAGCAGCTAATAACAAAACACTCACAGTGCCTTGGTATGAATTATGGCATTATTACTAAAGATATCACAATAAGTACGTTTGAATGTGATGTATCATTCCAGCCTTTCATGAAGAGGGCAGATGCAAAAAATGTATGTAATCCTAACAAATAGTTATATATTAGCATGTTTCCACTTATACCACATTTCTGGTACCTCACAGTCAGTTAGCTTTCTATTTTTTTTCTCACCAAGTTAACAAGAGCAGTGCTTATGACTGGATCTTTGGCTGGGGATCTGATAAACAGAGCTCCTTCAGCATGTTTGTGTTCTCGCCTTTCTATAACAGCACTGATAACATGGTCCAGGATGGATGGCAAGTGGGAAGGGACACACTGCAACACTCTTGGGAACAGTGCTGGGAGAGTGTGCTCTACTTTTTGTTCTGCCAGAACAACTCCGACAGCATGTTAATGCTAGTGAGGCGACGGGTGCCAATACTCTACCCCGTATTAAGGTTTTCCACTAGAGCAGATGCCATATGTTCTTCTCTGCCACAGCCACATGTCTCCTTCCCTTTCAGCTTCGCCTTAAAGGGACCCAGTGTAAATGAGGGTAAATCAGATTTTTCCTCAGCTTTCTGTTGGTAATGCATTTCTGTGTTCAAAAGCCAGTACAGTTGGGAAAAGAACAGTCTTGAAATAAATAAATAATAAGAAACATCACCATTCTTTTTTTCCCGCACAGTAAAAGCACCCTGTTTTTGCATTTATACTATATTTTCTGAAGGATTGGATTTCCATATGGCAGATGATCTTTGGCATACGATCCTTACTTATACTGAAGGGATGAAACTTTTTCTGCTGTTTGTATACTGGATCAAGTACAAGTCTAAAATTGTGTCAGTGTGCGTGTGTGTTAGTGTTAAATAGAAGGAGGCAATATAAGATGGAGAGGGGCAAATCATACAAAAGTGAAAAACTGGAATGAATTTTAAAAAAAAGCACATTAAAGTGTTGCCTATCTTCCTCATTTAGCTGTTTTTCCTTGCTTTTGCCTGTTTTCTTTCTTTTGATGGAAGTGAGTTTGTGTGTGTGTGACAGAAATAGTGAATTTCTGTTGTTCCTTTTTTAAAGGGGAAACTTTAGTACACAAGATCAACTTTCATCAACCTAACAGTGTCAGATGGTGCGTCTATGCTTATTTCCATCCACAATTGGTTATTGAAGTGGTGAGAGAATACACATGTACACATACAGTATGATACAGTATACTGTAACGTGCCTACTGCTACCCCTATTTATTTACTCTTTGATTTGGTGACATACACTTCCTACACACAGCGTAGAACAAAAGACAGACCAAACAACAAATCAAACAATTCACCCTTGTGACAACACACAACATCCACCACAGGCCTTTTCCCCTGAAGACATTCTGACATTCTGAAAAGGTAAGTAAAATAATGATGGCGGAATTCCATTCAGCTGCCTCAGTTTCTTGTTCTGATAAAGGGCCCACTGTTCTCCAATCTCTCCTTTCACCAAATCAAGACTTGATAACACGTTTCTCTTAAGATAATTAATGCCTTATGACTGTCTTCCCTCTTTGTTGCCTCTTTTAATTATTTCTTTATTCTTCTTTTCTTCATGTCTCTGTTTTACATTCTCTAGTACATTATCTAGAGTAGAAAAGGTTTGTTTTTTTGCCACAGTGTCTACAAGTCTGTCAAATTGAGTTGGGATCATCATTTAATGGGTTGATTTCTTGTCATTCTGTTTTTTTTCCCCTGCCTTTCCTTCCTCCTTCTCTCTGTAGCTCAAATTTATCCAACATTATCCCCATCTGAACCAAACTGACTTGTTTTGGATTCCATTTTGTATGACAAGATATTTCCCAGCACCTCATTATGAAGAGAGGGATGAGTTTGTTTACTCAATTTACCAACTTATCCATCAGACTCAGTTTGGATTAGTCTTTATTTTTGGAATAGATTTACTTTTTCTATCAATCTCTGTCTTGCTCTGTCTCACACACATGCACTTCTCTCTCGCTTTCTCAGCATGTGTTTTCCTCTCCTGGTCTCATATTTTTAGTAGAAACAATTATTTATAAGCAGTTGACATTGAGATAAAGCTACTCCTTCCCTGTGCATTTATGCATGTGTGTGTGTGTGTGTGTGTGTGTGTGTGCTCAGACAGGAACCTTCAGGAATCTCTGTTTTATGGGGTTACTTTGTCATCTGTCTTTCTTACTGATGTTAGTCAGTTGTTTAATGGTACATTTAGCCTGATCTTTGTTTTAGGCATTACCGTAATTTCTGGACTATTGAGCGCACCTGAATATAAGCCACACCCACTAAAAAAAAAAAAAAAAAAGGCATATACAGCCGCACTTGTCTATGTTTAGGTGTCTAAATGTTTTGCAGCACAGTCGCTAGTTCGTGAAAATCTATAAATTAGCCGCATCATTGTTTAAGCCGCAAGGTTCAAAGCGTGAGAAAAAAGTAGCGGCTTATAGTCCGGAAATTACGGTAATTAAAAGGGCTATGTGTAAGAATAAACCTACTGTTAAGATCATACTCCAAACAAATAGGGGGCGGCATATTACCAGAAACATAGGCTGCCACATTGGTGGGCCTGTGGACTGTCGCGACATACATAACGTTTTTACCTGCCCTCTCTGTGTACCTGTCCTTCCAGGTGCATGTGAGACTCTGCTGTGTGTGTGCTCTAGGACAGGACCAACTGACCACTCACAGCCAAGTTTCAACCCTCACCCTCATGTTGTGGGTTAAATCTGACTTCATCATTGGGAAGTTGTTGATATGTTGCCAGACCCACATGAACTAGGAAATAATGTTCATCTGCAAAGTCAGGGAGACAGGGAAGATGCACTGGTGGCAGGAGTAGAAGTTGAGCCACGAGAGGGACGAGGAATATGAGGGATAGCGGCCAAAGCAGCGGCACTGAGGAAAGAGTGGAGGGATGTCGCTAAGAGAGGATGGCTGCAACAAAGGTTTACAGCCTACTCACACTTACTACTTCTTCATCCTCTCCTGTTAGACTGAGGCCAGACAGGACACTTGCCTCTTGAGCTTGAGGTACGAAGTGCTATTTCGAGATTGGGTAGGCTAGCTGATTGGCATGCTAACTTCAGCTGATATCTGCAACACAATACTGGTTTCTGATTAAACTTCCTCCTTAATAAAAAGGTCTATCTCTGTAGGAATCCTGTCCATAAAGTGTTTAACATCAAAGCTGTCATGCCTCCACATTCTGTTGATAATTTTTGTTATTTTTTGAAAGACTATATAACCCTTTTGAGGTATTCCTACATCACATTTTTTTCTGCTCTTAAAAAAAGTCTTTAAATTTTAAGAAATCCATCTCACTTTTCAAAATGGAACACTGACAACCTTCAAAATCACAGTCCATGATCCAACTGCATCTCACTCACAATTCAGTGTCTCTCTCTTCAGCAGCATCAATACATTAACTTTGCCTCCTACATCATCCAGTGGGTATTACCATGTATATACTGTATTTATGACTGTTTATTTTTGTTGTCTCCCTCTCTGCCTGGGCAAGCCCAGACTGTAAACCTTATCAAACATTCTGTCTGATCAAAACCTATGAATTATGAATAGAGAAACAAACAAATGTATGTGTGTAACTGTGTGTGTATGCTTGTGTGTGCATTTGTGTGTGTGTGTGTGTGTGTGTGAAAGAAGGAGAAAGAGAGGGGGGTAATAGAGAGAGAAAAAGATACTGGGATTGAGTCTGATCAGGATTAATGAGTTATGATAATGAGAACAAACAACTGTTTGATAGTGGAAGAGGAAGCCCTGCAGATATTTTCAGTTGAGTGCATGAGAGAGAGAGAGAGATACAGAGGGAAAGTGTTTTGTGTACTTTCGTTGCTCTGAGCAAGTTGTATGATCCTTCTGTGCTGTACGTGTTTTCATTTGTCTTAAAAAATACATGTACTGTAAGTTTGTATGTGTGTATTTGTATATACCCTTGTTTGTGAGTGTTGGAAGTCACAGTTGGCAAATCTTTATTTTTAACTTATCAAATTATGCTTATTTTTCAAATCATCAGATCATGAAATGTGTGTGTGTTCACTGAACAATAACTACATTGCTTTCTGACAGAAACATTCATTTCAAAGGAGAACACTGACAATATTTCTGCTCGTTTGTTTAGTAATGTGCACTGTATGAGACAGTAATGTGTCTCTGACACCACTGAAAGTCACACAATAACACAAACAAACTAAATGATCGAGGCAGCGGTATTCCTGCAATTCTTGTTTTTGTCAGTGTTGTAGCGATGTATAGCGATGTTTCTGGTTAAACTTCCTCCTTAATAAAAAGGTCTATCTCTGTAGGGATCCTATCCATAATGTCAGACACTTATAATGACAATTTCAGCTTGTCAGTGGTAAAAACAAGCACTTTAGTGGATGAACTTTGACATAGACAATTGCCCATTTGATTACACTACAACAGCTGTTTGCAGCGGCTGGGAATACCATTCTTGCTCAATACTGCACTGATTCCAAAAATGTTTGTCCCTATCAATCATTTGCACCCAAAAAAATATATAAGGCCAAAAGTACCAGAGTTATCCCTTAAGAAACTCTTGTTGTGGTGCAGGACAAGCCAAAAGTCAGCTTAAAAGTTCAACTAATAGTAAAGCAAAATGCTTTACCTACAAAATAAACCGCATCTGCACAAAACGCATACCAACACCAAGTACATGCGCCATATGTTTTTGAAAGTTCCTGTTTTTACACAGCTGGTAGGCCTACTGAGATAGCTCCTTATGGCAATGCTCCCTCTCTTTTTCATCCTCAAAAGTTTTCCGGTTCCTTGGTCACATGAATAAGACTACGACTGTTGTGTAGTCCAGATGACCCTTTAAAGATTCTGCTGATAAACTGACAGTAGTTAGAAAGGTCACACTCCTCATTAATAAGCTCCGATATTGTGTGCATGTACTGTAAGTGTGTTTGTGTATCTGTGTGTCCTCTTTGAAAACTGTGCCCATCGTATCTGTCTGCCAAGGCTTACTTCCTCCCACACACCTGGATGGCCACCTGGTCCATCCACCAGGAGCATTACACCGCTTTGCGTGCACACGCACACGCACACACACGCACATCAGCTCAAAACTCTCCTTGACAGTTTGATGTGAGTGTAACATCATGAGCTGTGCTGCTCACTTAGAAGAAGAACAGGCTAGCCTTCTGTTCAGCCTCCAGGTTAAGTATTGATTCCTCTCTCTCTCTCTCTCTCTCTCTCTCTCTCTCTCTCTCTGCCTCTCTTTCTGTATCTCTCTCTTTTAAGCCTGGCCTCCACAAAATTTGCAACTTGTGTTTCATGCAAAGAAATGTTTTTCCAGTACAAAACAATTGTAGGAATAAAGTAAAACTAGAAAAAGTCATGAAAGTCATGGTCATGAAAAAGTCTATAATGCACTTTGACAAGTACATCAGATGGTTGACAGACAGCAGTGTTATTAGTAAAGACTTACAAGAGTAATAAATTGTTAAGGTATAGCTGTGCAGGTTCTAAAGTGCCACAATTGTGTGGTAGGTATTGTACCAGGTATGAAGCAGAGTAAATGTTGTATCCAGTGTTATGATGGGGCTATATTGTTATTGTAATTAAACACCACATGGTGCCTATCAGGTAGTGCAGATCACACTCAGCAGCAGGCTTCCAGCTCGGTCATGCAAGGACTAAGACAAGACGTTGAGTCTCCTAAAATGAAGCTCTGAAGGTGGAGACTGGGAGAAAGAACAAAAGAAGGAGTGAAAGTAAGAGTCTTCAGTGATGGGTTAAACAAAATGTCAAAAATTTGGAAAAGGCTTTGGAGAACAAAGAATGCAAACAAGATGAATTTAACATCAAACACAGGTAGAAGGAGGAGATAAATGAAGACAGGTAAAAGGAAATCTCCTCCCCGAGGGAAACTCTTCTTGCTCAGGAGGAGATAAAAGACTCTGCTTGGAGCTGCCTGGAAAGAGGACAGCGACAAGATCAGAGCCACATCTGGAAAACAACGTGATAGCAATCAAGGAAGACTGCAGGGGCCGGTGATCATGTGAGAGAGGACTGACAGGCGATGGAAGAAATGTGGCGGGCAGAAGAAAGAGAAGGATAAACTTCTCAGCAGGGTCACGACAGACAGAAGGTATCCATGAAAGAATATTTCCAGAAGAAGAGTAAGATGGAGTGGAAAGACGAACGATGCAATGGTCTGGATGAGAGTCTAAGCAAAACAAATACACTTTTAGGAAGCATGTTAGCTGCAAAGAGGAGGAAAAAAGAGAAGAAATACTGGGATAAGTGTCGCCGGTTCATTGATTGGCCCCTGCTTTATGTCCAGGATTTATACTGCTCTGCTGTCTTCCTGGACTCACAAAGACATGCACAAACCTGCTCATAAGCTCAACAAGGTAATATGTAAAGGAACTTCCTGCACATGCTGACACTTTTGTCCATTGACCAAGATGTATTAAGCATTACTGAATACTGAACTACTGCTCAGTTCAATACTTTTCTTGTTGAATCATTTGAAATTGAGTAAATGTTTCTTAAGGTCAGTAAATGATGCTGTCTTTTACCAACTGTGCAATAATTAAAACAAATGTGGACCTTTACTATATAGACCTGGTTGGTTACAGTCTCAACAGGCATCCACTCTGCTGACAGATAACAGTAATGACAGCACAGTACTTCCTAAGCCAGTTGTGGGCTATGCTGTATTGCATATTGATCTATAATGCATGCTGCTGGCAGGATGAGAGCAGAATTGGATTCCCCAGAAAGAAGGATGACGTTAGAACCGGAAACCCCAGACTCCCCGATCCTCCTGTTCTGCATGTGCAACCTCAGTCGCTGATTGAGAACATACCTGATCATGCTAAGTGGAGTGAAACCTGAACACTTAGATAGGACTGCATAATGGAGCAGGAGTGGCTTAAAGTGATTCTGTGAAATATTGATAGGTAATAAAAGCACTGCTGCTGTGCTGGGACCGCTGAAGACGGGGAGCTGAGGTTATTGCCCCATAATTGCTTACAACTCACATTCTTGTTTGCCTCCGCAGGCACACATATGCATGTACATTTTACACAATCACAGCAAATGTACCATATAGTCTTTAATAGAAGTTCAGGTTCTTTCACAGTGACCTCACGCTTTCAGTATTGTGCTGTCTCAGGGTTTGTCCAGTGGAAGAATGAAAAGAAGAATGAAAGACTGAAACTTTTGTATTCTCAGGCCAGTATGAATGCATTTCACACAAATCTCATTTTCTGCTCTGAGGACTCTATTGTGAAGAGAGCTCCAATGCACAGTCATTGCTACCAACAAAATCAGAAAAAGAAATGGGGAAAGAAAGCTTTGATTTTTGATTTGGCTGAGGCAATGAAACACTGTTCTCCATTATCTAATTTTGGTGATCTCCGTTGAATTACAAGGGTGATCGATGTGCACAAAACAGGACTTTGTTTCTGGTTACTGCTCTTTAATGTGTTTTATATGAGCATGCCCAGTTCGGTAACTGGGCACTGAGCTGTGGTGTTTAAGTGGTGGAGTCTGTTTTTATGTGAACCAGAGATAGGGCACTGAAAGAAGCCAGTGTTCATAGTTCCATGGGCCAGTGAGGTCTGAAAACCCATCATTGTGTCAGTTTGACCAGATGGATGACCTTAACAAGAGTGTTGCCACAGCCATTGGCCATCTCGTGACTATGGCTAAATGACAAGGCATATTTGGAGTCTACTCAACTTTGGCAAAAAGACAAAGAGGCAGTGGATGCCCAGCCTTCCACTGGATTTTTTTTTTTTTTTTTAATCTCCTATCGCAATTCTGATGCAACATTTCCAGCTGCTAAAGAACAAATTCAGCTGTGGTGGTATCCCTCATTTGAACTCAGGCTCTCCCATCTGTGCCTGTAACTGCAAATAGGTGTTCCCCCTCTGCTTCTATATTGTTCTTTGGGTCTTCTGCAATTACATGCATTGCATTCGGTGTGACTCATTTTACCAGATCTTCACCCATAAATTGCACGTGTAATCTAATAAATTACATGCTTAAATGTATCTATTGCTTTTTGTTTTTGCCCAATCATTGGAGCTGAGCCACTTCTTCTTAAGGAGAATTCCTTTTCTGTGTAGCTATGTGTGCATATCATTTGTCAAATTAAACTACTCTTGAATACAAGGGATCATTATTTCTCAGATTATAAATATAATCTGCAGTACGTCAGTCACTCAGTTTTGCCAACCAAAAACTGGAAGCACTAAAGCAGAACAAAAATCTGTCACACACAGGAGTTGTGTATTTGAAACTGAGCACAAGCCACATCTGTGGCGACTGTGAATGGCTTCTTCAAGATTTGTGCCTGTTTTAACAGAATCACGTAGCTGAGCTCAGGCATTATGATGTTTTGAGTCAGTTTATTAAACTAGTAAAGCAAGAACAGTGGAGCAAGCAAGTTTTGAAAGGACTGAAGCAGAGACATGTGGGACTGGGGGAGATGAGAAAAACAGTGAAAGTGCTTTAGACAGAGAGCAGTAGGGGCTACACAAGCTAAAAGAAATATATTTTTAAGGCAGGAAAAATATAGGAGTGAGAGTCAAATTCAAGCAGTCTGTTTTGTAGTACTGCAAAACTGATGCAAGGCCTTGTAACGTGGGCACACACACATACATAGACATGCATACAACCCCATACACATGAATTACTTATTTATGCCCATATCTTTAGCAAAACATCAACCTTAAAAATCATAGAAGGACATGTCTACAGAAATCTTCAGCTTTGCCTGGGCCAGTGACACATATCAATATCAGTCCAATGCATCTAACCACACAACATGCCACACTGCCTTATCGGTTCTTCCCCCATTCTACACAGATGCCAATAGTAATTGATGACAAACTGTGTGTTGGCAGGTGCTCAGGTCTCTGTGTCAGCAGACTTGCCCCCTGGAGGCTCCACGTCATTTAGTCGGTAAATCAGTTTGAGCCACTGGGTCTGAATATGTGGTTCAGAGCCCAACATTTTTCCCCTGATGTAATAACTGTATCCATGTATTTCTATGTTTCATAACAAGAACAAAAATACCTTGAAGGATGTAGGTGGAACTGTCTTCTCTGTCATTTTGAAAATCCCAAAGCAAGCCTTACTGCCTCTCTGCTTTCCTAATTGCTCTTAAAGTAGCACAAATTTTTCGGGGGAGAGAGTTTTGGAAACAAGGATTCAAGCATTCATTTTGCCATGTAACTTGGCTGGAAAAATCTTTTAAACCATGTAAATCATCATCAAATCTCTTTTAAGCTTCCAGAAGTTACATAAAAGAAGAGTTTGTTCATGTCATGCTGTATAGTGTGTATAAAATAACTGATATATTCCAACGTTCAGATGCAACAACACCAAACTAAGGTGAAAAAGTCAGACTGTGGGTGTTGTCTGTTTACTAAAAGCTCCAATTAAGATATCTCTTCATGAGGTGAAGCGATCAAAACGGGGGAGAAGGAACCATGAAGGCAAATGTCACGCGCAGTCTAGGAAAATCTACTCAAGCAGGAGATGCGGTGTAATAAACTCCACAAAGATATCCAAATACCATGCTCTAATTATGTTATCAACATATGCCTCTAACATCAAAGTGAGCTTTTCATTAAAAAAAAAAAAGCACAATCGTGCCCTTTTCCCTGTCTTTTTATTCAAGTGCAGTCTAATCAAACACCTCTCATGAATAAGTTGCTCCTCTGAAAAGTTGGGGCGAGTCTGAAAACTTTACTTGTGTTGTTCTTGAACATTTGCACATAACAAAAAGGTAAAAGCTGTGTTTGTGGAACATGGGCTTAGACATTTGTCACAGCCCACAACAGAGCGAGCGTTGAATGGAGCAAACAAATATAAACTGGGAATTTTTTGTGCCTTATTAGAATGCCTTCTTTTCTATTTCTGAGCCCAAGCACTTTCACATTAATGGCACAGAAAAATGTATTATTATCACACAGTTTTCATTTAAAAGTCAGGAGACACTGCATCTTTTTCTCTGATGCAGAGTTATTCATGTAGTAATGTAGTCTCTTTCTCTTCACCATAATTTGTCAAAGCCAGCTGAGTTCAAGTACATTCTAATTGCATCCATTATGGCAGTGGCTTTCCAACCTCTTTTGCTTGTGAGTCCTTAAAAAAAGTAACTTGTGTCAACTTGTCACAGGTCGATTGTGAGAAGCTTAACCAAATAGTAATTTCCCTTCTAAGATTGTGTTATTTGAATAATATTTAAAGGCCTGAAGAGACAAATTACCCTGTAAAACAAAAGCCAGGAAAATAAACAGTATTTTGTGAAGCAGGAATATGTTTTTTATCATCCCATTCCATTAATCATTTTACCACCCTTCAAAATTATCTTGCAACCTCTGAGAGTGTCTTAACCCCCAGGATGGGAACAACTGCTTTCTAGAAGCAAAAGCACATACAACTGACAAATACCGACAGATGAAAAATGCCTGTTTTTTGCCCACTTATTCCATTGCTGTGAGAGAAAACAAGTTCCCTAATATCGACATAAGTGCTACTGATCATTGTGTGGCCCAGCGGGGGGTTTTCAAGTACTTTGACTTTGGTGTGTATGTCTGTTCTGTTTCAAATTAATAGGTCATTGATTGATCTTGGGTGTAAGACAGAAAAAAAAAGCCAACTCACTAGACTGTCTAAACACAACAATCCTAGATTGATTTCCCTTCTCTGCAAGGTTTGACCATTGATATTTACTATGTCAACTCTTGTCTGACCCCACACCCACTCCTGCATCTATATATTGTATTGTGTGTAAATGTATGTTTACGAATGAGAGGTGTGTGTGTCTCAGTCTAATACATGTGGATGTTTTTGATTGGGGATCGGCGGGAGGCCATAAGGCAGTGAAAGGCTGCCTGACAGACGAAGAGAGTGACAGTGACTGAGTGGAATGCCTTTAAGAATTCAGCTTTCAATCTAATGTCCGTGTCAGCTGAGAAGCTCTGTTCCACATGTGACCTGTAGAGGTCCCTGTTGCACTATGACAGTGGTCAGACGTGTGAGGCAGTAGGTGGGTGCAGTGTTCAGGGCTGCTACAACAGTCACTGTGTGTGACTTTTAGCTTCTCTGCTTAAAGGTCATAATCCACAAATCTTGAAATGTTAAGAAGGTAAATCTTGTGCATATAGTGAGGTGGTGTCCAAGTGTGAGCTTGTCTGTGTTTGTGTAAATGTCTATTTTTGCTATTGTGATGTGTGTTGGGCGATGAGCTTTCAGTGTTTAAGTACGAGTGTGAATTTGGCATGCAAGTTGATTGTGTGTGTGAATGAGCTTCTCCTATCACCATGCAATATGTTGATATTGGACAATTTTCCAAAACAACTTTTCCAAACATTCAGCGCCAACATATTTAAACATGATTTAGGAGTGTTACTACAATATTTGTGTGAAAACTTTAACTGAAGTTAAGGACTTGGTTTAGCTTTGACGTTGGGTGTCTAGGCTCTGACCTCAACATTCCCCACAAGGAAGAACTGAGCTCAGCACTGCAGGGAGTGGGCAGTGATGATAATCACTCGCTCCCTACGGGACTGTAGAATCAGAGCCTACAGGTGGGTGATGGGGTGGAGGTGGGGTTTGGGAAATGTTATCTGTTCAGTGGCAGCAGCAAATGACAGCGTAGCTTCCAGGTGAGTGGTGTGAGGCAAAAGAGGGAGGAGAGCTTCAGTACACTGCCAGAATCAGGGTGCGCTATATGTTACAGTGAAAAGAGGTTCCCATGTGAGCAGATGACTGAACTAGATCGTAGGCCCATCCTCTATGGGCGGACCAATTCCAAAAGTATCAATACCGCCAATACCTAGTCTTGATTTGAGTATTAGTATTTATAGGATCAGTACCAAAAAGAACAACAAAAAACAAACAAAGGAATCCTTCTCACATTAAATCACCTTATGGGGATCCAAACTCTCTTCAAAAAACACGCTTTGTTTCTCTGCAGCTATTAGAACATGATTCTAATGTTATCTAATGTCATTTCTCATTAAAGGGGCTATATGCACGTCTATACAAGAGGTTATAATACACCCTCTGAACAGTACTACATCTTCAGGGCAGAATGGATCCCACAGCCACTTACTATTGGAAAGTGACAAGATGGGCCTGCCAGGCCAGGGTTCACTGGTTAGAATATCGACTTAAGTGGAAGAAAGAAATGATAGAAATAGAAGCAGAGCAAGATTTAACATTGGCGAGTAAAGGAATCAAGTTTGATGCTGAGATCGCAATATCCTCTCTTTCACCAGTTCCCACACAAACACTGAACACTGGCATTTGACATGAATCATGTACTGCAGAATTATCCAATATGAATGCAATTCCTTATACTGGGATAGTGTCTATGTGGCATGCTATCTGTGGCTTAATAGTTAAAGAGGATTTAAGTGGTGAAGTGACAAGAAATTGAAAAGATTGCATGTGGCTAAATGCACGACTGAATGGACTGAGGGAGAGTCAGAATGTGAAGTTTGTTCTTGTTTGTGTGCATATATGTATATATGCGTGTGTGTGTGTGAGCGTGGCCTATGAACAGTGACAGTGTGACCCTGTAGACAGAGTGCATAAGGTTTTAAAGAGATAAATAAATGATAGTATAACAGCCTTTCTGCCACTTTGTTTCAGTCAACTGGTGACTACCAACTCTACAAGTTTATGTGCGAGACTTGATGATGGAGAGATGTACGACCTGTGCTGACCTGAGACACAGTTCAGCTTAACCAGTGGAAAAGACAGGTGAGGGGTGGGAAGAAAAGAGAGAAGATGGAGAGAGAGAGAGAGACTTTAGAAGTACAGTGAGTGACAGAGAGATGGAGTAAGATTAGAGCGAGGAATAGATAAGTATGTTGGAAGCAGCTGAAGAAGGGAGGAGAGAGATTGGGGACATGGTGACAGAGAGATGGAAATGACAGAGAGAGGAGTGCTTAGAGCAGTTGCTCGGCAGGGTCGAGGTGGAAATGTCTATCTGTTGACATGTGCATTAGCATCTCAGACGGAGAAGGCCATGACATTGAGTGGAGGTGACATGGCGAGATGTGTAGTATAGCCAAGTAAACCACTATTAGTTCCTCTCCAGTCTCTTTCCCCCTCTATCTGTCTGGTATAGTCTGTCAGCCTTCCTCTCTCTGTGACCCCCTCATTCCATCTGTATTTCTCTCTTTTTCTCTCTCTCTGCGTCTGTCATCCCTATATTTTATTTCTCTCTCTCTCTCAGAGGAATAAGCACCAGTCCACTAGCCCAGAGCTGCGTCCTCTTGTAAATATTATTCTCAGTGCAGTCTGCGATAACAACTCCCACGTTTCTGCTTCTTTTGCTTAACCTCAAACTCTTTCTATATCTTATCCTCATTAATGTATGTGTAGTTATGTAACCCCTAATGTCCACTGGACCCATTTTAACTCTGCTGGTGTCAACAGAGTTATTTTATCCAGTGCAGCTCATACACACCTTTTGCTTCTATATCTTCATACTTCTGTTGCCATGCCTGCACATCAACAAAACATTTAATATGCTTATTTGATTATATTATGAATATTATATTGTGATTTCTCCGTGGAGATGATGCAGAATATGCACAGAATTGCACATCTATTATTTATTTTTATATACTTCAGTATTGGACAATTGCCTACAAGCATACATATTTTTTTCAAAATAAATTAAAGTATGCTAGAATCACATAAAAATTCTACACATGGTGCTTTAAAAAAGCAATTCTGTCCCCCAAGGTTGGTTCTTAATGTTCTATCATAGTTGTGCATCTTAAACAAAGCAGCAGAGTCTGTTTGTCTATTTAATGCTGATTGAATCCAGCCATGCACACATTTCGTTAGGTTAAAGGAGGAATTGTTTTCACAGCAACAGAATGGCAGCAAAACCATTCTTTTAATGAAAGCAATTACTAAACGTATTTCCAACTCAAACAACAATAATCTCCATTGATTTTTCCCCCTGCTACAGCAAAGAAGAGAACAAGAATTTGCAAGAAATCAGGCTGACGTACGAGACAGCGGACGCCACATTTGAGGTAGCTGGGTGAGTGGCTGTCGCATTAGTGAACCGCCCTTCAGTGGACTTCATGAGAAAATGTGTGTTTGTGTATGACTGAATATGTATCTCAAGTGTTATTTACAGACTAGAGAAGGCTCCAGCACAGACAGAGCAGCAGATGCCTGGGCAGCCTGGCTTGGCCTCTCTGCTCGCCCACTAACAGGCACCATATTGACAGTCTAAATTCAGTGCGACAATTCATAAGGATTGATTTATCAGCAGCACTTCACGGAACAATGCGCATCTTTACTTGCACAGACTGCTGTGAGTGTGAGTGTGAGTGTGTGCGTTTGTGTGAGAGAGAATCCTGTTATTTTCCTCTTTCAAACTGTCTTTAAATCACTTCTACTAAGCACAGTACTTTTGTAACGCACAGACAAAACATGAAAGGTCATTTAGAGCTTAGAGAAAAATTAAGACACAGACACACACATACTCAGAATGTAAGATAAATACACTGAGGAAGTGAGTTTGGTGTGGTGATCATGGATGGATTGCTTTCATTTCTTTTCCTCCCATTTCCCTTATTCCCTCCACCACAGCTGGAGAAGCAAATGTCAGTAAGGTGTTAATTGCCACCGCCTCGTCTCTCAAGGCCCAATGCACTAAAAGCAACAGAGCATGTCAATATGCAATGTGTGTGTATACGCATGTGTTTGTCTGCAAATGTGTAAAAGGCAGAGATGAGTAACTGAGCCCTCTGTAAAGTAAGTACGGGCAGTATGATTCAGTGACACTGGAACACTTAATAAGGTGTGATACATGTGGCCACAGCTTGTTATACACGATATCATTCTACTCATCTTCATCACATCTCCTCTCTCTTGAACTACTCCTTTTTTCCCCCCCGTTTCCTTTCCTTTCCTTCCCCTCATTTGCTTTGTACTCTCTAGCTCGCTTTCTACTGTCTCTGTCTCTTTCGCAGAGACAAACAGCTCTCTTTCCATCTGACCCTGTGCAACATCAGCATAACATGGGTAGGTGATTACTCGCCGAGGGAGCACAAGGTAACCGGCTACAGAATATCATGCAGCACTGCCTGATTAACAATCTGTCTGAGACGTGTTGTGCGGCGGCTGCTTTCCTCCAGTGATTTTGGCTGCCGCCTCAGAGGACAGCGGAGGGACAATGACTGGGGTCCAAGAGCACTAATGGAATCAGGCGCAGGCAGCAGCGCGAGTGTGTGAGTGAGTGAGAGAGTGAGTAGTGGGAAGGGCACATCACTCATTGTTGAGCCCCAGGACTGACACTGAATGAGGAAGACGCTGGAAAATTCAAGTTAATAAACAAGACACTCAAACAGATATATACACACTTTCTTTCATCTATCTTTCTCTTTCTGTGTTTTACATCCCTCTGACTCAAACACTACCTCTCTCTTGCTTTGTAGCTCACCCTCAGCCTCCTCCACTTGTTCACCTTCATGTGCAGACATGATATGAGTGATGGCGAGTTGAGCCTGATGTGCTTCAACCTCACCTACACTAAAAGGCAAACAGTGACAAGATCCAGCCCAGTATGAAAAAAACCCACAAAACTTTCCAAAGGTTCATGACTCAGAGAGGAAAGCATGAGGAAAAAAGAAAGATGTGTTTTGTTTGAGATATTGGTTGTGAAAGCTTTGCCTCTGCTTTGGAGTTCATGACTGGGAGAGAGAAAGAAACGGAGGCAGAAAGAGAGAGATGAAAAGCAGACAAACAAAGGCAAACACGGAGAGACAAGGTAGATGCAGAGAATGAGCATGACAGAGAATCTGTGTCTGTACATACACCCCCACAAGTGAGAGCGATAACGAAAGATGGAGAAATGGAGAAAAAAGAAACAGAAAGAGGCCAAAAGAGGATGCATTGCTCTTCCTCTCAATTAAGTGGCACACTTTATCTGTGGTTGCATCTCACTGCCTAGATCCTCAAGCTCTCAGCCTGCTGGGGGTGTTTTTTTACCAACTTGTCCCGTTGACTGGGTGACACAGATGAAACCGATCCTATTTGTTGTCAGAGTGCTATTTTCATGTCTGCTTGTTCTGTTTTTCTCTGGGTCTGTGTTGTTTTTGTTTTGTCGACACAGAGATGGGGAACTTTGCCCCCACCGGAACTGCTCCAATTCCATGGTCCCAGTTTGCTCATCAGCGTGCGTGCACTTGTGTTTGTGAGCATATACTGTATACTGTACGTGCTTGTGAGCTATGCATTTCAAAATGGAAAGGTGAAAACAGAAATAGTTTGAAGAAAGAAAACAGAGAAACAACAGCAAGAAATCCTCCAGGCAAGTTCAAGAGTCCTGCAGCAGCCAGTAAATTACCAAACAGTGACGCTGAAGACAAGGAATCTGTGGGTTAACATGACATCAAATGCGGCCAAGGTGGTGCAACTTCTAACACTTTAACCTCAAATAGGTTAAAGTACTGAAAGCCAACCATAGGTCTTGACAGGTGAAGAGAACCACTGAATCTAAAGGGTTGCTCTTAAATGAATACACCTCAGTCTTCTCATGCAGGTCCAGATCTGTGTCCCTCAGTCACTCATTTACTCTTATGCACTGTATTCCGCAGCCCATGTGAAAGTATAAAAAGATTATTGTAAAAAGTGTAAAAAAGTGAAAATAATTCTGTTTTCCAGATGTACTCCTGCACACAAAAATCAGGGCTTGGCTTCCCTACAAGATATGGGTCAACTAGGGGCCTTTTTTGCATGTAACAACATAAACTGGCTAGCTGCTGTTTGACTGTGGGAAACAAATCCTTGTAGATTTTTTTTCCCCACTGTAATGTGTTTTAGGGAGTTTGTTGATTGCATAACATCAAAGTATTTTTTAAAAATCTAAGCAAAATCTTTGTTCATTTATGCCAGATTTAGCCTCAGTCTGGATTGTGTCTGATGCAGGAACATGTGTGTATCACAGTCTTGTTTCTGTAAAAAACATTGGCAGAAAAGAGGCAGAACTTTTAAAAGGAGACAAGTTTGAGGACACACACACACCCACAAACTTAGTCATCATGGTTATGTAAAACATAGCAAATATGATGTAATGACAACAACAAAACTGGTGAAGTTAACAATGTTTAGGCAGAGAGAGGGTAATGATGACTATGGCTGATGCAACTGTGAGTATGACCACATAGTGTAGTCAGTAAAATAACGATCACATTGATGACAACAATGGCGATGTGTTCGCTGCAGCTATGGAAACAGTGGCACTAATGACAACGTGATCTTATGTTTGTTTTTAAATTATCATTATTGTCAGCAAAAGCCAGTTTTGTATTTGGAGGCCAATCCACCTTCATGCACTGACAGAGAGATGGATGTCAGATGTGGGGTGGAATAAAAATCCTGTCTGAATAAGCCAAAAGTCACAGCTTACCATTGCCATTTAATGGTATCCTTAGCTAGGCACTCACGGAGGGCACCAGTCCTGTAACTGGAGATCTTTTAGGCAGCCATCAGCCTAGACAACATTGAAGAGTAGCAAAAAAGAAACAAACAGACATTTCAAAGCACAACACATCATGAACTGCCTCCACATATTTTGCTGCCAACCAAGGTGAAATAGGATTTAAGCTAATGCTGATGCCTGCTGCCCATTTCTGTCCAGCTGGTCAGTGCTGTAACCAGCTGGGGACTGAATGAGCAGTTGCTTGCCCAAAAAAAAAAAAAGTAAAATGAGGAACAATAGAATGGATGCAAAGGAGAACTTACGCACAGTGATTTGAGCATTGACATGCACAAGTACATGTACTGTATATACCTCGGGACAGTCATTTTATCTGGCCTGTCTGCAGTTTTTCAGTCAACTAAAGCAAAAACAGTTTAATCAGTTGCCTCAACTCTGACTGAGCTGTAATTGATTCATACACCCACAGCCTTCCCAGCAATCCAATTGCCACCAGGAACCCAGTCATGTATGTCTGACTAAGTGTCAGAGTGGGTGTGCGTATTTACCTGTTTATTTGAGTGTGGGTACTGTTTATATCGTTTAGGTGTACATGTTTACCTGTGTGTGACAGTATGTGTAGGGAGCCTGTCTGTGCATACAAGTGTTTATTGTCTCCACTGACCCTGAGGTTTGAAGAAGATCTGAATGGGGAGGCGGCAGAGTCGACAGATAGATTGCTGCTCTCAACACACAGGGTTAATCTCTGCTTTTGTTCGTGTGTAGCGTGTGTGTGTTTTCAGGGTTAGACGGCCCATTAAGGAACCCAAGTCAATCACTCAGGATAGCACAATAACTTGGTGCTTCAAATCTTCCCACCTGCAGAAATATAATATGAATCTTAACAATGTCACTTACTCCCAGTTTAACAAAACTTGTTGTGCAGTTTTTCTCTAACAAACTAGAAACTGTGATTATCACTTTTCAAATATAAAGGCTGTTGACTGGTTAAAAATTACCTTGACAACATGTATTCTTCATTTTACAGAAGGCTGTTTTTTTTTTTCTTTGCGGGTGTTGACGCAGTCAGGAAGCATAAATGTAAGTCGAACTGCACTGAAAATACTGACTTTGAAACTGCACCATGGTACCATAGTCCTTATGTTATTATTGTTATTGTGTGACTTTCAGTGGTGAAAGAACCATCTAGATCCCTTACATAAGTAAAAGGAGCACACAATATCGCAAACTAACCAACTGCTGCTACTGCTCTGTAAAATAGCAGTTTTTGTTAGTAGAGTCTGTTAGCAATATATACCGATGTTACTGGCCAAACAAAAAGGACCTGACCTCTATAAAAAGGTCTGTTTCTGTAGAAAGCCAATCCATAATTATGTCAGATACTTGTAACAATCTGAGTCTGTCCATGGCAAAAACAAGCACTTAGGTGGATGTACTTTAACATGAACAATTGCCCATTATTACATTGCAGCAGCGGTTTGTGATTGAAGGGTACACCATTCTTGCTCAAAACTGCACCGATTCCAGAAGTTTTTATCCCTATCAATCAAGTTCAACCCAAGTTCAAAAACAGCATAATTGGCCTTTACTTCTTCACCAGCATCATGGCTGCTGTGATTGTGCTTGTGTTAATAGTAGAGCTTTGTGAGCTATTCTCCGAACCAAACATATGACAAATGATGACACAAAAGCAAGTACGTCCCATATAAAAACAGTAAAGAAATACTACATTGTAGTGGGAAAAAAATCAAAGATGCAGCACAGAAAGGACAGTTTCCATTATTTCTAAAACTGACAGGGACTCTTTATCATCTACCATGAACACCCTGACATCTGACAAATACTCTAAGACTGACGATAGGCTGTTATGGACATGATCCTGACAAATATTTGAGACTTCTACGCCACTACAACCACCCCAGCTCTTCCTTGTGTCTGAGCGTTTGGTTTTTAAATCCAAGTGGTAGACTTTCGAGTCTGACAGTGAAAACACGAAAAGCAAAAACAGTTGCTTAGTGACCCATGAAACAAAGAAGGCTCTTTTGGTACATATCAGGCCATTACTGACCAGTCTGCTGTAAATAAAGACATAAATTCTAGAGTTGAAATATTTCATAACTGTGTGCTTAGTCAGACAAGTCAATGATTAGGAGAAAAAGTCTGCCAAAGAAAGAATAAAGGAAGAGATTGAGCATTTTTCTCTACTCTGCCCATTTTACTGAATGTCTGGATTCTAAAACAAACACACACACACAAAACAAGTGGACATTTCAGCCTGTGCACAGACAAAGAATGCAGAGGACATTGTTCTTATCATAGCACATCTGATACTTGCTACACCTAAAAACCGGAAATGGAAGAATGTGTCACCAAAAGTTCTGAATCCTGGTTCAGTAAATGAATGGGCGTTCCATCTCTCTAACTTCTTGTTTTGGAAAAGTTAGGGAGAGATTTATAATGCTGAGGCTCATTCCCAGTGCCCTCACTCAGAGTAAAAATCTGTATGCCTATTTACCTCTGGACAGCATGACAGCAGCCCTGGTCAGGGCAATCCATACCTGGCTTAGTGAGACTGAATCACAGCCAACAAAGGTAACTTTTTTTTTTCCGGTGGACATGTCCAAGGCCTTCGATTGAGTGGATCATGCTAAATTGATGCAGCATATCCTGGACAGTGAACTGTGTCCCAAGTTGACTGACTGACCACAGAGCTAGCTTTATCACACTGAGGAGACAAAGGGTGATCACGATGGCATATGCAGTTCTTGGATTGATGCAGCATCAGGTTAGCCCCAAGGAGGTACGGTTTCCTCCCATTTGTTTTTTTCTGCACACGACCACCTAAAGGACGTAGTGTTCAAGGATACACTGGACAGTGAATATAAATATGATATGGGACTGGCATAAACAATCCCTCTTTCTAATACCTCGGAGGACACATCTATGGCTCAGGAGTCAAAGAGACTAGATGCATTAGCAAGAACAAAGAAGATACAATACTATCCTCAGAAAATTACCTTGGCTATCATATGGACTTAAAGCTTGAGCTATTTATGTTTAAGAGACAGTAAAAAAGTCTCTATGTGGCTACACTTCCTGCAGATGACCTTATCATGATTTACATAACCCTTAATAAGCCAAAAAACTTTTGTGAGTTTTTAAGGCCCTTGATGTTATATTTGATTTATATTCAGTGCAAACTTAAAGCCTAAATGTAAAAAGTTAATGTTAAAGCTTTCTCTTCAGCATGGTTCCCCACATTATAATATAAGATATATAAATGGAGAGAAGTGGACAGAGAGGCACTCAGAGAGAAAGGGATGATTATCCTCTGTGATGGTCTGAACTGTAGACCATACTGTAATCAAACACTTTGAGTGCTATGGAAGGGCATCTTAGCTACAATGTTAACAAAGTTCTATGCAAACAACCAAGCTAAGTAGTCTTAACTACCCTATATGCATACACATTCAAATATACTCAGTAACTTTGACTATAGTCCTATGCTGCTTTTCATTAACTTTAAATGATTCTCTACAACACGAAAAGTGAATTAAGAACCTGGATGTGAATGAATGCGTTTCATTTCCGTAGGAATGTGTCTTCGTGTCTTATTTTGAATCTAAGAAATAAATTCTCTGTGACTTAAGTGAGGATTTATTTGTTCTGGAGGTGTACAACATCTGACAGCCATATGTGCTTGGTGGCTATGAGATAAAATCTGTCTTACTTTATCATAAGTGATTGATTCTAAATATGTGGTAAATTAATAATACATGAATGCTCACTTGAAAGTAACCATGCATTCTTTCAGGTTAGTTAAAGAAATGATGAATTAATGTAATGCATTTAAAAACTGGTCAGTTTAATGTTGGTTAATTTAGTATGTCTAATGTGCCAGACTAAGCCGGTGAATGTGATATCTGCTTAGCATCAACATAAACTACCATTGTTATTACGAGCAGGTTTGCATGCTGACATTAGTATTTAGCTCAAAACACCAATGTGCCTTAGGACAGTCTTACAGAGCCACTAACAATGTCTACACAGGCTGCATAGTGAAAACCGTAAATCAGTAGTGCAGCAGCAACCTGCAATCTACCTATCAACCCATCAATCAATCTAGAATCTCTACTTGTGTATGTACATGTTTTTTTTTTTTTGGATACACTGACACTATCTGAATCTGCATACAAACTAAACTACAAGTATGTGTATGCAAAAGCACTTGGGTGCAACCATGTATAGTGCATTTGTGTGTGTCTTTGAGCAAAACAGTGGAATATGACTGCACCAATCCTCATTTATCATCCTTGAAATTATCCTTGAGTTCTACTGTTCTTGCGATTGTAATCAGCCAGTGTCATCTATTTCAGGCTTCTTCTAACACGCTGGAAACACTGTGAAGGACACATGAAAATTAAACGAAGTGAAGCAATACTGCTCCAGAAACTTCCTCCAGGTTTGGCCCATGCCAACAAGCTTAAGAAGGACATGGATACAGTGGCAACATGTGATTACAAACTATATAACCGTTTCCATCAGTAGTCATCAATCAACCCATCAACCAAAAATACAGATCAATAAACTGACATGGATACCTTATCTATAATGCTATTAATTCAGAGTAACTTGTGTGATCACTACTGTATATTGTAACTAGTGTCATGTCTGTCAGTACGTTTAAAATGTTAGTTTAGCTTTATCTTAAAGGTTTGGGAGTTACTATAGATGGATGAAAAACCCTTGCAAGCAAAGTTTGTTTGTTTAGATCACTGAGCTAAACAGGGACAACAGTGGTTGTATTCCACCTCATACGTCGCAACACAATCTCAATTACCCGCACTAGTGGGCATAATATGAATGGCGAATTTATGCAAACATTTTTAATGCACTATTACTATTACTATCACCACCGTCACTGCTCCTCTGTTTATACAGTATGTGTGTATGTGTGTGCATGTGTTTTTTTGTTTTTGTTTTTGTTTTTTTGCATGGATGTTTATGGTTAAAAGTTTGTGGAAAATTCTTCTTTGCTTGCATCAAGGTTGATTTACAATGAGATTTGCTGTGAGGGGAAAAAGTATCTTGTCTCCCCTGATGTGCAGCTGTGCAGACCACTGAATCTTCTGAGAAGAAATTCAATGTCAAAGCACAACAAAAGACGACAAGATTTTAGTTCAGAGCACACAATGACAATTATTATTATTATTATTATTATTATTATTATTATGGTGGGGTGGGGTGGGGCAGAAGCAAAAGCAAGCGCGATGAAGAGAGGAGAGAAAGAGATACAAGGAAAGAGCACATGGTTCTCTTGAGTCATTTAATCCTTTTGGTTTTCTGTAGAACAAAACCAAAACCAGGGTGAAAAGTTTGCTTTAACTTTTTCTCTGAAGATTAGTAAATCTAAGAAGAAAAAAAAAAGTGAAAAAATGACACAGTTGCAGGCAGACTCTTGAAGCCTCTTGTCTGCTCTTGAGATGTGGAGAACACTCTTGTCTCACTCTGGCACTATCACAGCCTCTGTTTAGTCAAAAGATGGCACTAGCACCACACCTCTACACCATGGCCTTTTGTTTAGCAGCCAGAGAGAAAAAGGAGGGCAACAGCAGAGAAGGAAGGGGAGAAGCAAAATAATGGCAACACTGACACATGGAACACACAGAGAGAGGGTACAAGGGGAGGAATAAAGCTAGAAAGACTGTGAGAGAGACAAAAACCTGTGTGTTGTTGCGGCAGAGCCTGATTTGTGGGTAGTATAATTGATTTAGAATAGCAGGTGATAAACATAGGGCCCCTGCTCAGGCAGGGGTGAACTAATCTTCCACTGCCCGGTGGGAAAGGATCATTTTATGCCGCTCCCTTGGACTCCTTCATGAAAAGTCAGTGACTCAAACCTCCCATCACAACACAATTAAGCGGGCGAGGCTTTTCCTTCTGGGCATAAGTGCTGCTGTGATCATAGCATGTTTGCTACTGGAGAACAGTAGTGGAGTGGAGAGATGTATTCTGACAGATGGAATTCTGATTGTTTTCCTCTGTCCAATGTCTTCCCACTTCATACTTATTGGATGGGCAACCTTCTTGAATACCAAGAGCCTACAAATCAAGACAATAGCACGATATGACTGTTACCTAACGTGTCTGTAATCTGCCTTTGTGTGTTGTTGTAAAGTCCTGAAAAGCACACACATATGTATACTATCAAATTCACAAAGTGCTGAGCTTTCTTTACATTACGACTATGAATGTTTATAGTCAAGTGAATACAATAAAATTATCCCAATTACCATCATTTTATACATATTTCCCATGTCACAAACCAGGCTGCATGGCCAGGCCAAAAGAGGAGATGCATACAGCAAGAAGCCAATCAACAAATCCTACAATTATATCATGACCACACACGTAGCCAAAGCCATGCGCTTTACAAATCAGACTCTGTGTCGATCAAGATACCGACAATGTCCACAAGCAAATGAGTGAAATTTGGAATGAATCCCACTTTCATAAACCAGGTCACACAGCGTAAGGAGACATACAGCAAAATGATGCAAATTTTATTTAAAAAAAATAAGCAAGAGGAAAACTAACAGTGGCATGTGTAATCAGTAAAATCAGTAGTGGGGTGGGTGCATGAATGAAAGAAGGAGTGTGTGCGTATCTTATGATGTAGTAGCACAAGCAAAACTCCAGCAAAACCAAATGGGTGTCTCAGGGAGAGAGAGTACCAGGGCAGGCTCTGAGAAGGTTTTTAAGGGGGGCTGTGGTGTGCCTCAGGTTGCTAGTGAGCCAGGTGCTAATGCCCTTCTGCCATGCCCCCCACAGTGCCTCTAAAGAAAGCAGCCACAGAGTGCAAGAGGTCATCACACTCACAATTCAGCTAACAGATTTGTTATCACTGTTTACAAAATCTACCTAGAATTTAAAATTAAGTACAATAAACAGTACAATCTAGAAACCACTGCTTTTAACATCATGATTCCCTGTGACCCAATACCTCACTTTATCTCTCTGAGCCTCTACTCAGGGCTGTGTACCTAAGTTTTCCACCCTTAGATATTTCTCTCCATTGTCTGCTTGAGTTCTATTGATCTCGGCTCACTTCACCAAGCCACTGTTACTCTCAGTCCAGTGCCAGGCAGGCTCTCAGGCTTCAGGTTTTGGTCAGAGCTGTGTCTAGCTTATTTTCTACTTCTCTGCTCTGGGCAAATTCATCTTGTCAGCATCTGTACCTCTAGATCAGACATCCTACGTTACCTATATTTACCTTAAACTTCATAAAACTCCTAACAACTCACTTAACTCTTCCTTGTATTTGGGTCAATCTTCTGCAGAAGTCATTGTCACATTGTCACCAGAGATTGCAGCAACTATTGATGAAAGTCTACAAAAAGACAATTTGCCACTAATAGCTTTTAAAGCTTCAGGCTTTAACTACAGGGGCATCTAATTGGGTTCCCTAAAAATAATGTGATCAGGAGACAATATAGTGAACCAGAAGATAAGGAGACAAATAAAGAAAGTAACATCTGTGTTCGTGATGCTGTAAAGCGGCAGTTTAATGAGAGTGTGATAATGATAATCTAATTTGATGATGCATTCATCTGTGACTGCAGGGACATGTTCTTTCTCTGCCTCCTCTCCTTGACTCCTCTTTCTACACACATTGCAGCAGTTTGAACTTCTGCACGTTCCTCCGTTTGCATCTAACCCCGTTTTGTTTCTGTAACTTATTCTCCTTCCAGCGCAACTTGACTTTTCTTCATCCTGTTTCGTCTCCGCATTTCGACCAAATCTGTTCTCTTTCTACGCTTGATTCATTCTCTGTTCTACATGCGCTCTTATGCTTTCTCCAACCATTGGTGAATGAACCTCGTGAACCCACTTGATTTCTTTCCTTACTCTCCGTTTCCTCTACTACTCTATGGCCAACCCTCCTTCTTCACACATACTCTCTCCCATTTCTCAATACCCACTGACCACTTCAAATTGATTTCTGTCTCACAAAACTTTAACAAATAGGTCTTTTTGTACCTCTGTCTGAAACTAGCAACTATCTGAGCGCTAGCAGTGTTTTAACACCATTTAAAAGGAAATAGGTGGTAGCTCAGTTGTCCCCAAATTTTAGGTTTAGGAACACCACTTTCAAAGGCCATGTGTTTCTCCCTTCACTCTCTGTTCATTTTCCTTTTGCCCTCTTCTTAAATACTCAGCTCTGGGACTTAACTCGGCAAACCTGTTTTTTGATTTCTTTTTCTCTCAGGTCTATTTTACCCCATTTCCCCTTTTCTTCCTCTGCTTTTGCTGTTTTAGCTCTTACCAAATTCTTTCTCACACTGTTTTCTGTCATCCTTCTTCCCCTTTTTGTCACTTAGCGCAGCCTCTCAAAGTTTGTTCCATGCTTGCCACCCATTCTTTCTTTCACTAATGTGCGGTTTGATCAAATACCCAATAATACCATGATGACCGGGAGGGAGATTATTATCAAATGTAGGTCAGTGCTACAGTACAGTATGCCTCAAGAATTACTAGGTACATAGGATAAGTGATGTTCAAAGCATTCTGAAGCAACTGGAGCTAGTTTCTATTATCCTATTTCATCATTTGGATCTTGCACAGTTGTTTGTATACCTCTCTGTCCTCCTTTCTTATTCTCTGTCCTCCTTTCCCCTTTGTCTTTGTCTTCATGGGGACAGTGATCGATGTGCTGCTCTAGCAGACTGTGACAGATTAGGAACTCTGGCCTCTGAGGGTGTGTGTGTGTGTGTGTGTGTATGTGATAGACTGTTGTTGAGAGGATTCGTGGGTGTGCACTTGTTTGTGTGTGTGCGTGTATATGCAGGATGTATCGTACTCCACGGAAAAATTCATCTCACGTCAGCCGGCTAGTGAGAATGCACAAGGCATGTGGGGCATATTTTTGAAAGAGTGTTTATATTTACTGTTTGTGTATATTCTGGGTTTGTGCTTGTGTGTGTGCGAGAGCATGCGGTGTTTGTAGCTGTCAAATAATGATTCGACCTCATTTCTTGCTGCTCTTGGAGTGAACTGAAACATGTGCAGTCTCTGTTTTGACAACTGTATTCTCCATTCTCTCTGTTTGAACCGTCATATTGGTGCTCTGCTATCAAAGTACCTGTTGGGTTGTCATGGTTTTGCTCATTAGCTGTATCGACAGCTCAAAAAAGCTGTTTAGCTTTTGTTCTCTGACAAGCAATGAACATACACATTTTCAAACACACACGCCACACTGGACCTTCTGCTTCTGCACCAATAAGGCCTAATGAGCTGATGCATGGACTGCGTTTGCAGTTATGGGGTTATTCTTTGACATTCCTGAGGCCTCAGCCATACCCAGCATAAAACCCAACACCGACCAAACACTTCTATATTCATTTAAATGCTTTTTGGAACATCCTTTCTATTCAGTTTCCTGTTTACAAAAAAATGAGGATGCAGACTGCAACATTGGGATTTAGAAAACAAGGTGTCACCATATATTAGCTTTCTCTATTTAGAAATAAAGCTGGTTCCCAGACTGAAACTCTTAACACACAAGCACAGAGCCTTAACAATAATAGTGCAAACAAACAATCGAAAAGGATCATAGTGACCGCGCCATAAAATGTTACAAATGGTAGAGTGTTGCTCTAAGCTGCATTGCGTTGTTTAGACTATGAATTAGTGAGGGACTGAGAGTGAAAAAACAACTTCTTATGTTTAATAGAGACATCATGCGGTAAACATCTCATGATGCCTGACATCCCACAGACTCTACCTCTTGGCACAAAGTTGCAGTGACAGAGTTGGCAACAGTGATACTAACAGCATCAATGATTGTACTGATGATCAATAAGATAAAAATGGAAGGGATGAAATGACA
The DNA here is from genome assembly GCA_033238685.1 of Lates japonicus. Taxonomy (NCBI): domain Eukaryota; kingdom Metazoa; phylum Chordata; class Actinopteri; family Centropomidae; genus Lates; species Lates japonicus. Next base: position 3,103,752 of record BRZM01000029.1, on the reverse strand, counting down.
CAGGAATAAACAATGTACCTCATTTTTCTCTTCTTTTGTAAGTCTGATTCAGGGAATTCGGCGGTGTCGGATGAATGTACATATAGTGTGCCGTTTACGCATAAACATGCAATGAGGTTGCAGCTAAAGGCCAAACAACAGTGATAACCTGTGTCCTTGCCAACCTCTTCCCTAATGCAGACTTTGGCTTTCCTGAACTATTTCCTCTGCTCCATAAATACATACTGGGGGTGTAGATATGGCTTATGTGTGTCTGTATTGACCGCTGGGTGGGGTCTTTTTACTAAATGAAAAAAGAGGCAGCAAAGAAACAAAGGTACTCCGTGTGTTAAGTGCGTATCATAACCTTTCATTCTTGTGTATAAATGTGGAGGAGAATTTCGTTTGGTAGTGCTTACCACCCCTGATCACTAGGTATGAGTGTATATCCAATCTTTTGTGTGCATTTTCAATTTGTGCACCAAAGAACCTAGTCAAACTTACAAGAAAATTAAAAGGAAAAAGCAAACCTTGCAAAAACATTTTTCACTTAGATGAGGTGGAAAGGTTGCTTAACAATAAAGCAAAGTGCAGCAAAAGAAAGAAAACAGACTTAGCAAATGAGTGTATTTTATGAAGCATGTGACTTAAATATACTGACATCATCTGTCAAAGATCTGTATGGAGCAATGACATGTAATGACATATAAAATAAACATACACTTACCCACATTCTAGGTTTTGACTAGATTTAATTACATTATCTCATTGTGCTTCTTGTTTTCTGAGAAATGATTTGGGCACCTGACGATAATTTGCACAACAAATGAACCTACTAACACGATGGTGGTGGTACATTACATTTCTCTTTCAGGTTCTAATGAGGGGTGCGGATTGCATTGTCTTACACTTGTCGAGGAAATCTAGTAGTAAGACATACTATGCTGTCAAGTAGTAATAATAAATAAGACAGGCCTGGTTACACACTCAGACACTAAAACACACACATACAAATCCATGTATTAGGAGAGAACTATTTACTATTACTTGCTCTGTATTACTAGGAGAGAAACACTGGGCACTAAAGAAAGAAAAATTGAGAGATTAAGATGTGAAAATTATCACTGTATGGTTGTACATAAAGAGAAAAGAGACACATTTGAGATATTAAAGTTGTGCAGATTGAAGTAGTAAGAAAAATGATAAGACTTCTTGAAAATCACATTTATATTCCCTTGAGTGCCACCAGAGTCACAATTAAATTGCACTGTCAAAACCTCTAACAAAAATTTCCTCTTTGTTTCTTTCATTTTCCTTGTGCGTTCTACTCCGACCTAGGGCGCTCTTTTATGAGAAAATATTCTTTTCTGGCAGACTAGAGACTGAATGTCACAAGAAATAATGAATAATCTTTGACTGGAGAAGTGGTTTTCCTATCTCATAAATGGAGTGTTGACTTTCCTGTCCTTATGTAAATTCCATTAGTTCTTTGATATAGACATAAGTGAATATGAACAACGGTGTGTGTGGAGAGATAACTTTGACAGAATGTTATGAGCTGATATCCATATCAGAGGACAAAAGGGACCCACACACTGCTGCAAAGAAGTCTCTGTAGAGGCATTTGAGGGCAGAAAAGTAGGAAAAAGTTAGTATAGCTCATGCACAGTCTCCTAGCATGTTTGATGATGCATAGCTGGTAGCATTTTAGTTGAATCTTGATGACATGGTGGATTGCATCACAGGAAGGTCTTGTATCTGAACAAAAGCCAGCTGGTAGGGATCTTTAGTTGTGGACTTTGCATGTGCCTCTTTGTATCCCCTCTGTTCAACATGTAGTTATGATTACATGGAAACTCTAAATTACATGTAGGTGTGAATGTATTGTCTGCCTGCCTGTCATTAGCCCTGTGAGCTCTGAAGGGTGTAACCTCTTTCACGCGCTACGCGCTGGAATAGATTCCAGCCCCTCATGACCCTGGATGGCTGGACTGATGGATTCATTTGAATGTGACCTTGTGTCTCAGATGCTGCTTTTATTTTTTATGTGTGTTTAACCTTTTTTCCTGTTTTTGTTGATTGTACGAGAATGTGAGAATTGTGGAGAATACAATAATGTGCTGTAGGCAATGATGAAATTACAGTGAATACAATATTGATGACACATTACATGACAGATGCATTTCCGCCAGATATATATACCCACAAAAATGTGCATGCAAGCACAGACACACAAGCACACAGTTAATCTATGCAAGAATAGAAGATCAAATAGTTGCTACTAAAGTTAGACCGATAGTCACTTTGCACTTATGAAAAGAGCAGAATTCACCTGTAGTGAATATGAGATCCATCTGACTTTACTAAAAGGGGAAAAAAAAGAAAAGAAAGAAAAAAGATCCTCATCAGCAAAAACACAGGAGCCCATTGTATGCAAACAAGCAAGGTACACCAGCACAGATGCAGGAGAAAAGACTTAAAAGCACTTTCTGGCAACTGTTATATTGACAGTGAAGTGTCGAAACATACATCACCAGATAAGGTACTGTTTACCCTTGATTAAGTTTGCAATTTACATCTAAAATGATAAATGAAACATCCAGTGATGATGCCGACCGTCAAACACAGATGATGCAGTGGTTTCCTCTAGAAAAAGAGCTCCTGATAGCTAATCACCTCTGTGCTATTCAATAGTTATGGATAACAGCCTAAAATATTAGGTAATTTGTTTGGGTTTATGTTTTATGATTATTTTGTCAGAACAGGTTTCATTTCTATAATTAGTTATCTCATTCAGTGAAAGTCTTCAATTACGTACTTCAGCTGACACCGCTGTACCGTCTAATTGCTTCACTTCCATTTATCTTATTAACTCACCGATTGCCCCTCTTTGCTCTTTCTAAAATTTTAAACCATTGTTAGTAATAGTACATTAAATCAAATTTAAAATGTCATGCAGGAATGTATTACAACCTGAAGTGTATAGCTGTTGTAAGCAAAATTAAATCGAAAATATAATTGATCCACCCACAGTTAGGCTATTTCTTGTAGGCACCAATTGGTTTCTGACATATATATGTGTTTCATTGCACCCTATAGTATACTGTTATAATAATCTTATTGGAGAAAAAAAAGTTCCCATTTTCATCTGCAAGACTTTGTACAAACCTCAACATGTCACTACTAATGCTGCAATGGTGAGAAACTGGCCTGTCTGGAAGCAAACTGTATTGTTGGTAGGGTATGTATTGTAAGTGTGTCAATAGAATTTGGGATGTGTTTATTGCATGTGTAACAATTATAAATATGTGTAATTTATTTACTGCTCTTTTCCTCTAAAAAGCAGATGTCAAACTCAATTCGTTGAGCTACATCAGCATTATGGTTGACCTCAAAGAGGGCCGAAGTTAATAACTATGGACTATATAAATGTATCTACTCTCATATTACACAATTGCCTCTGCATTCAATTAATAGTAGTTTTCATAATACCTTATTAACTTCAACTTTGAAAGGTAAGTGGCAGTTACTTTTGCATTTTCTACCACCTACGGCAGGCACTACATCATAAGACCCACCAGCTTCTCCAAGGTTAATTTCATTTTACTTACAGACTACTCCGTCACTGAAGATGTCCCTTTCCTTGTCGTCCCGTGCATGGCCACATCAAGAGCTCCTCACTGATAGACAAGTCTTCAGGCCTCTTAAAAAATGGCTAGATGCTGTACCAGTATTGTCAATGCTTTCATCAGCGAAGCGTGAAAAAGCCAGATAACTGCGCTTCTTCAGCCAGCTGTGTCGTCGAGGATTTTCGCTAGTTCGGACTCTGTCTGTGATGGTGTTTCTGACAAGCTAACATTGCTAAAATCCTTCACCTGGACAGAGCACCTGCTCACACCTTCAGCATACACTGCTTTAAATACACCTTCAAAAGCAATGTTGAAGCTGGGCGATTTCTTCAATACTGTCGACAGGCTTTCACCGCTGCGCCATTTTTTTGCTAGATCTTTTATGGCATATTCTGCTGAGACTGTAGGCTTAACAATCATGGACTTTCTGTTTCTTTTCTCGGTAGCTAAGTTGGCGATACTTAGCTCCGTGTGTTGACAGAGTGCATCATGGATACCACTGCCTCGTGGCAAGAGCGACATACCGGCTTGTTTCCATTAAGTAAAACAGGTATTCGTTTTCCCATCTTTTCATTAAACTGCCTTCCCTCTGCATCAGCTTTTTGTTTGTTTGACGTTTTGGGGCCGACTTGTTTTTTTTTAACTCCATACTGACAAAACCGCTGTGGAAGTAGCTGATATTGAAACACTATACATCCAAGACCAGGTCTTTCATTGCACATGTGCTCGTCGAGATATTCCTGTACTTCATAAAGTGGCATATAATTAACTCGATAATCATAGTCTTTGGAAACCTCTATAATTACATAAAATAAATTAGGCGGGCGGATTTGGCCAGCGGGCCTTGGGTGACCTTCCTGCTCTACAGCAGGCGTGCTACCTCTCCCTCCCTCTATCTTCTACTTTGCCTCTGCGAACAATTTCGTTGCAGTGCAGCTTGGAATAACTGACAAAAAGAGTTGAAGTAGGAACCTATGGGCTTCTGAGAGAGAGAAAAAGATGTTCTTTCTCCATCAAGCGCTCTATATTCTTCTCTTGTTTTCTTGAAACATAAAAGAAATTATTTTTTCTATTTTATTAAGTTACAAGTTCCACATAATGAACAAAAATTATTTTTTGCAGATGCAAAATTTAATTCAACTCTCTTTGCATTGATTGCACTCTGACATTGATTATGGTCTGGTCCTTACATAACAGGCTGAGAGCTGTGTCATATTTTCAGCAGGAAGTTAAACCGTTTCCAGTAGGTGTTGGTCTCCATCAGGGTTGTCCTTCCTTAGAGATTCTGTTGCGATTTTCATGTATAGGATCTCAAAAAGCTTTCTGCTGGGGGAGTGGAGAGTGTCAGTTCAGGGACATCAAATTGCTTCTCTACTCTTTGTAGATGATGTGCCTGTGATGGTTTGGCTTCATCATCGTGACCTTCATGCACCACGGCGATTTGCAGTCAGTGTAAAGAAGCTAGCATCTCCAAAGTCCCTCTGGGTTGGAAGGGAGCTGCTGCCCCAAGTGCGGGAGTTCAAGTATCTCAGGGTTTGCTCACCGTGCGGTGAACTCTGGAACTGTTGCCTTATGAAAATCCAGGAGATCAGTTTTCAGAAATACTCAAAGCCAGCCTGTCTGGCATCAACAATCATGCCTGATCTCTAAGTCAATCATCTGTTGTAGGGTGAAATGGTTCCTTTTCTGTGAAACTCTCTGTTACTTATAAATTAATGCTACTTTGTATCAAGCCAACACAACTTTCTGCTGTTATGTATCCTGCTGAGTTAGCGGCCAAGGTGGTGGTAGTGGGCCCGCACGATGAAAACACTGGCTGTGGGGTGAGTCAAGTGGCAGGGAAGCTAACAAGGTCCTGTTAGAAACAAGAGGGCTGTCTGTTGAGGCTGTGATAGCCCTGTTTTTATTTTATACTGTGAAACAACAGAGTGGGTGAAGTGTGTGCCTTGTGTATTTGTGCGTGTACACGACTGCACGAGGAGCATCTCGTCAGGTGTATTAAAGATGGTGTTACCGTTTCTGTGTTGTGATTGACAGGCAGGAAAGAGGGGAACAATTTCGCATCGAGTTCTGACAGCTCGTACATCACAGAGTGAGGTGTGTGTGTGTGCACATGCCTCATTAATGATCGAGGTCTGAGGAGAAATTCTTCAGATCAAATTGTTTAAGCTGGATATTAACTGCTGAGCTCATCACACTGAACGCAGATACGCACGGCGCATAAATATGCTCACAAAGCGAATATGGCTGTCTGCGTCTTCATCCTAAATCCAGGAGGCTTGTCAATACCAACTAATGCTTATGAAAAAAAAGCTAACGGTTTAGAAAGACGTACTGAAAAAGTGTGCTGGGTCTCTACTGTGTGTATTTATACATTTTGTGGGTATTTGTTCACACATGAACTGATGCCATTTCTGTTCATTGTTCATTCAAATTGCAGAAAATTATGTTTAATACTGCTGTGATCCTGCAGCTTCCTGTATCTCATTTCTTTCACACTGGCAGCATTTTGAAGAGCCACAAGTGCCTGGAATAATCATATCTGTCATGTAGGATGGTGGCAGTTTACTCCACACAAAACCAAATTTGGCGTAGTTACATATTTACAAAATGACAAGTTTGGCCTTAGTGTATTTTCTGTATGCATTGTGGGTAAAAGGTAAAAAATAAATGGTAAAAAATGAGGACAAAGGCAAAGATGCATACAGTATTTGACAGTGACACATTAGTCTCTTTATTGCCATGTAGTTAGTTGTTATGTCCTCTAAGCATTTTCAGGCTACACCCACCGCCATTTTTATGTATAGTCACCATGGTCAGATATATTGTGGGGTGTCCATGTCACTCTGCTCTTGATGACCCTCAATTCAATCCAGTCCATCTCCAAACTCTGTTTGACCAGGCCATTCTCTCTAATCTAACCCAATCACAGTTTGATTTCCTGCTCACCTAGCATCACTGCAGCTACCTGTGCTGTCTACTGCAGAACAGTGAGTCATTCCAGAGAGCTGGATTCACTCACTTGTAACTAAAATACTTTTTCATTGTCTGGGCTTAGGAGACATTATAGCATAAGGATAAAATTGACTGCAATATTTAAATAGTAGTTAATTAGTAGTACTGGATCTTGCTTACATTCTTGGAAACCTGGTTATTCAGCCCTTACTGTCCAGTATTTTAGTAAGCTTGCAAAGTTTAAAATCATGCACAATTGACGATGACATTTTTCTGGTGTGATCATGATATCTCCTGCCATGTTCGGGACTTTCTTTGTAAGCTTTAGATACAGTTAATGGATATGCTTGAAGAAAAATGTCATTAAACTAAGGTATAATACTTTATTCTCGGTAATCCTATAATTATCGAATTCAATTACTGTTTCAAGAGGAAAACTGAAAATGTAATGAATTAGCATTGATGTTTTACCAATGGAAGCAAGAGTGTTGTTATTATTGGGATGCTGCAGGATCATTAGGCTCCTGGACAAATGTAATAAAGTCTTCACAAAAGTAAACTGTAAACTGGCTCAACCATAAAAATATTTTAGGGATTAAATATATATCCAGAAACAATCTGGATGATATTGGCCTTTGATTTTTGTACTGTACCTCAACTTTGAGATTGGAGGCAACAGCAACTATCACAGGTTTGACAGTTTTCCAAACACACAACTAGTTATGTTTTAAGAGTAAAGTAATCCCAACTCAACTTGCTTACCCAAGATGACAACACTGATCAAAACTGGAGCTCCTGATACTTTAAACAGTGATTTAGAATGTGTAAACACAGTCATCAGTATGTTTGTTCTGTTTACATTTTCAAACCAAACAAATCTCTATTACTGCAATAAATTGTTAATATATTTAAATATTTGATCTCTTGTGTATCTTCTCTCTGAATTTAAGCAGGTAGATAAGCAGATACTGGATACAGACAGGTCCAAGATGTTGCATTTGTTGAGTTCAGACAGCATTAATTCACTCTCAGTCTTTAACACACACACACAGCCAGAGAGAGAGAGAGAGAGAGAGAGAGAGAGAGAGAGAGGGAATAGGTGGCCTTTGTGTGTTTTATATCCTATTGATGAAAGGCTGTCTCAGTCTTGAATCTGTCATACAGTCTATCTGTTCTGGTGTTTTGTTACCACACTGGGCAGTAAAAACTTAAAGTAAAAACATTTACAGCCTTCGTAACTCAATGGTTTATCAACAGCAAACAGGTTTATGTGACTGATGCTTAGTGGACACATGATCTGTGCACATATGCTTCAAATAATATACATAAACTACAGTTTAACAGCACAACCGAACCCCATACAAATGCCTATAAGTGCCCATAGATATGCATACAGTATGTGTCCGTATAAATAAATTCATATGCAGTATCTTAGCCCAGTGTGTGTATATTTGTGTAGTAGTCTGTTGTGATGTTGACAGAAGTGCGAGCTGACAGGGTGATAATCCCGGTCACACTCTACAAAATGTGTCCTGACTGAAACTCATCCCTCGGTTGCTGTAGAGAGTGACAGTAAAGGTGATGATGAAAACCTTTAAAATGATAGGTCCTAGCATGCATTCCTGTTTTCTTTCTTTCTTCATCAGTCTCCCTCTCTTTGTTTCATCATTTAAAGGATTGAATAAAATGCAGCCAATAGTTTTAATTTTATAAGCACTGTACGATATTAGTTTAAGTTCTATTTCAATTCTATATCATTTTAATGTTTTACAGTATTTCCATTCACCAGTAGTTGGAGATGTGGGAAGTTACAGCTGTTGACAAATACATTAACAAACACTGTCTGCTTACATCCTACATTATAATGTGTTAAAGTGAAGTGCAATCAGCTGCAAATTTTTTTCAGTGGTGAATTTAAAAAAAAGTTAAATCATTAATGTGGTTCAGAAAGCATGATGATTAGTATGCCTGTCTATATATTTTCTTCTCTCTGCTTAATTTCAGGATGATCATTATTTTGTATTTACCAATGAGCTGATTTTCTTTAGTTTAAGTAATGTAGATAATTACATATTGGCACCTTCTCTGTAATGATCTGTAGCTTTTGTTTGCGGGTAATTTCATTGATTTTTCATTTACTTGCCATTTTCTACTTTGTTTAATTTAGTACAATCAGTGAATTATTCTTGAATCACTCACTGTTTCCCTTTTTGAATACTTCTACACTCCTGATGGTGTTTCTTTCAGGCCTTTCTCTTTACCCCAAATATCTCATTACGTCTTTTAACCTTCCCTCCACTGTAGCTTTCCCTCTCCTTTCTCCTCTTCTCCACCTTCCTCTGTCTCACTGCTCTCTCCACACTGGGCAGTCTTCCAAGCAGATTGTGTGGCACCGTCTGTGACAATTCACCCTGTGGGACATTCATCATTAGTCACAGCCCTTGATGCTGCACCGCTGTTAGGGATTCTGTTTCTCCTCAACGACTGTGACGTTGTGGCCATATAATGACCATTAGAGAGCAAGTATATCCACATTCTCTTGAAACTCCCACCGCCTGGGCACCTGCCTTCTATGAGGTGCAGGGCCTTACAGCACTCACCTGTTCAGTTCTTGCTTTTGTGAATTTTAAAATCACAAACAGGAGAAGAGAAACAATGACTTATTCGCAAGGACAGACCCGAAAAGAAATCGGACAAAGTTTGACTTTAGATGCGTCTCTAAGAAAGTAATGAACTTTTTGAACACAAACAGTCTGATAAGTCTTTCACTGATGACCTCAAATAAAAAATAAATAACTGGCATAGACAGTTTGACTTCCATTATGCTAATTTCTGAATCGAGCGAATTTTCAAGGTCCATCAGTGAAAATTAAATCATCAAGCTACCACGCCCAGCGAATCTTCCTCTTAGATTCCCTCTTAACAATAGTTCGGTGGCTGTTCTCGCTAGTCAGGCCTGTTTGTCTCTTCCATTCATCCTCCTTGCGATTATTCACTTTGGGATACTAGCACCTCCGCCTAATTAGTCGTACAGCATATTCTGCCAATTTCAATTTGCGTTGGTTGGCGTACAAAGACACACACACACAAAATGAAAACAGACTGAGCACATCTGCTTTGAACATGAATAAATCTGATTGCGTAACACAGATGTACACCCAACACTGACAGACTCACGCACATGCTTAACCTCTTCATCCGCACACATAAGTAAGTATTAAACTACCATACGATATTGCTCAAGAGCTCACAAAGTGAATATTTGAAATACCTCTCTCTGGTAAGTAATTTTTCATTATTGCTTTTCCACCACTCCCCCACTGAGCCAACAGATTGAGATGTTTGACTACAGCCTTTGTGAGAATAAATTGAGGATAATCTTATTTTTTGCCATTTTAGAATATCCGCAGGGGTACCACTGCCAATTAATTAAGATCATCAGCTCTCTTTGGCCTCCAAGTCTCTGTCTTTGGTGTCTTATTACTTATTGCAGGCTACTTTTCTATTCTCAATGTGTTTGTCTCCTTCACTGGAAATTGTTGTGCATCTCCCTGTCAACTCTAGCTTTGTAGTTTACGTTTATCCTTGGTTCCTCCCTTTCCCTCTGTCCCTTTCGTCACTCTAACTGCTCTGCCTCATTTGTAGGGGGAAAGAATGGGAGAGGCAATAAAGGGAGGAAAGAAAAAATTATCAAGGTGAGACAGATAAGAGTAGGACAATAACACAATAACGTGGATGCGGTAATTAAGCAGTTCATGTTTCTCTTTCTCTCCCTCTCTCTCTCTCACACACAGATTCTTTCCAATCAAGCTCTCTTCATAATTTTGTTTAATGACTCTCTGCGATCTATGCTCCGATCCCATGACAGTTAATAAGATTAACCTTGAAACGTGCAGAGATGGAGCTGACTGCATAAAACTCTCTTTCTCTATCACACACATATACATAAACATATGCATGGACTAAAGAGCTGAAGTGAAACCAGATTTTGGAACTCAAGAGGTCACGGTTAGTTCAAACATATCTGTAATAACAGCAGGACATAGAGGACTGAATAGTGCAGACATTTTGCGACAGCAGAGACAACAGCTAGAAAGTAAATTTTATTTTAGAAGTGTTTGTGTTGGGTTTAATAGTGTGAATACGGTTTATGGGAGCAGTAGATTCTCCTGTTCACATGATCAAGCACTGGTAAACTTTGTTAAAATAAAGGTTTTATCTTAGCAGCTGCTATAGTAGATGTGGAGTTGTCCACGAATATGGAAGTAAACTGGCTCTACAAACAACCACACACACAAAGAGTGAGAAATAAATTCAATTAGAATATCCATCATCATCCTAAACAGGTGATACACTACATATGTTGATTCACACACTTTTTGTAATAAACTGGTTATATTTGGGGTTTTGAGTGTTTGACAGTGATATCCTTGGGATATCACAGCATAGAAATTGGCTGTGATGTACATGTGTTTTAGCAAATCATGACTGATCGTACAAAAATGAAGATGAAGGTCGTAAGCATCAACTACGTTAAGTTGACATGATCTGGATTTTGAGAATAAATACAACGATCAAAACTGTTCTGTACAAGAAAGGACATATAAACTTTAAGACAACAATTAGAAAGATTTCAAGAAAATATTCACTTTGAAATTCCATCGTACATAAGTAAAGTTAGTACCTTAGATGAGTGCCTACTGCCTTCTTGTCTCTGTACTGGGGTTTTGTACTGGATGTGACTGTTTCAAATCCCGATCAAGGTGACTTAAGGAGAGAGGCAGAGAATAGACTAAATGACAAAAGAAGGTGAAGCGGGGCGAATAAGGGTTTTAAAATGCATTCTGGTAGAGGAGGAGCAAAGGTTATGCAACCTCCTGCTAGAGTAGGAGTCCCACAGTGCAACACAGGATGCAACTTTTAAGGTACTGATCACCTGCAAATGGACACAAAAGCAGGCCAGTGAAATTGGTAGTAATTTGATTTCCTGAAAGAAGCAGGATGGAAGGTAAATGGTTCATGGTGAGTGAAAAGAAAGAACATGTGATAGAGATAAGGTAGACTGGGTCAAGCATTCTTGGAGGATTCTCAACTATGTAATCTCCATGGAGTTTGAAAGAAGCCTTGTTACTTTCAGACAGCAGAAAGAAAAGTAGCCAAATGGAGGAAAGAAGGCAGCGGAATCTAATCAAACCAAGACCTTTGCTGATTGCCTCTTCAAAAAACAAGAGGAAAAACTGGTTTGGTTTGTTCTGTCATGAAGGCAAGAGACAATTGATACTAAAATAGTTAAAATGTTGCTGGGGAGAAATGAAAAGGTGCTTAAAGTGAAATAACTAAATTACTGGATTCATGAACCACTATGGGGAACAGTGAATGGGTAATCTGTAAATCAGTCCCATTCTCTTTCTTGCCTTCTCAATCAAACTCCCTCCACTCAACAATTTCAGGCTTTTCTAAATCCACCTCTCCTCCTCCTTTCTGCCTTCAACTCTTTCTGTCACTTCCTTATTCATGCAAAAGATACTTCTAAAGAGCCCAGAAAAGGCCACCACATAATGGGTTTGCTTCGGGAACACGCTGACCACTGATGTAAGGATATGCTGTGCTCTGCCTCCATTAGACACACCACATATACTAAAATAGCTATATTTCTTTGTGGATTTATTTTGTTTTCAGAAGTAAATGTCAGTGAATCTGCTTGGGATGAACATGATAACATATCCCACATTTGTTACTAACAGATCAGTCACCTCTGTTGTCTGCACTACTTCTATACAATTCAAAATCTCAGAACATGTTGGAGAAATGCTGCGCTCTAAAGTATCATCAATAAAAGCTTACCAACAAATACTTGACTTGCCCAGCCCATTCAAAATCAGGCGGGTGGATGAGTGGTGTACTGGGTTTGAGAGTCAACAGTGTGAGGCAATGAAGAGGAGATTGATGGCCTCCTAGAAACACCATGCTCAGCCAAAGTGCAACAATCAACAAACAACATCAGCATTAGTGACAGCAACCAACAACACCAGGACATTGTCTGCGACGCCGATGCGGCGCCAGCTAAATAAAACATAAGTAAATCAGAGCCTAATGAGTTGTAATTGTAGATAATTGCAGGTTGTTGATGCATATCATGTCTAATTAGCTTGCATTGCTGAGATAATGAGAAAGTTTGATTACTTTATGCTAACCCCGTGTTAGCGAGGTAGCAGGTGTTGTTTGGTGTCGCAAGCAATCCCATACCTCATCTCAATCTCATCACTCCAGCCTCTACAGAGAGAGAGAGGAATGGTCTCTTCGGTGTGTCTCCCAAGTCTCTGAGTTGCCACACATGAGCCAAATAGGACAGGCTTTGTTCCTCTTTACCATATTATTTAGATTATGATGGGTTAATCTCATTTAAAAGCGGCATCTTGGGTGCCAGATGTTTGGGAGTGGTAGCTTTCATGATTTGTATTCATGACATATGTTGATACTAGTTTTGTAAATCTTTTTTATATTTATTCTGAGAATGATAAATGTCATGTGTTCTACAACAAACTCAGCCTCATTAAATCTCTGAATCCTGGTCCATTTACATTTCATCTCCTTAGGTACATATTGAGTTTATTCCAGAATTTAATTCACGAAGTTAGCACTTTCTTCTTTGTGTTTTGATCTCCTCTCATCTCCCAGCCATTGTGTCTTTGAAAAGCCAAAATTAATTATCTTCAAATCTTATCTATATGTGACAATAGTGCTTGGGATCGTGATATTCATATTCAAGTCTTACACCTAGCCTTACTTTTGTTACTTAAAACTGCCATTGTCCTTAAGTCCTCTGATTTCATGCTCACTTTATCAGTTCATCGTCTCTACTAGCCATCAAAGCAATTTAGGACACATTTAAGCTGCAATGTCCTTATTGATTGAATGAAGACAAACACACACACACACACACACACACACACACACACACACACACACACACACACAAGAGAATAAGTAACAATGGAAGCAAATAAAAAAACATATAGCTACAGGAGAAAATGGAAAAAGGCACTCAAAACCTTAATGGTATTAATTGATCTTTAGGTTGTGTTTGCGAGTGTGTGTGAGTGCGCTTTAGTGTGTGTGTCCTGAAGGGAATCACGTCGATGTGGCTAGTCATGCAAGTGATTGGAATTAAAGTCAGATTATGTCCTCAGGATACAAAACCTGTCTAGGTTTTCTGACCTGTGTCTGCTTACGTGCATGCGCACAAGCATGTGGACAAATACCAACAGCCTTGACAGGCAGGTAGCAGAACGATGGATTAGTTTACAAGATGAGTTTACAAGAAAAAGAAAGAAAATTGTCTGTGTGAAAAATTTTCAAGGGAAATAAAGTGTTTGGCTGAATTAACAATAATTTAACTTTGATTAAGTTTGGAACTGTGTATAGAATCGAGGAAGTCTTGAACTCACCTAATACTAAGCTAAATGTGTGTTTTTCATCACACATTTTGTCAATGTCACACTCAGAATAGGCAGGAAAATTAAATCAATCTTTAGTGGACTAAGTAAATGTCAGGAAACCCAGAGAGCTTTGTCTTACATGCTTATCTAATCACTGTTGCATGGTTTTATTGTAATATAGCATGAATGGTGTTAAATGATGGCAAGTTTGAGTTTGTTTATCAGTTACAGTTTGCCTTGGATGGTACCTCATAAAGTATGAAGCTGAGTGAACAAGTCAGTATTCTCTCATTGGGCTGATAGATTTTCCTGTCTTAAGTCTTGGTTTTTCTTCTTCAACACAAAACAGTTGTACAAATGTTGCTTAAAATTTTTCTGCATAACCCGCACATACACAGAGAGAAAGAGGTATTTAATAACACGATGGTGTATAATATGTCAAAATTACTCAAGTTCCGAGTCTTTATTGTTACCACACTTAGAAAATAAATTATTCATTTTCATTTTGGGGTCCTTGATATTATTGTTTTGATAAGGTCATTACACTGCACCATAAAGTAGGTAGGTAAGCTCCAGTCTAATGATGCTAATGCCAGCTTCGATAAACACCCACGTGGATTTTACTGTGTGGAAGACAAAAAAATTTCATTTCATTTCATTTCATTTAATGAAAAGGGGGTGGTGGGGGGTGGCGAGGGGGATGGAGGGAATCTCTCTGCTCTTTAGCCTGAGGAATCAGACCTCCAAATGTGTGCACAACCACACACATGTCCATTATCAGTAAAGCACACCCTGTGGCCCATTCATTTTCCACCCGCTCCAACATCCATATCCGTTAACTTGCTAAACTGCTGCACATGAATTTAAAAGTAGGACCAGCAGATCCTTCATCAGCATAAACGGGATTGGAGGTGATATTGTATCCCAGGCGAAGTGATCTTCTCGCTGATAATGCTGATTATCTGGCTTCTCTGGAGCCTTTGGGAGGAATATGTGGGCCCTGGCATCAAGGCTCATATCAAAGCCTTGCTGCACACCTTTGATAAAAGATACCTGAACTCTGATTCATTGATTGATATAGATGTGCGAAGATAAGATAAATAAAAGATTTCTGTAACCTTCAGAAGGCTGATTTCAGAGATTGCAGAGGCAATCACTATACTCATTAATATGCAATGCTAATATAAAGTTTTTAAAGCTTACAAAAACTTGACAGTGTTTTCCCTTTCTTCCCTTGTTCAGTGCAAACCATTAGCAATCACAGATTACCTTGAAACTTTCAGTGGCCTGAATCTAATAATATAAAGCTGATTAGCTTGCTCTGCTGCGCTCATTGCACCCAGCCATGCTGCTGCATCTTTTTCTCCTTTGTGTCTTGTCCTTTACTGCAGGCATCATGAAACAAATACAGTCTTAAAAAAATAGCATAATGGTGGGGTGAGGTGGGTGGGATGTAAATGATGGTAAACGAAACAAAGCCGTGCAACAAATGTGAGTAAAGGACAGGGCAGAGACGGATCAAAATGGGTCAAGCTTGATGGAGAGCCACAGTATGGCAAACTTTCAGTTTAATATTTCTCTGCCCATCCTCCCTTGCTACCATCCCCTCCTTCTCCCCTCTCTTGCCTCCCTGCTTGGTTGGGTAATTGGATTTCAGTGGTGAGCCAGGGGTCTGCTCTCTTAGAACTTTCTGGAAGGTCGGAGGTGGCAGGGCAACAGTGTGTCACAGCTAATCTGTCCCTGGACAGCTCTGGGTGTGTCAGGAGAAACGGCACTGTGTGTGTACAGGCGTGTGTGCGACCGAGTGAGTACCTATAAGATTTTGTGCGAACGTGTGTGGCAGGTAAGGGTCATCCTCCCTGTGCAGTCCCAGTATTGGTGGATGGCAAGAGGGAGGAAGCGAGGGAGAAGAGACAGAAACAGATATTCTGCCTCAGTCATTTATTAGGAGGTGACCCTGAAGAACTGCAGGAGGAACTGAAGAGGAAACTCACACACAGACAAGCATTACCTTCGCCTACCTAAGGTATTCTCAGATAACCGCAATACTCAGGGTCACTTAGAGGCTGCATATAACCATACTTGAGACCAGGTGCCCCTCAGAGGATAAAACCTGTCCTTTTTTTCCTCTTGCTTGAAGTAGATTAATCTCTAACTGGGATTTTTTTTGAGTGCAGTGACTCATATGGTGGTAAACTGAAGACAGATAAATAGATAGGTTAGTCATCTGCATGTTAGACCATGGACCCTCGATCCAAGGCTTGCCTCTACAGCTTTCCTCATACTACCACGGCCCTGGCCTTATGCTGCTACACAGTTTGCATGAGAGTTGGATTCACTTTAATGTAACTGGGGCATAGTTGATATCGTACATCACAAAGAGGAGTTGGTTATGACAGGATGACAAACCCTACATGACTCATCGGCCTGAGCTTTTAGCAATGTTGGAGCTGTGGGAGAATTTGTGTGGAGACATATGGTCCGACATCAGCTAATCTGTTGAAGGGACACACAGGGGAGATGTTACTATAACCTGTGTGAAAAGCATCTCAGCACCGTGCAGGGGTTTGACAGCCATTCAGCATGAGTGCACTGGGAGGAGGAGTACAACTCAGAACAGAAAAGTCTTGAGGACTTTGAGACATGCACGTTTATATTGTAGTTCTGTAGTGTGTATATTATAGAACACAGTCTTTTGTCTTATGTAGCTGCATTGAAGGTGATCTCTGCTGCTGTTTTTGCACAGTTTTGACATCACTCTTGTCTCATTTACAGAATGAGAGCTGATATGGTTTTGTATACAAAATCTGTGGGGCCCTGCCTTGTGGAAACTTTGAAAGAATGCATTATCTACCCATTCCCAAACTAGGTTTGATCTTTACACCATTGCCCCAAGATTTGTTTTGGTGTGTGTGCCTGCCTGTGTGTGTCTCATTAGAAACTGAGTGGAATATTTAGGAGGGCCTGAGAGATTTATCATACTAATGAACACTATCCAGAGGGGAAGAGACACAGTTTTGGGCTAGGGAGGGAGATAGTGAGAGAACTGTGATAGAAGAGAGAAAAAGCAGCAGAGGAGAGGATCAGCAGAGGACGGAAAAAGGCTTAAGTGTTCACATATGCCAAGTCAAACCAGGATGAACCTCAAGAATAAGAGCCAGCGTGTCCATTGACATTGCCCATTAATCAATTTATGTTATTTTTGGTGTCAAAACATCCTCTTTATTGTTGTTACATTCTCCTAGGTAGATTACCCCATGTTGTGTCATATTACCTTGTGTGAACTCAGTTAAACACAGACCAGAAGAAAGAGATCCAAAACACAAAGATCCATATCATTATGGTGCATGATGTTCTATTCTCAGCACAGCTGAATGGATGAATCACTGAGCTATGCACTCACTAGACACAAACAAATCTTTTTCATCCAACAAAGAGACGTGGATATAATGTTTCTGTTGTGAATATTAAAGCAAGAAGTGGATAAAATAAAGATGACAAGTTGTTAAGGGGAGCAGTAACTCAGTCTGCTTTATTCTGACTGATTGCTTTGCGGCCACGATTGCTCACAGACGCAGGAGCTTTTGCACACGGTGCAATAATATGAAGAATTGTTCATGCCCCGGTGAGAGAGCATGGACATGTGTTCACTCACAATACGCTCCATACAGTACGGGTAAGCATACACTCGTCGTTTGTCACGTTGAAGGGCTTTGGTGCTCATCGCAAAATGAGTTAAACAGAAAAGAGCTTGGAGGAGGCAGAGAAAGATGACTGCCTCTGAAAAATAAAATAAGGGAGTGAAGTAGACAGAGGGCATCTCGGGACAGGAAGCTAAGATATGAGACAACTTATTGCTGGCCTTGCTTTAACTCCAGATTCTGTTTTCAATGCAGCAGTGCTGGATTCATGCATTGAGTCATTATACACAAGGCAGCGTAGCAGGGGAGTTTTATAATTAGAAGTGGCAGATTGGCCTGGTGGTCACAGAGACATCTCTGGGTTGAAGTTCAGGCAACCAATGAAGCGTCCTTACAAAACATACTGGTCATATTTTGAATGAAATGTACAGGATGTGCCATGGAGCTGCATCGTGTGAGAAGCAAACCTTGTGGATCAATAAAGCATTACGCATTAAAAAAGGATGAGTGAACCGCCTTTAATAACAGATGAGGAACTGAGAACCACTTGACTCTCCTCTGTAAAGGCTGAGAGCTTAAAAGAAGACCACACTACTTCAGTATAAATGCTTCCCTATTCTTTGCAGTTTGTAGCAAAGACACATATACAAGGATAGTCTGTTCTCAAAATCCTACACACACACACACATACACACACGCTGATAGTAGTGGCATTTACACATTACCACTCAAACGTTTGGGGTCACCCAGAAAATGTCATATTTGTCATGAAAACTCAGAATACTCAAATATTGTCAAGACATTGACAAGGTTAGAGATAATGACTTTAACTTGAAATAATAATTTTGTCTTTCACCCCTGGCTTCCTGAAGCACCTCCTACAAGTGAGGTCAGGTAGATGGGAATATGTACTATACCATACAGTCAAGCTGTTCCTACAACTGCTCAATAGGGTTGACATCCAGTGTCACTCTATTACGGACCAAACCAACACCAGCTGACTGCTTCTTCTCTAAATAGTTCCTGCATAGTTTGGAGCTGTGCTTTATAATGTCCTGTTGTATGAAAAAAAAGGCTGCAATCAAGTGGCATCCACAGGGTATGATATGGTGTTGCAAAATGGAGTGATAGCCTTCCTTGTTCAAGATCCATTTTATCCTGTATAAATCTCCCCCAATACCACCACCAAAGCACCCCCAAACCATTACATTTCCTCCTCCATGTCTAGCAATCCTCCAGCATCTTTTCATTTGTTCTAGGTCTTACAAATGTTCTCCTTTTTGATCCAAACTCCTCAAACTTAGATTTGTTTGTCCATAACACATTTTTCCAACCTTCCTCTGTGCTCTGTCGGTGTTCTTTTGCCCATCTTAATCTTTTCCTTTTATTGGCCAGTGTCAGATATACCTCTTCACTGTTGATGTTGAGAGTACTGTTTTGCAGGTACCATTTAGTGAGGCTGCCAGCTGAGGACCTGTGAGGCATCTGTTGGGCCCTCCCACTTCTCTGATCAGAGCCAGTTTGTGCTTTTTGGTTTTTTGTTTTTGTTTGTTTTGGCAATTTCTCACATGAAATAGTCTTAGATAAAGAATACTCTGACAGTTTTCAGAATAAACCTCAAAATTAACTAGCTAAATGTATGTGTCTAATGTGATTCAATTTCAATTTTAATTTGTTCCATGTTACATGCCATACAAACTTCTGTTCACAGAGAAATTAAAATACTGTCGCTGTCCTGTAGAAACCTTGTATCTCCGTTTGACATTTTTCTATTCAATCAATGGGTGTTTAAATGTATTTACCTTAAGAAGTAGGGGAATTTTCTCCATTCACCATTAAAGACACATAATACGTAATTTGATTTGGTTGTTTTTACTGGACAGAGACAATACACACATGCACACCACACACAAAATTGAATGATTTATTCTAACATCCATTTCATATCACACTGAAGGGAACAAAATATACACAAAGACACAATCTGGTTTTGATCTGCCTGACTCAGTGTTTCCCCTACATCTTTACCTCTGCCCAGCTTTCACCTTAACATTCCCACAGCCATCAACCAAGCCATCGCTCTATCCATCTTTGACCTCAATATTCCTTCATCCATCCATCCCGCCAGCACCTATGCTTTCATAACCCTGTTTTTGTTCTCCACCCACCCCCTACCTCATTCTTTATCTAGCGTTATTTGTCAAAATCAACCACCCTATCATCCATCATATTAATTAGGTTCTGTCTCATTGTTCTCATCATTATTCACATGTCTATCATTGATCTCTCTCTGTATCAGTCAAGGATGTTTAATTGTCTTCATCCATTATTAGTATTAAATGAATACACATGCAGTACATTTACTGCTCATTACACAGCCCTTGTGGACAGAACTGACAGTATTATAAGACAGGGTTTCTCTTTGAACAATTTGATCATTATAATGTTCCAGTGCATAGTGCATTGTAACATCTTTAAAAAGACAAAACAAAGACAAAAGACACAAGTATTTTTATAATCATATCTGTTTCCTAAAATAATTGCTCTGTCTGAATGTTACTGCCTATGTCTATTTTATATCTAAATTTTTATGGAAATCTGATACAAAGTTTCCACTAATGCTCCTGTTACTTTCTGTTATTTACTGTATGCTGTTGTTCTTTTTGTCTGAATGAAAATTCTGAATACTTCATCCCAGCTCATTTTTAAATAACGCTCCTCTCTATCTCTCAGACTGGAAACAGACGCCTACTGCCTCTGCTGTTGAAACTTCCTCCACCTTGATTCAAAAGTTTGCCATATGCGCTTTTTAAAATGAGCTCGATGCCAACAAACTTTCCTTGGCAAAAAATAATTTTCAAAAAGTTTATTATGACTTTTTACTGTTTGCGTTGCCTTGTTTGTCTTCAACTTCTGTCCCAGCTTTGTCCTAGAACATTAGGGTGTGTTTACTCCCTAGCTTTCAACATGGAAATCTGCGCATCCACGTACTGGCACACATGAACACATATACCTGTATGCACACCCTCATACACATGAACACACACACTCACACAGATGCATCCTTTTGCCCCTGGAGCAACGGGAATGGTAATCTGGGTGGATAATGCAGCTTTCTGATGCTTCCTCAGATTAATCCCTGTCCTCATCGTCACTCCAGGTCCCTCTTTGAAGCTTGAAGGGGAAATCAAATGCAACTGTGTGTATGTGTGTATTTGCCTTTGAGAGATATAGAGAAACAGAAGCAGAGAGAAAGAAAATTATAAGTGTGTGTTTAAGCCTTAAGGGCTGTTTGTAGATATGCATTATCTGTCAATCTACTTGATCCACAGAGACAATAACGGTTCATAGAGGGCTTTGATCTGAATGTGCCCTTCCTATGACTGTGGGCATCCGTTTTCAAAGTTTCCTTTTTATATTCTGTGTACTGGCTTTATTGAGACTTGACAAAAGACAATATCACACAAACATGTTGAGGCAATATGGATGAGCCACTGCCATCAGCACAGATGGGAACTACTAAATGGGGGATAAGTGGGAATATTATATTTGAAAAGGAAGGCTTTTTATCAATCAAGTCATGTCTTGGTCCTGTTTTAAAGAAAATTCCTCAATCTCCTTTGAGAGATCTTCCAAGTCAGCCGTGCCCAGAAACCCTTCAAAGAGAAGCTGCCAGCTCTCACACATACCAAATCTAAACATGCTCTTCTCACTGTGAAGAAGGTGCACTGATTTTATGTTGTCCTCATTCATGAGCCACCCTACAGGAAAACCCCAACTTTGTCCATTTTAGCCGCAGTTTCACTCTTTGATTTCATACTCAAAGCCTGTGACTGTGAATGATTGAAGATAGTTGGAAGGAAAACTGAACAGGAAATTAAGAGCACTGCTTTATAGCCCAGCTCTCTCTTTAACACCTCACTGTGATACAAAGTCAGCATTACTGCAGCAATACTCCTATCCTGTGTTCACTGTCACAGCGCTGCTTATCACCTGTGAATAAGACTGCAAGATGCTTGAATTAATTCAGTGCCAATCTCTCTCACCTGGATTGAGAACCATGGTTTCACACTTTCAGGCAGGTGACATTGCTGTTAGCTGCAATCCTACTGCATACCAAAGGTCACAGTCATGATTTGGAGTTAAACAATTGTAGCTGGCTATATCTAGCCTTTCTGTTCTCATCTCACAAATTCTTTTACCAACTGAACTGTAACTCACTGTGCTGTCCTTTGACACACACACCACGCACGCACACACACTTGGCAAACCAGGGTGACGACACAGCTGCTCCTCACCCCTGCATGGACAGTCCTGTGTTTCTGCATCACCACTGAGCAACACAATGTAACACCTACCCAATCTGCCAAAAGCCTAGTAGTAAACCTCAGCCACTTCATCCTTTCATGCTCACACAGCAGCCACTGATTGACTGTGGTGAATTGCTTCTAACATCTATCAAATCAGACCCTGCCTTCCCAAAGAGGCTGCACAGCTCCTTGTCCATGAACTTGTCTTGTCTGGACTACTACAACTTCCTGCCGGCTGGACTTCCTGTATCTGCTCTTAGAGACTCACACCTCATTAAGAAAGCGTAGACAGTTTATCATTAAATTGTCAGACCCCCTTTCTGTCTGCTCTCCTCAGGTTCTCAGAGTCTGCTGCCATCCGGTTCATATCATTTATACATACCAACCTATAAAGTGATAAGGGAGTAACACTAATGTACCTTCAAACCATGATTCCCTACCTACGCCTGTTCCCGTCCACACCTTATATCTTGACTTGCTCCTGTTCTCCCAATGGTGGAATGACCTTTGTTCCTTAGTCTGGGCTGTCAAATCCTAATTTTATTTTAGTTTTATTACTCTGAATGAAAAGTTATCTGTTTATTAAGTTATCTCTTCTCCACATCCTCTGATCTCCTAGATATATCCTACCCTAGAGATAGCAAACCTTGTGTGATAGTAAAGAAAATACAGTTTGAGGAAGTCTGTGTTAAGTTTGATATGTAACAGATGCAAAAAATATGAGCAATATTTTGAATTAAACAGCTGAAAATAATTAATCCCTTTTCTTTACTCTTTCTCCAGTACACACACGTAAGACACAAATACCGATTCCAGTGCTGGCACTGAATAAGTTGCTGCCATGATAATGAGATGATCTTTCACCCTTGGCATTTATATAGGATAAAACTGAACAGCACAGTGTTGAGGCGGCAGCACAAAAACACAGCAACACAGATGGAAGCACACGTGCAAATATGTACATGACTGCTTCTGCACATAAGACTTGAAAACTTTATGTATCTGCTTATTTTTCTTTCGAAGCTCTCTTTTTCATTTTCCCTGAATGTTTGCCTCTCCCTCTCCCCTCTCTGTCTCGTTCTCTGTCTTCAGGTGTCTGAGATAGATGAAAAGTGACTTTGGTGTCTCCAGGTGTCATAGATGGAAACGGGGGTGATGACTCTCCTAAATGGACAGCCTGCAGCAACCTTCATCCAGACGCTCATCAGCATTCAAATTCATAACTTGTTTGTCTAAGTGTGCTTGTGTGCGTGTGTGAATGTGTGTGTAGTCAATATTTCTGCAGGTCTTGTACAAATTTTATATTGTCTACATTAAATTTCTGTAGGGTATCCATGTGTTTCCTTGTCTCTGTGTATGTGTGTACGAACTGTGCACGTGTGAGCATATGTGCATCTGTAGTATATAGCTGAGGAAGTGCTAACAGGTGAGAAGTTGTAGGCATGTGGGTTGTGCATTTGTCATGCACACACGCGTGCACACACACGTCACTAGGTGTCAGCTTGCAAATTGGTTTCTCTCCTCTGGGCTGACAGAGTTGACAAGCCCTTTATGAGAGGTATAAACAAGGCTGCTTTACCCCAAGTCCCACATCCTCCCCCCTTCCCAACTCTCTCTCCATCCTTTCAACTTAAAGCTTCAAATCTCCTTTTAAACTGATGAACCTAATGCTACTCTGCTCTGAGTGCCCACTTATCTGTGAGACTCATACTTCAAATCACTCAGATTACACTATCACCTTGTTTGTAGGCGTTATCGTTCTGAAACCTAAAGTCAGTGTGATTCTATGCAGCCGTTTAAATAATGTTGTGGTTGAGTGCTTGATGATCTTGAATGCTGATACCCATATATTACACAACTGTAGGCTGTCGGGGCTAAAAGTGAGGGGTGACTGGGTTTGTGAATATGTAATGAATAAAAATAGTCTGGCCACAAAAAAAAAGAAAAAAGAAAAAAGAGAGCACAATATCTTAAAGTGAAAGTTCAACATCCTTTGGAGCAAATACACATACAAAAGAAGATTGAAACCACTTTCATGTGTCTATGCTAAATATGAAGCTACCACTAGCTGCCAGCTAACCTAGCTTAGCACAGCGAAGAAGTGAGGTAAACAACTATCCTTGCTCTGTCCAGAGGTAACGAAATCCACCTACCAACACCTCGGAAGTTCACTAACTGACATGTTGTATCACATTTGTTTAATCAGTGTTTTTTACAGGGCTAGTGTCAGGCTAGGCTAGTTTCCTGGTCTCCAATCTTTCTGCTAAGCTATGTTAGCCAGATGCTGGCTGTAGCTTCATATTTCCTCTCATCTTCTCCCCTAACTCTCAGAGAGAAAGCAAATAAATGTATTTCCTAAAATGTCAAATTTTTCCTTTAAATTACAAAGAAAACAAGCTGCCTAAACAATACCTTACATAAATCCTTACCTTACTCAACTTTGTTTCAATGATATAACCTTAACTCTGACCTTAAAATATATTCATCTTCATCAGTGTGGGAATAAAATGATATTCTTCATATTTTTCATGCCTGTGACACTTAATCAGCATTCCAAACTAACCCATCATTTTAGAAAAAAACGCTGATTTAATAGTTGTGAATGCATATACATCTGCATAAGGGTGTGTGTGCACTTGTGAGTGTGCGGGCCTGTATGTGCCTATGTGTATGTGTGTTCATCCCTCTATCCATCTGTAATGAACAGCCAGTTAATGAAGGAGCCCTTGCTCCTTCCATTCCACCAGCCAGGAAATAATTACCTTGTGTCTGAAGCCATTCTCCATCTGTACCACACTCTATGGCTTCATTTAGCTGCCATCTCTTTAAAAATCCAATTCTTTCTCTTCCTTTCTTTCTTTCTCTCCCTCCCCCTATACCTTCTCTTCCCATTGTGCTACACCTTCACACCCCCACCTATCTGAAGACAGATAAAACCACCTCACTGACCACACCTGTCACTCTCGTACTTTAAATATGATGAATTAATTTACTCCATTAAGTGGCAGATGACTGTAAGAGGGATCTTACTTTTGATGGTTTAATAAAGCCTTTTTAATAGAGTATTCTATCTGTAGGCCCTTGTGTGTGTGTGTGTTTGTGCTTGTATGTGTGTTTGCTCTCACGTGGACTTATTCATTATAGAAGAAAGACATCCTCTACACCCCAGAGGCTCAACATGACTCTCTATTCACTCCTCCTCTCTGTCATTTTATCAGTTTCTCCATTCATTAAATATACTGCTACTGTCTAACCATTTGACCTCTCCATACCTCTCATGCCTATTTTTGTGTGCTCTTCTTCTGTCAACTCACTGTCTCACTTGTGGCAACCTATTCTTTGTTTTTCAGCTTGTTTACTTTAATTTAAAACTTAAAGTGATGAACTATGTGCCTGTTTTACATGTTATTTTAAAAAGGAGCAGATGTGTGTATAATTGGGAACACAAGGAAATGGGTGTTCAATACTTTGACTTTTGTTTGAGTTTTTTCTGTCTCAATGTATTGCATTTTTGTGTGGGTCTCATTGGATTTACTCATGTGACCACATTTTCAAAATGCATCTGTAGAAGTTTAAAAAAAACAAAAGCTAAATGATGACGTATACACAATATAATGCCATATTCTGCAAGTCATTCTAAGTAAGGGTCATTAAACAAAGAACATATTTCCTGCTGAAGACATGTTCAAACTCATTACACTCACATCTGGAGAAATGGATGCCATGGAGAGCCTTGCAGTTTGTGTTTATACTTAGCCGGGAGAAAACAGACAAAGAGAACGAGACTAAAAGAGAGAAGGAGGGAGATGGTGTGAGAAATGTGTGTCTGCCTGTGTGTGTGTGTGTGTGTGAAATACTCCTTCCTTACTCTGTCAGACAGGACAAAGAAGGATGAAACTGATGCCAAAAATGGAAAGTAAGAGGCAAACAGAAGGTGGCACTGGTGGTATGCTAATAGAAAGGTGAAGTAAAGCATGTGGGAGAAGCAGAGTCAGGAAGAAGGTCTGTCTGCTCTACCCCCTAAAATTTTGATACAGATAAGTGCCAAAATAATGTCAAAGCCGGAGTGCATTGAAAGCTTTTAATAATGGCCAATTCCTTTATATCCTTTTTAAGTTGCAAATTTTGTCTTAATTTTGTTTGTGAGGTTCCCTGAGTAAACACTTCCCAAAACTTGGAGCTTAGCCAACAAAAATGCAAGCCAATGTCTTATGATAGGGTTAGACAGTTTTAGAACTGGTTAAAAGGCTAGCTACCAGCTGTCTGTGTTTGGTTGCTAGAGCTGGCAGAATGGTTGCCATATTTTTGTAACTGGGGCAGTAATGGTGTAATCATACAAGGGATTTCAGTACTTTAAATACACACACACACACACACACACACACACACACAAAGCAGCTCATCTCTGCTAATTACACAGAGTAAATGTATTGGTGGTGAAATTACAATAGGCTGAATGAACACCTCCTGCAGAACTGTTTTGGATCTGCAGATGCAGTAATTGAGGAAAGGCTGAACAAGGTTTTTTGTTTTCTAGAATTTAGTAAACACCGTGTTGCCAAGAGTCTGATTTGCATCATTCATACATGTATTCTGAAGTGGGGTATCTATTGTGTGCTTCCTAAAGTGCTTTCTGCCTTTAGTTACCATCTTCCATTCATCAGCCCTGCTTTGCTTACAAAGTTGTGACAATGTTTGTGCCATTTCATTTTGGCTTAACAGTGTCCATATTGGTACTATTTTGCAGCAGTAATGCCATTCACCTGGGCAGAAAATACAAAGGGATACACAGTATTTTGTGAAAAAGAGTGATTCACAACTAGGTATTGCTACTGTTACTTCTGTTGTTGTCGTGCACAACTTACATTTAAATGCAACTATTCTCCATTAACAATTTATGTGCGATGGCAATGTAGGATTTGATTCCACATTTCCATATTGTAATGTGATTCCAGAGTAACTCAGTTAACAATCTTCAGTGTTGAAAAACACACGAAATCAGAGAGAGAAAGAAGAGCAAACTCGAAGAAGAAAATTCACCCTAATGAATCTGTAGACATCTCAGCATTTCCCTCATTCATTTAATATGATGTTTAATTTAAGATGCAGCTCATCCCTGTTTCATTCCTCTTTACCCTGGTGATTGACTCTGTAACAACATCCTCCATGTGATTGTGCTTCTTTTCAAGCTTCTTTTAACTAAACTAAAAACACTACATCTAACCTAAAACTAACTAAAAACATGGCTGGCCAAGCAACAGCTTGAAGGCTCAGCTCAGTTCACTCCAGAAGAAACCTCTGCCTTCTGGGAGATTTAGTACTAAAAGAACAAAGGTTGAAAAAACTAGCATGAATCACACAGTCAACGAGAATCTGAAACACATGACCCTGAAAAAAATTGCAAAAATACTGAATTCCTGAATTATTCTCTGTGTGCGAGTGAAAGCTGCTGTAAGGAAAGGTTGTGGGTTTGAATCCAGTCCGTCTGCATGCTTGTGTACAGTATGTTACTCTTCCGCGGTACTCCATAAAAGACAAAAAAACAAATGCCTACAATGTAAGGGCAAGACAAATTTTCCTGTATCACTGATTCTGTAGAGTTACTACATTTCTATGCTCTCCTGTCATTCCAGAAGTAGCAGTCTTGGCCACTGAACCACAGTAGCATGTTAAGGCTAAGATCATTGTAAAGGGTATCTTCAGAAGACAATTACTGATGTGATTCACTACATCTGAACTACATGTATTTGATAATACAAGATACGATGTGTCTTTAAAAAAATATAATGTACAAGGTATAGCAGAGGTGAAAAATATCCTTGATGCAAAGCAGAGTTGCGTTTATTTTCTTTTGTGCTTATTATTTGAACTCATAACATGGCTTACAAACATTCATCATGCTCTTCAGAACCATGGACAGTGACACTATGAAGCTCACAACAGCCAAGTGACTGCAGTGACTTTTTTGATAAACATAGAAAGAGCTTAATAGCCCAGAAACATTACTGGTGGTTCAAGGTCTCACTATAACACTGGCAATGCTGTACATGGTCATGGTAAACTATGAACTGCTCTTGTGTATTTTCCCTTGTCACTGTCATGGTGACAGTTGTTATACTAAATGTTGACTTTTAAACTGTAGATACATGGCTGCAAAACATCTCAAGATGTTGAACAGATTTTTAATGTATATCCTATCAAATAAATTAAGACAAATGAGTTAAGGCTTTGTGAGTGCTTTGTTAAGCCTTTTAATATCATGTGACTGATGAACACATAATTTGTTCATCAATAATAAATGATACAGATGATGGTTTGTTAATCTTCATGAATCTTTGTGAGAGCTGCTCAAATTCTACACATCAAGACTGAGCAAAACTTTAATTCTTTCAAAAAAAATTATGTACTAATTTGTTACTAATTATTGGGATATAATTTATCTGTAATTGTTTCTCAAAGAGCTCATTATTCATCTGTCTTGACTCCATTGCTTGCTAAGGGTTTATGATTATGTGTGCAGGCACAGTAGGCAGCCATCACCAACTGCAGAAAACTTGCTCAGCAACAGGTGTGAAATACAGAACTGTGTCTTTTTTTACTGGAAATATAAAAGAAACATCCTAAGGTGTTATTACATACACAAGTGTGATTTTCTATACCAGATAACAAGTTACACAGATTCTGAGGTTTCACTCAATCTTCCTGTATCCCTCCATTTACCAGTTCATTCATTATCTTTCCCTCCTTTGTTCACATGCTTTATTATTTATTTCTGACCTTGGCCCTGTGATGCAGAGGCTGCAAAAATCTCCTCAACCTCTCCTCCACCCCCCACATCTCTCCTTCACTCTCCTTGTGTACCTCTCTCACTCCCTTGCTGTTGCCCTGCTGTTTCTCACCAGCCCTTGCCAGTATTTACCACCATTTGCCTTCTCATTCTCTCCATGCCGTTCACCCTCTGTTTTCATCTCTCTCCCCTTCTTCTGTATTCATCGCTCCTCTCCTGCTTCAGTGCCACCTACAGCACAGATCCCTCCATGTCCACAAAACCTCCCACCAAAATTAAACTCAGGGGACACTCATGGAGGAGGTCTGTGTGTTTGATGTACGTGAGTGTGTGTGTCTGCATGTAGGTGTTTGGAGGGGGGTGTTTGTGTTCCTATTTCGGCACATGATTTATAGTGTATGCCTCCTTGGATCTCTTTGTGAGAGCAAGTATGTATCTACAATCATGAGGACTCTGTGCTGGAGAATAAATTGCTATGTGCTGAAACTAAAACAACTAAGGAATTTGGTTTGAGTTTGGAAACAGTCACGGCAGAAATTTAGATGCACTGATTAACAAACGTTGTTTGTTGATGATTCATGATTGTAATATGAATCATAGGGTGGTTTGATGTAATCAGTGAAGCACTTTGCTTACTTTAGTAGTGTATTTCTTGCCTTTAGTTGCTTTCAGAATCTGTGGCATTTTTCAGATACTGAAAAAACAAACAAACAAACAAACAAAAAAAACAGATTGTTCCTCCTGCCATGCTGTGTTTACTGAACACTTGTCCTTGATTTCTGGTGTAAAACACCGTTAACAGTTATTTCTCCTAAGAGTATTTACCAACTATTCTGTCAAAGTACAATGTTATCCTGTAGCTTGTAAGCTCTTCTGTCACGCAGCCTTGTTGCCTTTTTTTTTCCACACTGCACTCAACTCTATCCACCCTATAAGCAGCCAAAAATGCAATTTGTGAGCAATCAATTCTCTGTTCCAGCTGACATGTGATATAATCAGTTAAAGGTCAAAGGTCACTCCCTGAGAGGTTTTCTGCATTCTCTCAGACGGGGTCAGTGGGTACAGTCCCCTCCCAAGTGTGAATCAGGTCAGTTCACCTCCAGACCAGCCTGTTTCAGTTCAGGGTGACAGCTCAGCACTAAAGTAATAGCCCATCATCAACTGAAGGACAGATGATAATAAACTTCATTTATGTATGGCATTAAAATCATAAAATAGATAAAAGAGGTGCAGGGTGCAAATGCGCCAAAGAGGGAACAGAAGCTGATTTTCCTAAATCCCCTTTTAATGTTTTTTTTTCTTTATTTTTTTCTTTTAGAGAAAATCAGGCCAATTTCTCTTCACAATGACTCATATTTTGGTCTCATTTCATCCACACTGTTGTATTAATATTTTATGTGTTCTAAATCTATTTTAATTACACCGTACTGCATTCTCTCTAATTACTATTTTTCAATCCCAATTAAAGATTGATCACTGAAAAAAGAAAAAAAAGTCTTTTATGCCTCACTAGAGAGGCTCAGTTCTGTTACCATGCCAACATGAGATAGTGGGTTAACAGGTAAGAACAGGTCAGTCAGGAAGAAAAAAATATGCTTTAAAAGTTTCACATGCTCAGGGAAGCTCATGATGGTTCTGCCTTTACAACGGTGTTTGTGGTTCAGAAATTCTTACTGCAAAAAACAGTGTCAGAGTTTGGTCCTTTTCCAAAAATGATCAAAATAGCTACTTCATTTTATTGTTTTAAACATAATTAATATCAAATAGATAACAAAAAACAATAATGAGCATTGTAACTACTTTTCAAAAATACAATCTATGCTTAAATGTTTAATAGTGATAAGTGTGTGTTCATAGTGGATAAATTAGTTAAACGGAATAGGTGTGATGTTATTGATTAAAGAAAAGGCTTACATTTTTTCAAGTCTGTTTGCAAACAGTACTCACATGGACATATTGTATGTGCAGTGAAAGCATGATTTGTCACTTTAAGTCTTCCTCTTGACGATGCTGGCCACAGAGAAATCCCTATTTGAAGCACTATCAGGGTAAGTAATGGCGGAAAAAATACACAGTCTCAAGAAGAGGGAAAAAATGCATTCTAAAGTTCAGCCAAAACTAATATTAGGTGTGATCCATAGGAGCATACCAGCAGCAGGCATGCCAGACCTCCACTGTAATGGTAACAATAATAAACACGCAGAATTTCCTACCCAAACTTTGGCAGAAACTCGATTTGTCTAACCCTGACTGCTGAGGCCTAGTATCATCTTCAGCTTAATTACACAATACATTTGCAAAGAGAACAAGGACTGTGGATTTTGTTCCCAATGACTTTTACTAAAATCACTTTAGGAATGAATCTCTCTCTCCAGTGTGATTGGAGGAATAATTACAAATACTAAAATGACAAATACACTTTCACTATACATATGAGTATGTGTATATTTTAAGATAGATTTGAAAAAAATGTTTGATTGTATTTTTCACATACGTTTTTGTATAGGCCTAGCCTAGTATTTAATTTGAATTGGCTTCTGATGAAATTCTGGACCAACCTTGACAAACTACATAGCAGATGAAAGATTTCAGCCTCACCTTTCTATCTATTTGAACCACTGTAACCCCAGTACAATAGAAAGAAGAAAATGCAAAGGTTTTCACAGAATTCCTGTAATGTTATGTTTCTGAGAAAGAGCAAGAAAACTTTGCAAAGGAAAGGTTTTCTTTTCATGGTTTAAGGTACAGTTGTGTTGTTTAACTATCAATGCATTTAGAGGATTTTAATGAGGATAATTACATGACTGGTCAAGCAGTCTATAAATAAAGAACAACTGTGTAAATTTTAAGCATTTTTTGCAGACATATGGAGTCCCTGAGAAATTTGGGAATTTGAATGTTTTTATAGTATTTTCCAAAATATCTCTTTAGACTTGTGTTGCATCCCTTCTGGATTTGTGTTTGTCTCCATTTGATTAAAATCCTTTGCAGTATGTTCATCTTTTAGATTGTTTAAGTGCTGACTATCATCTCTCTTTCAAATGAATAAGCAGATTGTCATCCTAACTGTGAACTTCACTGTTCCATGGATGTTCACGTTAAAGGTCAGTCAACAGGTTTTTTACGAATGCCAGGAGTCATCATCTCAACAGGTTGGGATGACATCACTCCCTCTGCTCTGCTGCAGGCACAGCGATGACCTAAAAACCCATCTGGCTGTGTGCATGTGTGTGTAAAAGGCATTTAACCACAGATAATTTGAGAGGAAACATTTCCTGTCTAAGTGCTTGTGTGTGCAATTTGTGTGCTTCTGTGAATGTTTATGTGCATGTGTCTACATGTGTCCATTTCCGTGTCCATTTGCATGCAGGTAGATACATAATCTAATCTTTTACAGTCTGATACATTCCACTGTGCTTCCTTTGAAATTCTTTATTCACAATACACAATGCTGCATTCCTGCAGATGTGATCTTTCTGCATTCCACATGAGAATCCACGAGACTAGACCATTGTTCTTAATCCTCTTACAATTCATGGGTAAATGCCATGACATTCTATTTTACCTGGGAAGTTATTTTTCATATGACCTTTTTTTAAATACAAAATGACAAATGGGAACACAACACAACGGGGCAACAGTCAAGTTGGTAAACCTTTAAACAACAAATATCAGATTAGTTACAGACAGGTGACAAATTAAAGGAGAAACCAGCATAAAGGGCCCTATCTTACACCCAGTGCAAAGTGGCGCCAAGTGCAACGCAAGTGTCTTTGCTAGTTTCAGACTGACACAGCTGTCATTTTTCCGCCCTGTGACCAAAAATTTTGTAAAATAGCAAATACCCTTGCTTGTGTTGGTCTTAAAATGAGGTGTGATAAGATGCATTGTTGGTGCACTCCTATCTTGAGGCAGCGGAAGGCAACTGTGCGACTGACCAACAAAAACCTGGTCTGAAGTTGATGCTGCAGTGTATCACTGGCATTTTAA
The DNA here is from genome assembly GCA_033238685.1 of Lates japonicus. Taxonomy (NCBI): domain Eukaryota; kingdom Metazoa; phylum Chordata; class Actinopteri; family Centropomidae; genus Lates; species Lates japonicus. Next base: position 3,071,022 of record BRZM01000029.1, on the reverse strand, counting down.
GGTCTCATTATGAGAACAACGCACGCGAACCCTACTTGTTACACACTTACTTGAACATGCAAAGGACTAAAAATAAAAATGCACGTTGTGTGTTGCATAACGTTGCCATGTGTAATGGATGTGTCGTCGGCAGCAACACAGGCGAGGAGAGGAGAGATAATCTGGCAGAAGAAGCTAGCAAATATGCCACCATAATAGCAGTGTGCCACGGTGCAAGCAGCTTTTAAAGGGAAAGGGAGATGGTGCTCTGATTGGTTTATTGCATGTTACACCAAAACACACCCATAATTAATTAATGTAACTGATACTGCAACCTAGTCCTAAATGTACTTGCTCCATGCACAAGACCATGCTCTTGGGCTGTTAAAAGAGAGACCAAAGTCTTAGTAAGGTGTTGGGCCATCACGGGCCACTAGAACAGCTTCAGTGCACTTTAACATTGATTCTACAAGTCTCTCGACAGTTTGGAAAATGTAGATTTGTATCACATAAAAACTAGTAACGGACTTCTAATCACTGCAGAGGAACTGTGTTGATTGAGACTTGGAAGTTTTCAAACCCATAACAAAAGCACAAGTATTTATTATGGAACCTATAAACTAGAAAACTCAAGTAGGTTGGTTTAATTTAATCAGATTCACTGGGTTCAAAGACAGTGGGCTGATGGACCTTAAAACATTTTTTCAAGGCAGATCTAAGTAGTAAACAAACACAGAAGATGCTATCTTTGTAAACCTCGAAGTTAGATCCTGCAACAAACACAATTCATCACTGTCACCGGAGGTGTTTGATACACCCAGAGAGGACCACGTTGAATGCAAAAGTGGTTTCTTATCACATTATATGTTAGTTATACCATAAAGTAGACAGCCAGAACTTCAAATAACCTGCCACAATTCTGCCAACTTTTCTGCTTTGATCCAACAGGCTCTGGGTGCAGCCTAATTTACACCTAAATGCCTGAGAACCAAACCACTAAATTTGAGCCCTTGCAGTCTTTTATGGGTTAGATAATTCTGTTTTAATAGAGCTCCAAGGGACTTTTCATTTTAAATCAATTGCTGAAAGCTCAAATCATCTGAGTACAAAGCCGCAACGACAACATCAAATTGGCAAGATATTAATCTCAGCTAGTGTAATTCTTTCCTGAAGAGACACTTTCAAACCAGCCAAAGGTTATTTGTTTTTTGTAAAACATGAACTGTCTCTGAGCTCTCTTGCTCCCTCCTCTGAACCCTCCATTCAGATCTGCCTTACTTCCCTCAGATACAGTCACCTGACCTTCCCTGCACATCTGCACACCTGCTCTAACTCTGTCAATCACCCAGTCCTGACATCCACACCCACTTCACCTGTTTATCATCTGCAATTAGCAATAGACTATGCTCCTGGCTTGTTCTTGCATTCATGTACAGTTTACAGTGATGCTGCTTTGTCTTTTCAGGATGAAAAAAATATCTTGGAGGCAACTTATGACCCATGACAAAAGGAAAAAATACTAAATGCTGTAAACATTCATTACAACAATTTTTTTTACACATTCCCTTCACTCATATAATTAGGGGTATGCATGTGATTTCTCTGCTGTTCTTATAGATTATCTGTTTGATGTTTGAACAGTAACTTATCTTCTACTCTATTTTCTCCCTTCATCTTCCACAAGGGGACAAATGCAAGCTCACATACAGCACCATGTCTACATGCATGTGCAAAGCAACACACTAATGAAGTAATAATGGCAGGCAAAGAGTGGCACAAGGTCAATAAACCTCCAGTGTCACATACAAAATTAAATTTGTGGAATAGGAATTATTCAGGAAATGGAAGCATGTTTCAATTGTGACATGGTTGATGTATCACATGGCTTCTTCAATATGATGAAACCCAAAAAGTCTGAGGACACAGCTTTTATGAACCAAATACTGTGGGGTATAAAGGAAGTTAAGCATTAATTACTGAAATATTAAAAATATATTGAATCTATAAAATAGATACATTACTACAGTGAAAAAGTAATTTTGTCTCAAATAATGACGAAGTGGTCCACTAAACCCGTGGAAGCCCCCTGGGTTAGCCAAGGGGTTATCAATATTTCATATTTCTAATAATGTAGTAAATTATACCAATGGAATCGAAAAACGCATAAATGCATATTGACAGGATGTTACCTTTGAATTCTACATTTTGCTCAAGGGTTTTGGCACACGCACTCAGCAGCAAGCATGTGTGTGAACTCTTTAATCCTTAATAAGATTAAATTGATTTTGCAATGTGGGGAGGGCCTGATTTACATTAAATTACATAACAAATACAGTAGCCAGCATGTCATTCCATAATTTCTCTCTCCCTCTCTCTCACTGATTTCCCATACCATTTTTTGTGCTGTGTATGAGTGTTGGAGGACCCTAACCCAATGTGGCTGTAAGAGGCTAAAGCCGTATTAGTCATTTGTGATGTGAAGTATTACTTCACCAAAAACAAAGCAGTATGTAGTTTCCTACTTGCTTTTTTTGGCATTCTACACTGATAACATGATCTTTTTCACCATTTTCAAATAAACTGTCTTTTACAGAGCCCCCAAGTGACATGGGGGAAAAATTTTTGCGAGATCTCGCAAAGTGGGGTGGGAACTGTTTACATTAAGGGCAATGTTCTTCCGGGTCATCCATGCTTAGAATGGAAACAAAACAGACACGACAATGGAGTGGGAGAAGTTTATAAAGTTTTATTTTACAAAATACAAAGATATTAAAACAGTGCTCGAGCGCTTGAGCATTACCTTAAGCTCTGTGTTGCTACATTAAGTTATTGAATGAATTTTATGCCCACCATGCAGGAAACGCTCCAAATTGTCCTCCATGACACTCCTTCTACGAACGGTGAACCTGGCTCTGACACAGCTAAACAACGCTCTCGCAAAAGTTTTGCGAGAGCTCGCAAAAGTTTGTCTTTTTTTTCCCTCCCATCATTTTTTTCCCCCATGTCCCTTAGGGGTCTCCGTAGTATTTCTCTCCTTCCTCAGAAAGTAAATAAATAAAGAGTGTAGATACTGGTATTTCCCAGTCAGCACACTGATGTTTGAAGTAAAGCAACTTTGTAAGGCTGCTGAGTTAAAGCAGTAGCCTCAGCTACACTCTGAGAATCGATTGATGGCTTAGCATGTACGCACACTACTCACACACACAGGCATGTACTCACTCAAAAACACACACACACACACACACACACACACACACACACACACACACACACACTCATAATAAACAGAAGTGGTTCAGCCAGGGGACAGCCAAGTTGTTGGGAAAGATGGGGAGAGAGAGATGGAGAGCAGGAGCGGAGGAGGCAGAACAGAGAGGAAGAAGCGTGGCTTTAGTCAAACTTAAACTCTCTGAGGCACAGAAGACTAATCACGTAACTATCTAAGCTTTATTTACCACTTGCTTCTCAAGCCCAGGATGTCCTTGGATCATAAGAAAGTCGAAAAAGAGAGAGAGAAACAAAGAGAGGGAGTTTCAGATACCAGAGCCTGTGGTACACGTCCAAACTTTTCATTGACTTGACAGAAATGGAAGGCAAAATGACTGAGAGACACACAATGAAAGCCAGTGCTACTTTTGAAAAAGTGCAGTAACTTAAGTGTTGGACTTGAAATATCCTTTTTTATCTCAAAGGCAGAGATAAAAATCACTGTTGTTTCCATTACATTGTGAAACTCAGCAAAATGCTGTCTGTTAATTGCTACATTTGTTCTAACGTTTCCGAAGGCTCACATGCCTCTAGTCCTGTGGCAGATTTACTTGCATATCTTGTCAAGTGACAGATGTTCGTGAGGTTTGTTTTCTGATGAACTAGCACCCAACTCATGGTCTATAACTTGAAGCACTGTACCTTCACCTCTGTGTGATTTGTCTTGTTTTGATCCTCTCCATCACAAACACACCCGTTTCCCACTGAGGGCTGATTTGAGTGCCACTTATACGCCATTGTGCCACATGTTCCCCCAGAGGCCGAGGCTCAAATCCTGGAGGGCCTTTCTCCCCTACTTTGCTTTGCTAGTTGTGCATTAGAAAGACACAGAGAGTAATAAATAATTCTCATTCTAGACAGACTTTGCAAAGAAAACTAAAGATGTGCAATTTTTGTACTCCATTAAAATAATACTAATAATAAAAATCAGGTAACAAAAAGTATGAAAGTGAAAGTTCATTCATACAACCACCAGATATCACAAGGCCCAAGGTCGAAGACCCCAGGAAAAACAACAGAGGCAGTTGTTTCAGCAAATTCCCAATAACAACATAATGTTCAACTAACAGAGACTTCTACTGGCAATAGGAATGGTGACTTCAAGTCATCTTTTAGCCTAAACGTACCAAACTGTAGAAACACGACAGTGCAACATGGCTGGCTCCATGGAAGAGGACCCACTTCCTATGTAGATATGAAGGGCTCATTCTAAGCTAATGAAAAAAATACAATTCTTAGTTTCAGGTGATACTAAGGTACACTAATGAAAACATTATTGTGAATATTATATTCCATTTCTTCAAATAGGGCCCCCTAAATCCTACACACTGGTCCTTTAAAAGAAAAGTGAAATGAGCTTTTTTCATCTTGAGCCAGCTTCAAATTTCTTTTTGGATCGCTCTCTCCGTCCCATTCTTTCACTTCTTTTTTCTGTCTTACAGCAGTCCCATTGTGTCACAGCAGAGACAAAGGAGCAATCCATGGGAAAGGAAATGACAAGGAGAAAAGGAGAGTTGAACCAAACAAGGAGAAAGGGAAGGGGGGCAGTTGCAGACATCTAACAAGTTCTGATCAAAATTCAGAAGCAGATCAAGTGGATATGAAGTTTGCTTCAAACAAAAGTCCCCCCACCTCCCTCCCCCAAGCTCTCTTATGCCTCAATTTTCCTTACCCCTGTGGCTCTTATCATCTCTCCCTGTTCTTCATGCCAGCATCTTCTTTTCACACCTCCTCCAACCCCAGCCCTATCTCTCCATTTCCCTCAAGGCCACGGGTAGTTTTCTGCTTTACTCTGCTTGCTTCTTAAACCCCTCCTTCCCTCTGCTCTTACTTGCCTCTTTCACTCACCCCTCCACCCTCCCAAAGGCCCTTTGCTTCCTCTCTCTCCCCTCAACTGATGAAAGGAGGAATAAATGAAGGAGTGCATGTTAATTTGTGGTGGCCACTCCTGACAAGCTTTAATCAGAGTGGGGAATCATGAGCCAAACCATCTAGAGTATAGAGATAGATGGTGGGAGTGAGAATTTAGTCAAGGTTAGAGGTTTTAGGGGACTTCACTACTGTAGTAAGGACACCAGTGTAAGTTCACCTCGTTCTCTGGAATTTTCCGGAGTTGGCTCTTTAAAACTCAACTACCTGTGTGAGCATCTTCAACGATAAGGACTTTATATATTTTCTATTGCCAACACATTCTGTGAAAAAATAAATACTATCAATGAGTAAGTTCATCTTGTTCTGACTTCTTTACCCTGTCACTCTCAGCCTTAAGCTGAGCCATATTGACAGGTCCCCAAATAAAGTAGTTTCATTTTTAGAAAAGCTAACTATTTTTCCTAAAGCAGCTCAGCATTGTAGGTTTTTATTTTTTAAACAGAAGTTACTCAGACAGGTGTAAATTGTGTATTTGTTTGTATCTCTTTCTTTGATCCTGGATAGTATAGTATAAATGATTGTATATAGATTCTTTATACTGTCTTCGCAAGCCAAGAGAGACAAGACTTAAATGTGATACTTTCCTGTATATAGCACAATAGCACAGTTGGGACTCTGCATCACTTCCTTTTAGCAGTGGACAGGTGTTTTGGCTCCTGTATAATTAGCTGAACTCACACCTGTTACGAAGGATATTTTTATCACACAGAAAATCAGCAGTCTTACTTTTCTCTGAACACTTGATAAGCAACAAGCCACCAGCATGAAAGTCATTCGACTTCTGAAAGTCGACTGGCTGTGGCACAGAGTTGAGTTTTTAGAGGCACTTCAGTCTTCCTAATTGGATCGCTCTTTCCTCCTTCTCAGTCTCTCATCAGGTAATCAGTCTACAGTCTCCCAAAGAAAAAAAAACTAAACAAGAAACGGCTGGATGTCAATGGACAAATTTCTGTAATAAGCCTTAAAAATGTAATGCTTAAGGGAGTCTCACTTTACCTCATCTCTTCTTTCTTACTCTGTCTACCTCTGTACCTCTCACTCTTATCAAAGCCATGATAGTGAGGAGTTCAACAGAGTGACAGTCCCAAAGAGGACGAAAAAGAAAATGATATCTGTTTTCTTCCTTCACTGCTGTGTGCTCCCTTCTCTTTTCTCTGCTCCTGTTTTGATTCGCTCTATTTTCTGCATTGTCACATATCCAACATCCTGCTGAATGAAAATAAAACCAGCTATGAAAGAAAAGATGCAGATGGAGAATCACAGTTGGAGAGAAACAGCTAAAAATATGAAGACTTTTGGTGCGGCCAAGTCAAAGGAACTTCTTCTACTCTCTCTCCTTGTCACTAAAAATGATGCCTAAAGACTTATGATGACTCATTGCTCACTGCAAAGTGGCCTTTTTTGGCCCAGATTTGGCAACTGCACAAGAAAAATTGAATTTTTCATGCCATCTTTGACATAATTTGTATGTGTTATCAAAACACTAGGGTAGCAGCCTTGTTTGCACCAAAGTAAACTTTAATGGACCAGACAGGGCTAATTGTACACATCCTGATTCTATGATTAGCAGAGTAATGGGGCTATGCCAGGTCAGACTTCACATCACTTGTGAAGCAACAGACCATACAGTCCTGTAGCTCAGCTGAGCTGCAGCCAAAAGACATGCAGCTAGTTCCAGGCAAAGTTCACCTTAAGATAACTGTTTATGAAATTTTGTGTAGAAGTCTTTTTCCTGACCTTTATCACAGGTTGATATACTGTATATAAAACACAATGAATAACCATTGGTCATGAAAGCATTCACATTGCTGCTGGAAACATGAGCAGATAAAGAAAAGACAATAAAGAAACTCTTAAACTGCATCATCATACTGCAGAATTAAACAGACACAGTTGAATCTCTCAGTGGAAGACATGCATGCTAAACAGGAAAGGGACCTCGCAAAAGAGAATACGCTGGCATTGCGTCCAAAACAGAAAAGCTCACAAGACAAACGAAAGAAGACGTAGATGTAGCTCTTAGACTGGTGCTCTTTTTTACTCCAAACTACAGTATATGAACCACAGTGTTTGCTGGGTTTGATATTTAGTTATATCAATACTTACTGATACTAACATAGCCTATTTACCTTATGTGACCTGTCAGTTTTGTAAATTCTTTCCACTCACAGTTTTGACTCTTGTGGTTGCTGGCTATTGAAAGTACATGTTTGCATTTAATAGAAGGTCAGAAGCAGCAGATGTCAACTACACAACACAACACATTCCCACCTCTGGTGTAGACTGGAAAGTAAAAGACAAAACAAATGAATTGTTGCTGAAACACATAAGGCTTAATTATAAGTAGTTTATATGAAATACGGGCTAAACTTTAAACTCATAAATGTTGAAAAAGCTGCTAACAGAATGGGGATTACACAGCATCAGAGGTTTTACATCACAGACAATAGAAATGGTGAATGCAGGAGTTCAATTACGTAGCCCACCCATGACATCTTTCTTTGTGGTTTCTAGTGGCCTCGTAATCTAGTGGATACAGTGTCTAGATCTAATGTTGCTTATAGCCTCTGTGACAAGATGTGAGTAGAGTATGCTCAGAGGAGGAAAGTGAAGAGGAACGAGTCGGGGGGGCAGTTAAATGAGGACAGAGTTGAAGAAGACAGGGAGAGGAAGATGGAAATAGCAAGTGTAGAGTAGAGTGTAGAGATATGAAGAAAGAAGGGAGGCAGAAAGCAGAACAGGATATGGTAGAAACAGGAAAAGAGAAATGGAGGGAAATGGTGGAGGACTCTTAAGAACAAGATAATGGGGAGTTTCAGTATGGAGAGGTGCGCATAGTTGATACAAGGACGTCTTTTCTTCAACAAAGTGCAGTCGCTTTTCTGTATGTATGGCATTTCCCTCCTTTCATTCCATGCTCTGCATTCACTCTCTCTCAATGTGTTATTTTCTGTCTGAGTATCTTCCCTGTGGTGTAGGTGGGTGCCATAATGGTCCTCATTGTCAATTTGTGTGTGTAGGTGAATATTTTATTTGGTTTTATTTGTCGGTGTATTTTGGGAGAGTGTGTGTTGGAAGTATGTGCGTATACAGCTGTTCATGGAAGTGTTGTGTGGAGAGGATCATGAGGTAGATTACCTGTTCAGATAGGTAAAAATCTGCTCTAGAGTTCACCTGCAGAGCAATGACACAGACAGAAGGCAATAATCCTCCTGAAATGCCGATGACATCTGCTATCTCATTACTTCAGCAGAGCCTAGACATGTAAGACTGAAAGATTACCTTCCAAGGTAGCAGAGTTATTTTTAATTAATATTCACCATCAGTGTCGTCAACACCGACCCTCCAGGGCTTTAGTGGGGAATGTTTTAGGACAGAGGAAAAAATCTGTAATCATCATGAAATGTAAATAATTTAATTCCTGACCACCCCTAACCCTTGCTGCTGAAGTGGAGTGGGCAAGGCTGGCTAACATCTTCTTGTATACAAGCTCAATCCGTCCTCTGCAGCTTTCTTTTGGCATGGACGGCGTACACTCTACTGGCACGGTGTGCAATCAATGCTGCTTCTGCTTGGCTGTTGGACTCACAGAGCAGCAGTAACAACAAAAGGTAAGGTATAAATAAAATTCCCCTAGCGGCAGTGCCCCCTGATTTGAGAAAAACTGGTTTACTGACTAATGTTAGTTGAGCAAACCCTAACTACTGTGATATCTGCTGGATGTAAGTGCTGTTTGTAAAATTATGCTACCTTTGTTCAATAGTTGGTCAATGGTCATCATGGTAATACATAATTTTGAGATGATCAAAACACTTGATTGTCCCTGATTGAATTGAATGCTACTGTCATCAGGTTGCTGTTATACTTGGTTATACTTGGTCAACACAAAATGCCAAATACTACAGCAGTCAAATAAAAATGTACAAACAACAAAAAAGTAAGGTAGCAATAAGACTGGTGCCATAGGTTTTAGAATTCTCAGCTGCCCAACTATGCTAGTGGCACAAATGTCCAGAGCAATCGTCCTAACATTACTATTAAAAATCAAACTTCAAATTAAGTGTAATGTTTGCAGTATTCTGAAAGTTTTTATGAAATCTAGGCTGTTGTTTTATAGGCAGAAAAATTAAACTCACACTCCACCCATATACACATCAGCTCCAGATGGTCTGGGCTTAGCCCCAGACCTCGTCAGCTCCTAGAAATGCTCCTAATATTCACTTGCATGACTTGCATGATTTCACAAACTCATCAGATGTTACCTGAACACAGATAAACTGTGGCTTTTTGAAGTTAGCAGTATCTATCTTACCATTTATGTCTCACAGACTTTAGACACTTTCAAGCTCCACACACACATCACAGCACAGTTTCAGTGGTCCTTGGTACAAAAACATCCTCTTTGAGCAAATTAAGCAGTCTAATCTATCCACTAGCAAACTATATTCTTCCAAGAAAATGATATTGGAATGGCTGCATTTATCTTGACCAATTGAGAGACAAAGACAGATGAACTGCAAACAGCCTTTCAGGAAATTTGGCACTAAAGCCACATCACAGAAAATCATGACTCATATTCTTAAATGGCTTTCAGCACACAGTGTGGATGTCACATTGGTCAGATGAAGAGTTTTCAGATGGTAAAACAACAAGAGGACTCTCTCCTGTTCAAACATCACAGTATATTTTAGGTCATACTAACAGCTTTCCACTCTACTCATTTCATCCCAGTCTAAACAATGATTAAGTGTAATTGCTAACCATTCATATAAATGAGCGTCGGTACTTCACAAAAGTACACATATAAAAGTGCAAAAGTTCTAAGTTAATGATTTTAAATACTTAATTTCATGATAAGCACATGAATGGCTTTTTAGACATTTACATTCTTTGCACGTGAACAGTAAAGTAAATATGCATTTACCAAGTTTTAATCCTGTATCCACGTGTCAGCACCATATATGCCAAATTTATGTGACGATTTTTATATTACAATCCTTTTCTTCTTTCTCCCAAGTATTTCATCCTGAACTCAAGGGCATATACATACATTTATATAAAGACAGGTGACCTGGTAATCCAACCTATTGCATTAAACCATACCCGACTGTAAGTTAAATTGTGGGTTGCAGAGCAATATCCTAGAGGAAGGTGTGTATCTGGACCTTATTTAGCAAGGCTGAGGTCTAATTTATGAATTTCTACACCACTCTCCCACCTTCTGATATAACCACATGGGTGAGGATGGTATGGCCCTCTACAGCTCTGTATTATATTTGCTAAGCCAGACTCAGTTTGAGTGCTCCCATCAAATCTGAAGCATATGATTTAAATCTCTGTTGTAAGTTTAACTGCTTTGAATTAAAAGTATCAACAGCAGTCATTAAACCCCCCACATACCTTCAGAGGTTGTCAAAGAACTACATTTCCTTGCTAATGGTTATTGCTGATGACTCCAAATTACATTTTAGCGACTTGAAAACAACAATGGCCATTTTCTGAGTTGACAACATGAGAGGTGAGGTTGGAGGCTTGCATCAGTATCAGTCCTCAAACCCCAGGTGGATTTTTTATTTTTTTTTACTTTCAAAGAACTTGTACTATGTATGGCACTTTAGAGTGGTAAGGGCTGTCTGAATTTCTGCAAACATATACCTTTACTTAAGCTGGACTCATACAAGGATTTTAAAGTAGTAGATCTGAAATTGGGTTGCATCACACACACAAAAAGAAGAAGTTTTACAGATTATCTGCTCATGAACACAATTTACAAGATGCAAGATCAGTACACCATCACACACACACTATGTGATAGTCAGATCATCTTTGCAGCAGTAGCTACACAGCATTAAGTTTTTTTCTTGCACACACATGCATGCATGACACATACACTCTTCTTTTTCTGTGCCTTGGGCCTTTCTACTACACCAGCTTCACAGTGGCCATTTGAAAAGTCTCATCTCTCTTTCTTATGATGGTTGATTTGTTTGCTACTGTGGGTCCAGTATGGATATGGAAAGACAACAGTGACATTTGGTCCAAGTTCTTGCAAATAACAAAAACTGCACGTATCTACCAGATATTCAGAGCTGAACATCAGCAAAGACTGAGGACTGTCCTCTGATTCGCTCTGGGAGCAAATCTTGGGTAAATTATTCTGAATAAATTGTAATCTGAGTCGGGCATAAGGGAAACACACACATATGCGCACAAGTCATACATACAGTACAAGCGCTGTCGAAAACCAAGCTATTTGCTGTGATGGGCTTTTATAAGTGGTTACCATGGTGAAAATTAGCAAGCCAAACCACCTGCGTTGATTACCCTTTCAGAGATATGGGGATACAAATAGCAGTAGTTAATCTTGTTTAGGGCACACAAATTCATTGTGACAGCTCGGCTGCTTCAACCCGGCAGACTATTGCAGTGTAAATTGAATGGACTGATTGTAAGGGAGAGAAAGAAAAGAAGAGAGGGCAACTACTATAAACTGAAAAAAAGAAAAGCAAGAAATTGTTTTGGGTCTGGTTTGAGCTGAATTTAAATTGTTTGCTATAGTCTGAGCATCATTTTTTAAACTTAACTTTTAAACTAGAAAACAGAACTTTGGTATTTGTATGTGAATATAACTTGGCTAAAACTGTGACAGTGTAGGGGGTTGCTTTGGGTGAAATATAGCCTCACCATTTTTCATAATTAGCCAATAAACATGCAGGGAAATATTGGACCCATTAAAAAACTTCACAGCCCAAGTACACAGGCAGCCAGACACACACACATCCAAACACACCCGCATACACACACACACATATGCACAATATATGTATGCAAAGATCTGCATACGGTGGACAGTGACTTAAATGCAGCAGTGCAGGTACGTCAAGTCTTAGAGCCATTTGAAAAAATTCTTGTGGAGTTCTAATAACATTGACAAATAACATCACAGAAAAGAGCATGCATCGGCTGACTTATGGCTGTAATGATTACAAAGGTCGTAGAGGGACATACATCTCAGAACATAAAGCACTCCCTGCGGGGGACACACTGTATATAGAAAACTGTATAAGTTAGATTAACGGGAAGCAGATCAGCAGCACTGTTGGGCGGTAAAGTGGATACTTAATCATAAATGTTGCAAGGAAGAGGTGTCTTTTGAGAGTGCATATATGAACCATAAAGGCAGAGAGGCTCTCTGAGGGGGAAAGATAAAAAAGAACTGTATAGCCCACACACACGTACAAAACAAAAACATGATTCCCTGCAACTGTTATGAGATATAAGAAAATACATTCTACCCCACATGTGAATCCTCAACACAACCCGTGCCTGTTTATTTTTTTTATGTGGAATGAAATAAATGAATCAACTAATCAATATAAAATCCCATCCTACGCGCAAGTTAAGAACAAAATGTTGACTGTTTTTGTTTTGTTTTCTTGTGATGGCTCAGAATGAGTAGGCTTGGATGACTTTGCTGTAAGCACACAATAGAGGAGCTCTTCTTGTGCAGGATGTTTGCTGAAGAAAATTCCACCAGCCATTATAGTCTTGCAGCTCTAATTATGTTGTCTGCCTAAAATATGTTTTCTCCAGCAGCCTCCCATTGTATCTCAGCTATTGTTTAGATTGTGTTTCTTCTGTATACGTTTCTTCCCATTTGGCCTCAAACACAAATTGATTTTTGAACACTCCCTGTAATTTTCTGTAATTTCCCATTCGATTGTTTGCTCCCTTAATGCAAGCTTGTGGTTGCGCTCCAAGATCTCTTCAAGGAGTTGGGCATGACTGTGCTGCATGTACAGATACCCTGTATGCACACATACAGTGCAGAACTGCAAAATACAATTCATTTAATTTGCAGCATGTGATACAAATGATTTGTCTGTCAGAATAAAGACTAAGGAGGAGGTGAAGAGGGTTGAATGGGGGGAGGAGTAGTAAACAGATGGGGCAGGTAAATGAAAGTGTTCCATTAAGAAGACAAAGTGCTTTAATCTATATTTAATCTCCTGTACAGCTGCTATGATCATCATCATCTTATGATGAGTATTGTACAGTAGTGACCTATGACCCGTGGCAGTCAATACAGCATTGCAATAAAACCACACTGAAGCTGATTTGACTTTTGTAGCACATATAATATTATGTTTCAATTACGTTCTTAAAAACATTAAAATGTCCACCACAAAGCAGCCAAACTGTAAGGTCCCTATAAAGAATAAGCTATTGTTTTGGTTCTTACCAATTTTTTGAAAATTAATTTCTTAAAAATGTAAACATATTCCCTGTTTCCTGCAGTAGGAAATGTAAACTGCATATTACAGTAGGGTGCTATCGTGCCATGGGCAAGTTTGAAATGTGATTGAAAATGTGGAGAAAATCTAAAAGTGCTACTGAACTGTTGTTTTTCCATGTTTCATATATATCACTGATTTTTGTTTTTGCGTCATGATGCCAGGCAGACACTTAAACCAGCTTTCATGTGAGAGTTTCTTCATGGTACCTTGCGTTTACATCACCTTTGCAAATTTGAGAGGAATAAACTACATTCAGAGAGTAATTTGCAATGTGACTAAATTGCTCTCTTGTAGATTTTTAATAGATTCAGTAAAGGAGTTTAATAGCATGGCATAGGCTACTTGCTAGTATCTTACATTTTACAGCATAATCATTGTGGGTTTTCAAGGAATTTATTTCGTGATTCCAAATACAAAACCATTGTCAGTTAGGATTTTTATTAGGATTTAGTTTGTCTACTTGTCTACTCACTCTTGATGTTATTATTTTGAAAAGACATCTATTTTTTTAACTGCTCTCTTTTGTTACAAGTTAACTTTGTGGAGAAGTTTAAAAATGTACTTTTTGCACATAACCACAATCATTCCTCTTATCAAACTAGGGGTAAATTAATTCTATTTGAAAAATAAAAGATAATGGTTAAATTAGGAATACACTTAGTTTGAGTAAAGATTAAATTCAGTGCTTTCTTTTGCTGGGCAAAAAAGTACACCCGTGTTTTATTACTGCTAATAAAAACTCAGTGTCTTACTTACAGAAATATTCAAGCATCTCCAAAAAGAATGTTTATACTGGACCATTTCACAATGCACCATTCAGTGTCAGTGCAGGAAGCAGTCCTTAACCAAGTGTTTTTATTTCCTTTCACTGGTCACTCAGGGCCAGTACCTCCCTCTATAATTATATTTCAAGAGCACTTGTTTTCCCAATCTTGGGGGCATGATTTCATTTTGTGTTCCCATTAGCCTCAAAAACTTGCGCTTGTTACTATGCAGTGGGCTCCTCCAAAACTAAAAGATGGAACTGAACTTTTGTTTTATGCTAAATATAGACATTTGAGAACAAACTCAGGTAAAAAAAACAATTTATTGAATAAAGAATAATAATTTTATAATTAATAATAAAATTGAATTGAAAATTCAATCAAAAAATTGTTTCAAACAGCATAATTTTGTAACAAGAAGAATAGAAATGTAAATATTTTAAAGTATATCAAAATGCAAACATATTTGGTATTAACAAGGCTTTTAAAGAGTTATTTCTCAGTGTTTGGTACATATCATCTTTCCTTGCTGACAGAATTGTGTCATCAGTATAATCCAGCACTGGCCTTTTTTTTCTCACAAACTTTACACTAAAACTCCAGCCTTTCCTTCTCTCTTGAAACAGAGAAACTATACCACCTGGTTCCAAACCAATGAACCAGCTGATAAGATGCAAATTCCAAACCACCACTAAGTCACCATGTGTTGTTGCAACTATTTTGACTTGGAAGAAGTGTTGTGTTTTGGAGAGACTGTTCTGTTGCCAGGATCACATTTTTCTGCAGTGTTTCTGGCAGGACATCCATATTGAATGTGCCCTCAAAATGTTTACTGCCAATGTTTTTGATCAGATTTGTGTTCAACACACTTCGCCCTGAAAATTACCACTGAATGGAAATCAATAGCTTATAATTTGCAGGGAGCCAGGCTGGTGGAGGACATTTTCTTCTGCTTATGTGACTGGAAAAAAAGTAAAGCTTAGCAGTCTACCTCTTTTTAAAACCTTTTTTCACCATCAAAATTAAATGCCATGGTGTCTTTTCTTTTACCTACTGATATTAAATATTTGGAAATGCAACATCCACATAGAGACTGAAGGATGAATACAAGTGGTAAATATCATTTAGCTTTTTGTATACCACAACAATTCACATACAACATCCAACAAAATGAATAAAAAAATGGAGACTCTTGTTAACTGTCTGTTTCGACATCAAAATTAATTATTCAAGAATAGAATGAAAATGCAACCAATGTTGACTAAAATCAGATCCATCATATCAGTGTCACTAACTTTGTCACTGACAGACATATGAAAGCATGTAGCATCACATTAACTCAGCAGTGAGTCCGCATGCACAAGCACACTCGCGCAAACATGCATGCCATGTGCATACGCAAAAGCACATACACACAAATGTTAGCTTTCATTAAATCTAGCTGACATTTGGAGAGGCTGACACAAAGTCCTGATGGCAGTGAGGGGCCAGGAGACTGTGACAGATTAATCACTGTTTTAATGAGGTCCAAGATCAAAATGACTCAAGTTATGATTAGCTCACTCACATTTCTTTGACCACATCTTCACCTCTAAGGAGATCAAATGAAATGGTTAAGTCCATTATGTAGCAGGTCAGTATTTGTAAAAAATGGCCAGAGGTTTTACGGTGTCTTAACTATATACAGTGGAGTTTCTACATCATTAAATTAGATATTTGATTTAATGGGAAAGTTGACAATCAAAGGTCATATCCTGAAATTTGGAGAGAAATAACAAATATGTTTAGACTGGTAACGCTTCACAAATCATTTATTATTTTTGTTATTTTTTCCTAAAACCTCAAACTCGGCTTAACGTGGTAACTGTATTGAGTGAAACAGAAGAGTGAGCAGATCTTCTCTCGGTGGAGCAGCTTTGTCCTGTCTTTACCCCCAAACCTCAGGTGGCCCAATCAAGCACTGGGCCTTTGAAGTGTAACTGACTGCAGGCCTTCACACTCTGCTCTGTGTGTGTGTGTGTGTGTGTGTGAACAGTTTGTGTCTGAGCTACTACTTTATTGCGTCCGCATCTGCAAATGCTTCTAAAAGTGTGTGAGAGCGTGTTGATGTGTGTGCTGTGGTGTGTCTCTCAGTTTTCTCCCCCTTTGGGAGCAGTATTAAGGAAAGGATAACAGTTGTCCATCCAATCTGTTTCCCATGACAAAAGGGATCAAAAGAGGAGCCAGGTGATTGAATCTGTTCTCTCTCACAGAGCCTGGTTCCCCTGGATAAATGCGTCCTTGATTACTCAAAAACATCCACACCAAAACCAGGTTTATACCTGTATTCAGTTTACACAGCATCTCCATAGTGACCCCCATAGCCCAGATAGTTGTAGCTCCACTGCAAGGGATTTGATTCATTGCAAATTCTCTACTGTTTGTTACTGCATTCTCTGACTCATCCCTTCTTAACTATGACTACTACTAATGCATCAAATAATACTGATTGTATGTAGTTATAGCCGAAACTCCTACCTTCTATTTCTGTGAAGCCTGTGATGCGTAATTCTTGTTGAAACTGTGTTGATTTACTGTACCTCTGTGGTCATTACAGAGTCTCTTTTTGTGTTTGTTTTGTTTTTGTCTTTTGTTTCTACCATGGCTAAAATATCAGGAGAACAAACGGTAGAGCACTACGCCCAAAAATGACAGCTGTGCTAAAATTGAAAAGTGGTGTTATTTCACTGGCATAATTATTCTGATTCTTACTGGTATATGGAACTGCTGGCATATTCATATTCCACTTAAAAGTAGCATCACCCTTGCCCCACAGGCAGACACCACTAAGACACCATTCTGACAATCTACAATGCAGCTAGTCATCATTGAATGATCAGATGTATGTTCAATGTGCCCGACCTTTGATTTTTGCCTAAATATAATAAAAAGCTAAATAAATAACTACATGTATGGCTTTAGCAGAAAGCAAGTTCTAATTAGCAGTGAATACAAGCCTTTCAATGAAATGCACAAAGCAGACAAAGGAAAGAAAGTACATTAAATCTATACGTTGCCCTTGAGCTGCACTGTGCAGAAATACCCTGAAAGTCTGAAGCTTCAGAGGCTTTTATTTTACCTCTCTGACGTCAGCTCCCAGGCCAGATGTCTGCTCGACAGATAAAGAAGGGACAAGTGTGCACTCAGTGAGAGCTATCTTCACACTCTTGATCCTCCAGATACCACTCTCACCAGGGACAGGATGTGTGAAACTGGGGCCGAAGTGGTTCTCTCCTCGGCAGAACCCTCTAGAACCAGTAACCAATCAGATAAAGCCATGTTTGCTCCCCGAGAGGTTTGATTCTATCAGGCAGTAAAGACAACCATGAAGCAGTAACCCTGCCGGACTCTGCGGTGTGCTGTGATTGGCCACATACAGTCACACACACATACACACACATTAGATGTTCATATGGACTAGTGCTGTTTCCCCACTTGAGTGACTTTATCTTCTTTTGAACATAGTGCTGTGTTAGTTGGAGATACAAAGTAGCTGTAACAATACTAAGTATATATTAATGTTTTTGTCTTTCTATATATATACATATATTTATTTATATAAAGGTAACAAAATTTGCCTGCCAGCACCTCTAAAGTGCCCAGATTAGCATATTATATCTTATGCACAAAGTCTAATCATCACCACAAAGTTGCCAGGCAACACAAAGAAACTCCAGGCAGTGACTGTGCCTGGCCAAGATTCCCACTATTACCAGTCATTGTGCTTTACTAAGCTAACTGGATAATCTGCATTTTGAAAATCAACACTTGCTATGCATATGACACATTGACAGTATTTATTTGTTTGTGATCATTGTTGCACTAAGGCAGGTTTTTGTCTGCAGTGCATTCAAATGAAATATCGGTATCTTATTCTTGAAAAGATTATGAGCTTAAACTTTGTAAGCAAGCGAACAATAAGGTTCAGCATGGAGCAGTGAGCATTGCTCAGGTTAATGAGTCCTAAAAAATATCAGTAATCATTACTGACTCAAAATCAATAGGCAAGCTCCTCATGGGTATTTAATGATTATTTATTCTTGCTCTGTCCACCTACCAATGCTTTGGAAAAAAAGGCAGGCTTGTCATCCAGACTGCTGGTTGATTAAGTGTTTTGGATGACAAGGTCACAGCCAGGACATCCTATCTAAATAAAGATAAGCAGATCACCATGTCCCATTTAAATTCTTCATTTCTGTAACTGAGTCTGATTTATGAATATTGATAAGGACTGGGAAGGGATTTTTCTCCAATTCTGGCAGTTTGTTTTCCCCCATGTCCTTAACAATGTTTATTACCAGCCTTCATTAATTCTTGAAAATCCCTAGTTCATCTCTTCTTTCACTTCGACTTTGTATCCTGCTTTTACTTGTGCTGCTCTTTGTTATATTGTTAGACTAAGTGTCAACACTGTGATCATCACTGATGTAATCATGAATGAAAATCTCATCCAACTCAAGTATTTGTTGTTTTCTTACTTTTCCTTACAGTTCAGTGGCACGTTCAAAAGTTTGGAGCTGTCCTTTTTCGGGACAGTGTTCTACCTTAACTGTTGTTCTTGCTGACTAAGCCTCAATCGAGGTGATTAAACATGTAAACAGATTAGAAATATTAATCCTTTGTTGTTTGAGGTGATGGACAGCCCCAAGGTGGTGGATTTTGTTTGTTCATTTTCTTGTTGTTAATTTTGTTGTTAATTTTCTTTCTTTTATCTATTCTCTCTGGCACTAGATGTGTGTTTCTGCACACAAGTGTTGCTTATGTGTGTGTGGCAAAGGCCTATCTCTCTTGAGATGGTTGGAGATTGGAAGTAACTGTTTGTTTTTATCCTCTTCCCCCCCTTTTCTCCTCTCCTTCCCTTCCTCTCAGAGAAGACGGCCGTGTACTGTACCACCCGCTAATCAGCAGTGTTGAGATTAACTCCACAGAAAACCAAACAAACAAAGAAAGGGAGAGATTTTTCCTCTCCGCCTGGACTTGGCAAGCACTCCTCCCTTCCCTGGATTCCTCATTCCTTGTCCGAACTGAGACGAGAGGGAGTGTAGAACAAAGGAGTAAGCATCCCTTTGTTGGGATTAGGTGAAAAGAGAAAGGCTCTTGTCTTTGAGGCACTACTTTATTGCGTCCGCATCTGCAAATGCTTCTAAAAGTGTGTGAGAGCGTGTTGATGTGTGTGCTGTGTGTCTCTCTCGCTTTTCCCTTTGGGAGTGTATTATGAAAGGATAACAGTTGTCCATCCAATCTGTTTCCATGACAAAAAGGGATCAAAAGAGGACAGGTGATTGAATCTGTTCTCTCTCACAGAGCCTGGTTCCCTGG
The DNA here is from genome assembly GCA_033238685.1 of Lates japonicus. NCBI lineage: Eukaryota > Metazoa > Chordata > Actinopteri > Centropomidae > Lates > Lates japonicus. The sequence continues at coordinate 3,051,425 of BRZM01000029.1, read as the reverse complement.
ATAAACAAGCGCCCTTACTACTCTCAAAACATCCACACCAAAACCACAGGTTTATACCTGTATCTGTTTACACAGCATTCCATAGTGACCCCCATAGCCTGTGATAGTTGTAGCTCCAATGTAAGGGATTTGATTTGGCTGCAAATTCTCAATGCTTGTTATTGCATTCTCTGACTCATCCTCTTAACTATGACTACTACTAATGCATCAAATAATACTGATTGTATGTAGTTACAGCCGAAAACTCCCACCTCTATTTCTGTGAAGCCTGTGATGCGTAATTTTGCTGAAACTGTGTTGATTTACTGTACCTCTGTGTCATTACAGCCCTTTTTGTGTTGTTTTGTTTTGTCTTTGTTTCACCATGGCTAAAATATCAGGAGAACAAACGGTAGAGCACTACCAAAATGACAGCGCTGTGCTAAAATTGAAAAGTGTGGTGTTATTTCATACTGGCATAATTATTCTGATTTACTGGTATATGGAACTGCTGGGTATATTCATATTCCACTTAAAAGTAGCATCACCCTGCCCCACAGGCAGACACCACTAAGACACCATTCTGACAATCTACAATGCAGCTAGTCATTGAATGATCAGATGCTGTTCAATGTGCCCGACCTTTTGATTTTGCCTTCAAATATAATAAAAGCTAAATAAATAACTACATGTATGGCTTTAGCAGAAAGCAAGTTCTAATTAGTAGTGAATACAAGCCTTTCAATGAAATGCACAAAGCAGACAAAGGAAAGAAAGTACATTAAATCTATACGTTGCCCTTGAGCTGCACTGTGCAGAACACCTGAAAGTCTGAAGCTTCAGGAGGCTTTTATTTTTACCTCTCTGACGCCAGCTCCCAGGCCAGATGTCTGCTCGACAGATAAAGAAGGACAAGAAATTCAGTGAGAGCTATCTTCACACTCTTGATCCCAGATACCACTCACTAGGGACAGGATGTGCGAACCAATGGCACCTTTCTCGCAGAACCTCTAGAACCAGTAACCAATCGATAAAGCGCGGTTTGATTCCCCGAGAGGTTTGATTCCTATCAGGCAGTAAAAGACAACCGCTAAAGCAGCAATCTGTCGGGATTCTGCGGTGTGCTGTGATGGCCACATACAGTCACACACACATACACACACATTAGATGTTCATGGACTAGTGCTGTTTCCCCACTTGAGTGACTTATCTTCTTTGAACATATGTTGTGTTAGTTAAGAGATAAAGTAGCTGTGTAATAATACTACATATTAATGTTTTTGTCTTTCATATATATACATATATTTATTTATATAAAGGTAACAAAATTTGCCTGCTAGCACCTCTAAAGTGCCCAGATTAGTATATTATATCTATGCACAAAGTCTACTATCACCACAAAGTTGCCAGGCAACACAGAAAAGAAACCCAGGCAGTGACTGTGCCTGGCCAAGATTCCCACTATTACCAGTCATTGTGCTTTACTAAGCTAACTGGATAATCTGCATTTTGAATCAACACTTCATATGCATATGACATTGACAGTATTTATTTGTTTGTGATCATTGTTGCACTAAGGCAGGTTTTTGTCTGCAGCATTCAAATGGAACATCGCATCTTATTCTTGAAAAGATTATGAGCTTAAACTTTGTAAGCAAGCTAATAAGGTTCAGCATGGAGCAGTGAGCATTGTTAGGCACGAGTCCTAAAATATCAGTAATCATTACTGACTCCAAAATCAATAGGCAAGCCCTCGCGGGTATTACTTATTTACTCTTGCCTGTCCACCTACCAATGCTTTGGAAAAAAAGGCAGGCTTGCTGTCATCCAGACTGCTGGTTGATTATGTTTTGATGACAAGGTCACAGCCAGACATCCATCTAAATAAAGATAAGCAGATCACCATGTCCCATTTAAATTCTTCTTATTCTGTAACTGAGTCTGATTTATGAATATTGATAAGGATCAAGCGATTTTTTCTCCAATTCTGGCAGCGTTTGTTTTCCCCATGTCCTTGTGAACAATGTTTATTACCAGCCTTCACACCCTTGAAAATCCCTAGTTCATCTCTTTCTTTCACTCTCGACTTTGTATCCTGCTTTACTTGTGCTGCTCTTGTTGATATTGTTAGACCAAGTGTCAACACTGTGATCATCACTGATGTAATCACAAGGAATGAAAATCTCATCCAACTAAGTATTTGTTGTTTTCACTTTTCCTTACAGTCCGCGGCACGCCTAAAAGTTTGAGCCGTCCGGACAGTACCCACCTTAACTGTTGTTCTTGCTGACTAAGCCTCAATCGAGGTGATTAAACATGTAAACAGATTAGAAATATTAATCCTTTTGTTGTTTGAGGTGATGGACAGCCCCAAGGTGGTGGATTTTTGTTTGTTCATTTTCTTATGTTAATTTTGTTATTAATTTTCTTTTATCTATTCTCTGGCACTGATGTGTGTTTCTGCACACAAGTGTTGCTTATGTGTGTGTGGTAAAGGCTCATCTCTTGAGATGGCTGGAGACTGGAAGTAACTGTTTGCTTTATCCTCTTCCCCCTTTTCTCTCTCCTTCCTTCCTCTCAGAGAAGACGGTCAGTACTGTACCACCTGGGCTAATCGCAAGCAGTGTTGAGGATTAACCCACAGAAAACCAAACAAACAAAGAAAGGGAGAGATTTTCCTCTCCGCCTGACTTACAAGCACCTCCCTTCCTGGATTCTATCTTTGTCCGAACTGGAGACGAGAGGGAGGTAGAACAGCGAGTAAGTATCCCTTGTTGGGATTAGGTGAAAAGAGAAAGGCTCTTGTCTTTGAGGCACTGGGCGCATGTTTCCCCATCTAATTTAATAACGCGCCTTTGTGCCTCTGAGATATCTTGTGTGTTTCGTTTGGGGTTTTTTTTTTTTTTTTTGGTCGTGCTTGTGTGTGTGTGTGTGTGTGTGTGTGTGTGTGTATTTGTTTTTGAAGAGCAAACCTCATGCTTGTGAAATATCCCGGTCGTTCTGATATGTCAGTATCTTACACCATGACGAGAGACAAAGTGATTCTAAATAATCCACTCTGACCTGTGAAATGGCGGGGAAAGCTTTGAAGACACACGTATTTGCGGGACGGTCTCTGTGTTGCTATATGCATGTGTGTTTGTTTGCGATAACGGAGGCTGTAAAAAATAATAACTGCAATCTGCTGCAGTGTGGCACATCCTTACGTGGTTTGATTGGATTTGAAATGCCTTTGTTAATTTTTGTTCATTTACAGTTCAGGCGTTTGCACAAAAACAAGCATGACACGAGTGCTCTATCTTTCTGCACTTGTGTGAAATCCATTGACTCTCCTGCCCTAAACAGCACAGTTATAGTTCAGTGAAAGGGTCATATTCTATGAATGTGTGTGTCTGTGCCTGTCATGTTTAAAGCGTGTCTGCTAAAGTGTGTGAATGTATACATACAGTATATGTAACTTCTCACAACTGGATTTGGCTCCTGGGAGGATCATTTCAATGGTGTATGTCTGCCACAGCTATGACTGTTGTCACATTTGATTATTTCCTCTTAACATGCTCCTCATCTAAAAGCTTTTCTTGTCCTCCATGAAGTTGCCGTTAACCTGATGCAACATGATAGTTGGGATTAAAATAATATCACTCCATTCCCACTGTCTTGGGGTCAATGGTCCTTTGGGAAATGGGAGGGGCAGAAGATATTCATCACATGTGTCAAGCACACTATTCTCAACAAATTTAGTTCAAGGGAGGAATTTGCGGATGTAGGAAAGATTCGATGGAGATAATCAATTTAGCTGCTAATCCAAATGGCCTTACAGGTGACAGGATGGGGTTATTGACCTCGTGTCGAGCTGAAAATCTCTTAGAATTAAGTATTCAAGATCTCAGGGTTTTCAAGAGGGTATCGCAGGGATGAGGGCCCTTTTGTCTCTGTCGGTGTGCCATTCTTCAGGATGAAATTTGCAGCCATCTTTTACAACACAGGAAATCAATAGAACCTTAACTAAACCCCTAAATGTAATGCTCATTGCTATTGGCTCTTTCTAACTGAGCGATTGCCCTCACTCTGAATGTTATTGGCTAATGCTCACCTCAGTCTGTCTCTATTCTCCACACTGGAACCAAGAAGTCTGTGACTGGTCTTTTTTTTCTATTTAATTAGATTTATTTTTTATTCTTCTCTGCGTGTACAGTATGTTTGCTTGAGATCAAATGCATGCTCAAACTAATCAGTTGTGCCCTGCGATGCATTTTCAAACACCAGGCCGTCAGTGGCAAAGAGTAGCATAAGAATGAGAGGAGGAAGATTGAGGAAATAAAGAATAGAGATGGAGAGAGACACAATGATAAGGGCTGTGTCCGAAATCCCTCACTCATTCCCTACCCCCTACTCACTATATAGGGAATTCAATGTAATGGACTATATTGTGGGGTCATCGATGAAGTGTTAAAACGCTTTCAGTTTCTGTTTTCTCTGCGCCGTTAATAACGTCATTGCTGTCGCACAATTAAAATATGTCAGATTAATGTTGGCTGGTGAAGATCTGTGATTAATATTTTCAGTTTTCTGCTGCCTTCTATTAAATCAAATGTGAGACTTAAATTAAAGATAAATTTGTTGCTCTGCATTGTAACTTTTATTCTTATATTCTATTTGTTTTACTGTATTTTAGCTTAATAACTATATTTAATTGTACTTGAATGTCCGTTTATGTGTTTCTTTGTCTTGATGCTTTTCAAGTTTTATGTAAAAAGCACTCTGAATTCTCTTCTTGTTGAAATGTGCTGCACAAATACACTTGCCTTGTGGCCGTTTGACTCTCTCTCCTCCCGTCTGTCTGCCGTTTTTTGCTCTCTCACAGTGCGGACGCAATGCATGATGGGATATATTGCGTGGTTAGCGACCATCAGTTGTTCACTACTTTTCACGATGCATTGTGGGATACTTTGAGTCCACTATATAGGGTGTAATAATTCTTACTATACATTTGGACAGCACTACAAAATGGTGAACTCACTATGTAGTGCACTATATAAGTGAGAAGTGAGTGATTTCGGACAGAGCCAAGGTTAGTGACCAAAAAACAACAACAACAACCTGTGACCAAAAAAAAAAAAAAAAAAACACACCTTTTTACTCTGCACAACTATTTGTATTCTGTCACCTACACACACACACACACACACACACACACACACACACACACACCCCTGCACAGACAAATAAACACACTGTGACACCTCTGAACCCTCTGCAAAAGTAAATTAGTTCTTTCCTTCAGGTTAAAACTCTAGAGAGAAAAAGTGTTTACAAGTGAGGGTGCGCTGTTTGCGAACATGTATCTTGTGTGCACTTGTCTGTGTGCGTCCGAGCGTACTTCTGCAGATGAGCGTATTGCCGCGGCTCTCGGGTCCGGGCAAAAGCACAGGTCTTGACCCTGTCATTGTGTGGGAGTTGGGAATAGCAGGAGGCAATGGAGCCACAGACACAGAAAAATCAGAACAAGACCTGCTGGAAGCCCCCGTGGACTTTTTACAGCCGGCTAGAGAACAGGCCCACGGCAAAATACGACACAAACACACACCACTTCTAACATGAGACAATCAGAGGGAAGACAGGAGACGTGAAGAGAAGAGAAGAGAAGAGAAAAGTTCATTGTTTTCGTATATTATCAATGTGTCTGGATGACACTAAGCGCAAAGGCCTATCAGAAATAGAGAGAACAAAATGGGAGCTGTGGGGAGTGGTGAACAAAACATGTTAATCATCTTCTGGCAGTCCTTTAGAGTAGACTGGCCTCATTCTGTCCTGTGTGTGTATGTGTGTAAATGCAAGTACATGCTATGTGTGTGTGTGTGTGTGTGTGTGTGTGTGCAGAGATGGTCATGTCACATAGAACAACCAATGAATTAATCAAAGGCTGTGTGGGAGTGTTTAAGAGATGTGCTAAGTGCTTACAGTATGCATTTTGCTGCTCTGTGTTTTGTCTCCAAATGTGTAAGCTTTGTGACCTCAAGTATTTGTGTGCATATTTATGTGTGTGTGTGTGTGTTTGTGTGTGCGTATGTGTATGTAGCTTTGCACAACAAAGACTATCTTATCTTAATCTTTGCTCAACAGCTTGACATACAGTAGTGTGGACACAGACATGATGTGAATGCCTCTGAGTTGAATCTATTCATCGACATCTGGCTGTCCACTGTGTTAAGACCACTTCAAATTTAAAACACATTACAAAAGCAGCAAGAGGGAAGGGAGTAGAAAGATTTTGGATGGCAGAAAACAAAACTAAAAATACACATTATGCACAGTAGGTTCCTGCCATATACTAAAAACTGATGCCTATTTTATTCCTTTAAGACCAAGAAAGGGATTTTTCAAAGATGCTTAAGTTGGTTTTATGATCACTTTCATGCCTTTAATTGTAAATAGATATTGAAATCTTGCGACTTTCTTGTTCCATCAAAGGTCAAACTAAAGATCTAATTTGCTCCAATAATTACTCACATGCTACAATTTATGTAATGTATGCTTTTAGCAGTTTCACAATAAATCAATAAGCCTTCACATTTAGGAGCCTAATAAGTTTTCATATCAATGGGTTTGTAAAACTGAAAGTGAAAAAAGCCTTGTCTGTTCCATGTTTTGTCTTCTGTCGGTGGGTTTGGCCTTTGTTTGGCCTTTAGACTATGGATTGGACCTTTAAATGTTTTGGGTCTTGTTTGGTTACTCTATTATCATAGACACTATGTATAGATGAGCTGTTAATTAAGGTTAAGTGGTCTGCTCAGCCTTGCGTTACAGTGAAAATTATGTTAGCCAACACAACAGTAGGCTTTACGAGGAGATGCATGCAAGTGTTTGTGCATGAATAAACATAAACAGGCATACACAAGTGTTGTATGTATGCAAGTATATACTGTCCACATACACATGCATATGTATGAAGCAACTGTGTGTGAATTCACAAACACACAGAAGCAGTTCTCTTCTCTAGCCTGACCCTGTGAGCTTGTTGAGCTGTGTGATGTGAATGTGTTATGGCACTCTCTGCAGGCATGCAAAATTAAACAGGGGCTCCCACAGGAGGAACCATACATACTTAAGCTGTGATTTCCACTGCTTCATATACGCCAGGACGTGGAGAGCTGCTGCTTGAGATACTCTCACACACACTTTTGTAGACACACGCACACAGACATTTACACAATGTTGTACTACTGAAGATGAAGAGTTTGCATTATGGATCTATGCTTTTTTCCATACTGAACAACATGTTGCGGTTTCTTCACAAGGCTGTAGATATTAGTCAGACACGCACACTCGTCTTCAGACTTCTCTACTAATCTCTGTCTCTCTTTGTTTCTCTCTGTGTACTCTCTGATGATAAGTTTGACCTTAAGTCATCCCCCATTCTCTATCCAACCTTCACTAATTTCTCTGTTTTTGCTGTAATTGCCATTGTTGCACACAGCCGTGCATGCATGAGAGGACAAATCCATATATCCATACATAAACATACTGTGTATACACAAATAAATACAGTAGTTGGAGCGATCAAAACTAAAGTTAGAGAGATTGAGGACACCTTCAGGAACAAACAGCCTCTCTGTCACTCTCTTTAATTTGTAAATCAAGGTAAATCTACTTGAATTAAAATGAATATACTGGCTATCTGTGTATGGTAGATGTATCTGTGCTTTTACAAATTCCATACTGGATTTTTGCTTGCTTAATAAACACCTATAAATATTTTTCTCTTGAACTTATTTTTCTCTATTACCTACCACTGGTCCATTTACTTTAAAAATGCAGCTGACATTTTTAACAACTGCTTCTGCTTTTTGTTTTTATTCAAATCACATTTGAGATTTTACTGTAGGCACTTCCTCTGTTTAGGCATGTTTGAGCAAGCAGCGTAAACGTTTTAACACAAATATCTGACAAAGATATAAAAGCTATATGGCATCAACTTGCAGCCAGAGACTATGCCTTACAGGTTTGTCTTAGACAGCAGGATTTTGACTAGAAAACCTGGGTCAATGCTGAAAAGCATATGTGTTGCTGAAGAGTCCTTGAATAAGATACTAAATCCTTACCCTCTTCACCTGCTCTGACCCTCCGCTCTGACCTTCCAGAGTAGGGAGGGATGTGATAAGACAATTTCCTGGTCAGAATTACTGAAGTATCACATTATTATTGAGGAATGGTGTTTAATGGCTTTGTCAAAGCAGCCAAGTTAGACTTAACTGGTTTTGGGAGCTATATGTAAAGGGAGGTTGAGCAAAACCTTTGCTGAAAAGAGAATTTTCTAAAGTTCTGTTGCTCTTTTCCAGCGATCCTGAGGAAATCTCATTTTCATTATTTTTGATTGCTATTTCCTAATCTGATCCATGCATATTCCATCTTCATAAGATCTGGAGAATATCTCAAGACCTTGGATATCCTTTAGCAATGTCCTCTTCTGAAATCAGAGTCAGCTGCTTTGGTACAAATAGCCATCTCCAAAGACAGTCCATAATGCCCTCACCATTTTTGAAACAGTATTTGTGCATTCATTTCTCCAGATGTCCGTGATCTTGAAGGGCTACAGCTTGTTAAACCACTGATTAATCTTTCCAATTTTGAAGCATCCAAGTGGCTCCTCAGGGTAAATAGCAAACCAGAAAAACAAGTGATAAATGATGTAAAAAATTATTTGCAGCACACAATTTGTTTATCTGAAGAATATTTGAAAAGTCAGTTTAAACATGCTTTCTTCTTTCTAGTTCCTTCACTCTTGAGTCTGTCTCTCATCATAATGAAGAATCACTCATTCTACCGTGTAAGTACTTACTGTGTTCCTCTCCACTCACTGTAACATAGCCCAACACGAATGCATGCACATGTGCCTTTGTTCACTACCTTCTCTTTCCCACATACACCACACAGATTATCTTATATGTGCAGTGCAGAGTGAAATTTGGCGCCCAGATACTCGATATGTCTCATTTTCATGGATAGATGTCTCTATTCTCATGCATAGAGAATGGCTCATAATGTTCAGTGTCTGAATAATAGAATACCTGAGGGTGACCCGACCACAAGGGAAAAGTTGATGATGATGATGATGTGTGTGTGTGTGTGTGTGTGTAGTTGCGTGAATGTTTGTTTGTTTTTCTTTCAGTTGGTTTGTGTGTGAGACAGAAAGAGGGAGAGAAAGAAAGCGGAAGAGAGGCATTGAATGAAACAGATGCAGAGATAGGCAAGGAGTGAGTACAAGTGAGAAGTGCATTTTCATGTGTAAAATATTCCTGAGACACCCACATGGGAGTCATTGGCAGGATGAACTTTTTCTCACCTGCAATGTGTAACACTCCTCTTTGAACGCACATGAGCCCAAAGCAAAAACCTGACCCACTTCAGGTAGAAGAAAGCCAGGCCACCTGCAGTAAAAGCTCCAAAATGTCAAACAAGTGCTGCACAGTCAAGGTCCATTAAATACTGCAAAGAAGTGAAAGTGAGAAATAAGAAGATGAAATAATTCAAAGGTTATTAGAATGGATAGAGAGTTAGCAAAAGACAGAATGAGAAATCTGTCTTAAAAGGATGACTGAAATTATTTCAAAGGATTTCTTGTAAGGTGTTTGGTTCCAGCTAGTAACTCTCATACTGTGCACAGATGGTTTCATCACTTTCAAGGTTTAAGATAAATCAAGTTCTTCTCAAGTTCCCTTTGAATATCTGGAATGATTTCACTACCACCCTGTGGTTGAGTCATTGAGTAGTGTGGAAGAAAACATTACTTCCTCTCAGCCACCGTCAACTGCGAAAACTAATATTAATATTTTATTTAATATTCAAATTCCACCTTGATTTAGGAATTAAATACTGAAGTAAATGTTTTATTATGGTGACAGTTCTGTCCTCTCATTTAATGAGTTTGAGCCAGGTTTGTCCATAAGTGGGGGCATCGAGTTCTTCTGCACAGAGGAATAAGAGGATGGCTCATTTGTATTAGCAGCATGACTGCTGAGTCATCTGGGGCCAGAACATGGTGTAGAGAAAAGCATATGTATGAAGTCCCCTCTCTCTGATAGTTTACTACAGAAGATAGAACAATAATTGGCATAATGAAAGTTGCTGCTCTGAACTCATGTTGATGACTCTTTACTTGTAAATATAAAGAATTTAAAATTTCACACTGACTATTCTTATTATTTCTGAGCACAGCTCTGGGAGCAGATCCCGTTTGCAATATCATAACTCTTTCAATACATTTACTCCTCATGCACATGCATACTGCAGTCTCACACAGCTAGTTCCTTTTGAAGACGCCAACTCAAAGACTTTTCCCAGTAGGGGGAAACATGCATGCAGTGAGTCGTATTTTCACTTCATTTCCCAAGTAATGTAGGGAAATAGAGTTACGAGTAATGCCAAAATAAAACAATGACAAAACTCTCTGCAGGCCACCTGTAAACACGAGGTGCACACAGTAAAACTGTAAACACTTTAACTAGTTTGTTTTCACTGGAGATGTGGGTTTCTTCAACACTACAAGCTCTGCTTATGATGACAAAACTTCTTCTCAGACAGAGAATGTCTTTGGTTCAAGTTCATGTCAGAGTACCTCCCTGCTCTGGTTTGTCATGTGTTAGTAGTGGCAGCAGGTGGCCCACCCTTCATCTCAACAGATCACAGGTGCTGGAACTCTGCTCTGCTCTCATTATCAACCCAAATTCAATTATGTAATAAGAGGCCTCAGTCCCTATGAAGTTGAATGGAATTGATCTTGATAAGGAGCAGAGACCCGTGAAATCTGCAGGGTCTCTGACCCATGGACCAAATAATAAGAAATACTGAGAAGATAGATGAGGCTGCCATGATGAGTAGAGGCCTGCTGTGTGTGTGAGAGAGTGTTTGTGGGTGTAAAAACTGCTCTACAGTCTAAGTCTTGGTATCATATTTAACAGTCAAGATATGGGTTTGTGAACTACCTGTGTATATGTGGGTGTTTTGTGATTCTGTGTGCGTGTGTGTCTAAGACACTTTTTAACTGAGCAGGAGTTAGCAAACAGACAGGTGTACCCCCGCAGGAACTGATGTCATTCAGACAAACACGTACACACACGTGCACACACAAACACATTTCTCTGTGTGTGTGTGTGCTCTTTATTAACACTATGTCTCCCAGTGTCTAAAGCTGCATCTTGTCCAAAGCACTGTACTTTCATGTCAATTTGCCATTTCTGAGGCAGCCACTCTTATGTTCACGGAAATCTATCCGTGGCCCTGGATAGAAAGTTCTGTGGTAAAACTTGACCAAAGCACTAAGTTAGCAATTTTATGACTCGTGTCATAAAATAAATAAATCTTAAACTTTAAATTATTCCATTGTATAGTAGGTTCCATAAAACATAATATTTATGGATGCACCTTGTATGATAGAAGTTGATGTGTTTCACAGATAATTATTCAGTAAGAGATAGGGTGGTCTTTTCAACGGTGTCTTTTGCAGTGGGTCTATGAGCTGGGTCTGGATGATTCATGACACCTTACAAGTCCCCACACCTGATACTGAGGCGTCCATTCAGCCACAATGTGGCTTCAGTTACCTCAGGGGGTGACAGGATGACATAGTTAAGGTTGGAGTTTTAAGTGGCCACAATAAAGTACTTGTATAGTATAACAATTTCTGTTACCGTGACCTGAACATGACCTTTCGATCAGACCATTAAACATATCCCTACTAACACACAGATATACTGGCTTAAAGTTTTTGGCCAAGCTTTAAGCTCACAGGCTCTAGAATCCATAGCGAACAAACTCATGGCTGTGTAAAGGCTGTCACTCGATGAAACTCAACAGCAGAGGTTAAGGGAGGAAAAAGCATCCAAGTTTAACCTGTCTGATCATAAAAAAAAAAAACATCTGACATCGTAGGACTGATGAAGGATACAAATGAGCCAATCAACCACTGTAGTCAGAAACAGCAATACTGTCCTCCAAGGCTGTTAGGTAAGTGAACTTTCTTCAGTGGGCTCATATGACACGGCAGAGTACCCCAAAGTCAAAGTGGGAACTCACTGTGAGACGATTGGTAGAATGTAACTTCACTAATTACAGAAACTGCGGAAGGAGGACAGTTCAACAGTGGCCTCTCACCGAAATCAACGAAGCAGAGGGAAGGTACTGATCCTTACACCTTAATGGTGGAATGGATTAGGACAGTGGATGAAGGACGGATTCACTTTCTTGTTGTGTGGAATTGTAACCCCATGTTGCTGTTGCTGCTAACAAGTCACAATCGTGGGGAGTCTTTGGCTTTGACTCTTGGTGCTCTGCCTTAACCTGTAGGTATTCACTTCGCAGCTGTCTGAGTTGTGCCTGTTCGGCGTGTTCAACTCATTGTATCTTTCATCGAATACGATAATCGAATATTTTATGATCGAATAACAATGCCCCCTCCGCCTTCTGCTGTTATTTCATGATGACGGCCTGACTGAGTTGTTCGCTGTGGATTCCCGGGCCTGAACAGAGCGGCAAACGACTGTATCTGTGTGGGCTGTGGGGGCAGGTCGCGTTCGGTCACGCTGCTGGCTGAGGTGTACTGCTGTGATGGCCGCCGCCAGCGCTATCTGTCGCCTGGTGGCGCTGAGCTACGTTGACCACGGACGTTCCCAAGCAGGCGGGGAACGAGCAGGTAACTCGCGATCGTCCGGGCCAGCTCATCGACCACTGCGGGTGATCTGAACCCTTGCGAATGGTGTGCCAGCGAAACGCATCAAACTTCATTCCGCCTGAGTGCATCCCTTGTGGTTTTATGGAACCTACTATACAATGGATAATTCAAAGTTTAAGATTGTTGTTTTGTAATCGTGAATGAATAACAATTAACTGCCGGTTACAGGCTTTCGTCGGGAACCTGAATGGGTAATGAATAACATGATGGTCTTCTTGAGTAACGAATTATTGTCGGCTCCTGATCTTTGAACAGTGTCGCTGACTGGAGGCATGGTTAACCAGGCACGCGCACGGAGATAATGGTTTGATGATGCGCGATGATGTGCGTTTGTCTGTTTCAGTTCGCGGTACCTGGTCAACTCTGTGACCAAAGTGTGGTTTGCGCGCAGAATCTGAGCACCACGCCCGCCACGGGTGATTCTGGGCCCATGTGACTGACTGTCTGGTGCGAACCAGGCTGGCGGGTGATTTTTACGCCCGTTGCTTCTCTCTCTCTCACGCACACCGCGGGCCTGCTCGTGGCAGCCGTCTCGGTGTTCTTGACCGGTCGTGAGATGAAACCCTGCCCGAATTTCGCAGGTCTGCTCGCTTGTCGGGATCAGTCCGACCATGGGGACTGAACCTCTTGACTACATAATTGGTGGGTTGATGAGCAGGCAGAAGTTCAACGCCTGATCGGTGAACGGTGGGCCACCTGCTGCCACTGCTGGCTGCAGGGCTGGAAGCAGAGCAGGGGCTGCTGACATGAACTCGGCAAACGTTCTTGATGCGAGGAAGAGTTTGTCGTCGTAAGCAAGGGCAGCAGTTGAGAAGGGAACCCGTCTCCGGTGACAGGCTGGACAAGTGTTTACGGGACTGCTGTGCGCCTCGTCTGATTGACCTGCGGGCAGTCGTTGGCTGGCGTTGCTCGCGGCTCTGTTCACCGTTGCGGAATGAGGTGGTGGGCTCACTCGTGCGTGTTTCCCCTGCTGGGAGAAGTGCTGGTGGCGTCAGGGTGGCTGATGGTTTCGGTGAGGTGTGGTGAGAAGGTTGTGCAGGCGAGATGCTGCTCAGGTGGCCTCAGAAATGGTCGGTGTGGTACAAATTCTTTGTGTTACAGGTGAAGTCATCAACGGCGAGGTTCGACAACAGCTCGTAGCAAGTTTATAGTCTTTATCCTGTCATCTGCATTTCAGTTGTGTGATTAATGTTCTTATTTAGAGGCTGAATCAGACTTTGACTTAAGAGTTGTACAGTGGTACCAAAGTCTTGCTATTATTTTTAAACATTCTGATTTACAGTTTCTGGTTTCGTAATAGTTATACAGAGAGTGAAGCCCTAGTCATCTGGGGGAAAATAAAAAAAAAAGGAAAAAAAAAACTAGCTTCTCTCATGCGTTTGTGGCTGATAGTTGTGGTATAATATAACCAGGGTGTGGGTAGTTTTGCTCTGATGGTGGCCAAAATGTACTGTACTGCAAAAAATGTAAAAAGTGTTCTGTGTGCAGTAGTTTCTCTTTTACTGCCAGCAGGCAGATTTTCAACTGACTCCTCCATGTTTCCAACATCTAAATTAGTAAATGTACTAATCCTTTAACATCATTATACAATGTGAATGTGAAAATAGAATAGAATAGTACTTTATTGATCCTTGACAGGAATTTGCTTGGTGGTCATTATATAAACTAGACTAGGAATACAATGGACGTACCAACATTAGAGTACTTTTTAACCTCAGCTATTATTTCACAGTTGCCTGGCAGCAAAAAATTAAAATAATAATACAAAAGTGCAATGTACATTTTCTTACCAGACTGTTCACCTCTTTAAAGTAGGAGAGAGGGGCACAAATGGGTTTATATCGAAGACTGAATTCTCTGTCATTATGTGAAAGGTGTTCGTGTCTTCATTTACATATTCACCACTTCAAGTCCATATTAAAGCGCACCCAGCATATAACTCTTACTTAATAATGGTGCACAATGTGTGCTGCTTCACATAAAGTTTTAATCGGGCACTAAGTGAACTCACCCAGTGGTAGATGTTTTCAAGAGAAGGCTCTCTTGTATGTGCATGGATTTAAATTATACAGAGTTTTCTAGTTGTAAATTAAGTTTTAACCTGACATGATGTGAAGCTGGTCAAACTGATAAGATGGAGTAGGAACAGAATGTTACCTTAATCTATTTTGAGGGATTGCAAATAATCAATTGATCAAATAATTGGGGATATAATCAATTACAGACCCTGCAAGACTGTATGGTACATCTCTTCTTGATTTGCAGAATATAATCTTTTTTTTCCCTCTCAGTGGGTGTATTCCCTGCATTCTGGTCTGGCCTTAGAGGCGAAATTTGTGAAGAGAAGTAAGTCAAAAAAAGCTAGGACCTCATGTTGCTCATAGATCTGGACAAACCACAGGAGACCATTCTCTCCCATGGTTTAATGCACCTACTGATCCACAGTAACTGAAAGGTTAAAATATGAGGCACATACAAGATGCAAGTGCACACACAAACGGTAACGTCTTGCCTTTTCAACCATCAACAGTCATAAAGTTAAAATGTCTCCACTGAAACATTTATGGAACAGCAGCATCATGGGAATCTTTTGGTCTCAACACAGTCAAAGGCACACTGATGCACACACACACACACACCGTTTTGGCTAAAGGCCAATGTGACTGTTATGGTCATAACTGTTGAAGTGTTCCTTTTTTTCTGAGCTGTATTTTGGTTTTTGTCTAAAATCTGTTTTTCACAAAATAATCTTAATTCAAGGTCCACACTCGAGAAGAAGCAAGTAATTGGACCTTGAGTTAAGATTATTTTGTCAAGCTAGTAGTGTCAAGGTCAAAAATGAAATTTCAGGCTGAAATATTATTTACAGTTTGAGAGGCTGCGCTGGGTAGTCTGTCACAACATTAATGATTATACATTTTACCACAAAAATGTTACAAGTAATTCAGACCAATTTTATAAGGTATATATCAATAAAGAACAAATTAGATTTTTCTGGAGTGTGGACCCATGTCAATGAGGGAAAATAGTCTGATGCATCAACCCACAATGAAGCATGTTGCTGTTGGTGTGTTGGGCTTGCATAGAAAACAATAGGCAGGTGTTTGGATGCAGGTCACGTAACACGGAAAAATACATATATTTAAGAAAGTTATGCATACTACTGTAAGTTTGTCTTAACCTGTTCTCAAGCTGTCAATATTTTGCTTGTAGTGATGGCTCGTGTGGCAAAGATGTTTCCATGGCTCCGTCAAAAAGATTTTTAAATTGTCACATTCACAGTTTATCTCTATCCCTCCACAAAAGTCCATGTTGTTGACAGTCTACTTTTCACTTTATTTTTTTCTTTTCTCAATCCACAATCCTGGAAATTGTGCCTGCGTATGCATCCCGAGCCACGTCGTCGAAATGAAAGTGTATGAGCATCATGGAAAAATGTGAATTTAACCACACTGATTTGTAAAGCTCTCATTTTTATGGCGGAGGTTTAAATCAGCACAAATCTCTCTGACAAGAACGAAAGCCACGAGTGCAGTTTATTGCAAACAGGATTTAATTTGCTCATGCATTAAATTGACTCCTGATCCTAGGACACACAGCTTTCCCAATAAAGCACTGTCTACTTTTAATTAAGCCAACATGAGGCAAATAAAATAAATCTGTAAAAAATATATTCAAATTGAACAGCATTGTCTTAGGGCATCCTTACCCAGACAGAATAATTAAAACCACTCCAGTCTGACAGCTCTCTGCCCCCTTTCCCCCTACTCCGTATCCTCTGCGTTTGTCCCTATCTTTTTCAGCATGCAGACTAACACAATTAGCCCAAGTCCAGAAGGTGGTGGGCTTGGCAGCTGGAAAGATGGAGATACAGAGTTTCAACTGGAGGACAGGTTTGTCTATTAAAACAGTTCTGCCGGCTTAAGAAAACAGACATGACATCATTATCATACACCAAGTTGAGCATCCAATTTATGAGAGGGAATTTAGGAGACTGTTTTGAATGTATTATGCATTCCCTACCTTCTAACAAATGTGAATACACTTTGAATATGTCATTTAGAAATTGTGCTGTTTTCAGCCATCAGTATCTCCATCATGTGTGCAATACAAGATAAGTGCATGGTACTGTAAGTGGGTGGAGTAGTAAATGCTAAAAGGCGACAGGCTTTTAGAATGGCTAAATATTGTACACAAAGCAGGAAAAGAGTCTAAACTCATACTGGAGATGTTTTATATAGATTATGACTCAAGAAATCAGCACTGTGCCTGGGGAATTGAACTGACATTGGATTTTCTTTGTTCCTACATGATACATGTGTTATTTATTACATGATGATTAGTGAGTCTGCTGGCTTGACTCATATCCAGTCATCTTGGTTTGACACATGTGCTTTGGTTGCATATTCACTCAGGTTTGTGGTCCTTCCTGTGGTGTGGGCTGTTAACTAACTGTCGGATAACAGTTGGGTAGGAGGCCTGAACCAGCAAACAGATTGTGAACACTGATGAACAGCATGCTTGCCTTGAACCTGCGGAGACCAACGTTGCAAGGTGTGTGTTTTTTGGTGCCAGAGACACATGTGCATGTGTGTGTGTGTGCGCTTAAGTGTGTGTGTATCATAGTTCCCTCTTAAGAAATACCAGATGGTGGTGGCTTAGCAGATGGGAAAACTGTCATTATTGTAGGTTTAGTCTCTGTACTAGTATATCTGCTAACCTGTATATATCCCAAAGAGCTGACAGAAATAGACATAAAAGATTTTGAAGTGAATAAAATAAACATACCATCACTGCTAAACAGTGATTGCCCCAGTTTGTCCTTATAGGAACTGATACCGCCAATTATAATCATAAAATCATAAAATAATAATAAAAACTTCAAATGAGAATGAATGAAATCCAATTACTATATCAATTGTTATAATGGTTTGGGATGTATAATAAAACCACGGTAGCTCACCTCTCTCCCTTAGGGATAATATCACATTATTATCATTAGAGAGGACAGATTGTATAACCTCCTCATAAAATAAAACCCACACACATACAGTATATTCATGCTTCAGTGTGTACACACAAAAAGATGGGATATGTACATGCACATAAATCATGCCTAAAAAGTGCACACATGCACACAGTTATGCCTACAAACATGTGCCAAGTCACACAGTTGTGCGCACACACAGCGATGACAGGCATGACATTGAGATATGGATCTAATGAGGAACTGTGAGAAAAGGCGATTATGAGAATTCAGTGTAGATATTTCCTTTCTTCAGCCTTGTGTGGAACTTCATTAGACTACTGTTTAGAGATAAGATATTCAGATTCAGCTCCAGACAGATAAGAACAATGAGCTCTTTTACATGCATCCAATACTGCATCAGCATCCCTATGCTTTAAGAGGGGAAGCACACTAGAAATGAGGATAATATAATTTAATGACTCCCACAATTAGGAAAGATTTGAGATTAAAAGTGCCCTTAATGTGACCTATTTGTAATCAGGGTCACTTAAAGAAAAAAAAAAAATCAGGTGCAGCTTAGGATGGCAGGAAAATGTGCGCTGCGGGTGAAACACTGCAAAGAGCAGCAACCAAAGAGGGGTGTTACAGTAAAATAGAGGCGGAGTGAAGTGGAATTGGGGAATGGATAGTGAGATAAAGTGAGGTGTGGACAGAGGGAGGGAAGGATGGAAAGCTAAAGAAAGGATTAGCCATGCGGCGAACCGGAGAGGTTGAATAGGTAATGAAGGAGACAGGCCAGTAATGCATGAGAATAGGATAGAGGAGCTTAGCAGGAGTCGTGCAGTGCATTGATTACCTCTATCTGTCATTAGCTATAGTCCCTATACCTAGAGGAGGGGGGTGGGTGGCTCAGTCAGAATAGAGGAAGAGAGGAGCCAGAGGAAGGAGGGAGCGCGAACTGAGGTTTGAGTGCTCAGTGCAAAACAAAAATAAAAGCAGACAATAACTACAACAAAAAACCAACAAAAAAAACCCCCAAAAACAAAAACAAGAAAAACATTCGTGTGCCAGCCTATGCTTTCAATCCCATGCTGGTAAATGTGCATGTATATTTGGTGTTGTCATGCTTACAAACCCTCATGCAACACATATTCCCTGCCTTCTCAGTTGATTTTACAAGATGTTTGGGCAATTTAATGCTTATAATTTTTTATTTTACTGGGACCATAAAATGTAGTGTCATATAGTAACACATTGTAGCAGTAAAGAGAGCAGATGTGCTTGCTGCTCTGCCACACCTGCTTTGTGGGCTGGAAAATGGACCAGTGAACTTCACTGCTTCACACAAGTGAATCACTCCAGACAAGTCAAGGCTCCGGCAAGACCTCGTATGATCATGAACAGAGGCAAACGTGTAGTTACATGTTTGTATGTAGAGGCTCTGTGTGTATGCATTTACCAAGCTCTGCACAGGAGACATGACTGTGATAACAGGGGTATTGATTCAGTTATTTACTTCACCAATTTGGTTTTATTTGGTTATTTAAATGAACTGTGAAAGTGGTTAAAAACACCCTCAGTTTCTCATCTATCAAATGCAGTAAAAGAGTAGATTAAGTCTTCATTATCTCTAGGGGGAGAAATATCTTTTGCTATGCAGCCAGCAGTCAAGGTGTAAAACTGACTTGGTTTACTTCATATATTTCAGAGTCTTAGTTTTACACAAGAGTGCATCTGAAACAACATACTGATATTTTGCCTGTATTCAAAAGTCCAAATATATGCATTAAGGTTTGTTGTCACTGACAGGTTATGTTATTTATGCTTGGAGCATATCTACAAACACACATTTTAGATGCTTTGCTTGCATCCCTTTAATTAAAACCATAATTTAGGATGAAGGCATACACAATTTAATTGCATAAAACATTGTAAGTCCTCACTGCATTAATGATAGTAGTCCCTGCAGGAAAGCAGTTCAATAAAGCATATGCTCACAAATACATATTGTAACACAGCCTTAACTAAGATGTTTTCAGCGTTTCTCAGTAAATCAGAACGTAGTGTGACTAAGTTCACAAATTTGTGGTTTTACTGTTGTCTGTGAAAGTTTAAAAAAAGGTACACATACCCTCTTATAGCAATGAGTAGGTGGTGGCCATTTTCTGCTCTGACTCTTCTAGAAAGCCAGCTTAATCTCCCAGCATGCTCTAGTGGCCCAGTGGGGGTCCTCCACTTTGCTGAGGGAGGTGGCCAACAAGCTGCCTGTTGCTCGGCGACTTCGAAACTGCAAGTGTCTGACTATTTGTGCCTTTGTGATGGCGTATGTATGTATGCTTGGTGAATCATGAGCATGAGGACAAAATTAAAACCACACACAGACAAGGCTAATGAGGAATTCAGAGGGACCTGAGCTGATGCAGAGCACACACACACACACTCTGACACACACACACACACACAAACACACAGAAACACACACACACAGCCAGTCTGAGCTACATACAGTCCCACAGCTTGGAACTAGCTTGGAAGGGTTGTTAAATGAATTCTCTGAGAGGGGTCTTTCTGCAAGGATGTTGTTTTGCTGCAGTAAATGAATTAGCTAAACAGCAAAGCCAGCGTGGACACAGACAGCCATTAAGCTCCCATCTGGCTGGTGCTTTACACAGAGGCCTGTCAGAACTCATCCAGCAGTACCAACCTATTGGTGTTATGGGTATGCGTGTCTTTGGGTGGGAAAATGGGACAGGGGAGGGACAAAGTGAATGAGGGTATTTTGCAAGTATAGAGGATAATCTAGGGTCATCAACTGTGCTATTATAAATAAAAATAACGCACAGATAGATTCAAAACACTGATATTTCCTGATGTTTTATGCTTGAGGTCAAACTGACCCAAATAACACCTATTAGCAGACAGTATACACAGGATTTTCAAAACAGCCCAGGGCTGCCATCATATTAATGTTAACCAGTTGTTCTATTGAATTTGGGCAAAGCCTTTGCTCTGCTTTTATTGTGAATGTTAGTCAAAATTTGAACATGTCCTGATTTTACACAAAAATAATTCAAATGCACAAGATGTGATTTGCATTTGTTTCAGATGTTTCTCTAACACTCAGCGTTCATTGTCAACAAAACAACTACAGATCCAGACAACTGCAGATTATTCTCCCCATTTGTTATGAGTCTTTGTATTTATCAAGCCATCCTGGATACATTCTCACCTTGTCTTTGTCAGCTAATCTCAAAGAGTTCATTTTGCAATTATACAAAATGCTGCCTGTTCCTATTGTGATATAGTGCACAGGTGGGAAAGGAAGCTTGGAATAGCCCACAGGGAGAAATTAAATTGAGGTAGATGATGAAGATAACTCAAGCCAAATTTAAGACTATTGTTAATGCTGTGGCAAATGACTCCACTGGTATTTGTCTTTGTCCTTTGCTCTTTTGTTCTTTTGTCTGTTTCAGCATTGTTGTGTCTGTTTGACTGATTTTGTATCTTTCTGTGCTACTGCCTTGTCCAGGTCTAGATGTCTCTGACTGTTCTTCTCCCATTAGAGAGGGGCACATTTAGCAACCAAAAACATGGTAGAATAAGTCATATAATGTTATGAACATATCATGTTAGGTTACAGAAGTACTGTGGTAAACTACTCTCTTGCTCTTGGTAGCCTTGGGTCTTTGTTTTGGTTTGATTTTGCAGAAGTGCAAAAGAAGTTTCAAGCCTGTTGGAAACGCGCATGTGCACACACACACATACACACACACACAGGCAACGATTTTCCACAAATATTAATGTTTTAGAGCTGTGTTGATGATATAGTTATGTATGCCAGTGCAACAGAGTGACCCCTAGAGTCATCAAATATGTCAAGTGTGCTTATTTGATATTTCAAACTGGACATACTCTTAACTACATGTTGTGTCATAGTTGATTCTTTCTTGTCAATTGAGTCTCATAATCCCAGTCACTCTGCAACATAGCAAGAATCAGGCTGCTCTTGACTCTCTCTGATAATGCTGATGCATCTACTGTATCAATGTCCTCCTGTCTTCATTATTGTAATTTCTCCTCTACATTCAACCTCACTCGTCCACCAAAAGCCAGCAACTTGCTCAGAACGTTGTTATAATCCAGACCAGACTCACATCAATCTTCATCTTCTGACACCTAATGTCCATATACAAACCAGAATGATGTCAAAGTACCTGACCTACAAAACTCTGCTTGCAATAGCACTGCCTTTCAGCTCTCATTAAAACGCTACACTGTACACCTCCATGCACAGATTCTCATGACTGCAGTTGCTTATTCATTCCAAAGTATTTCCCTCCTGTGATACTTATCTTGATAACAGTCTCCCCATCCTCATTACAACAGCACTTTTATTGTATACCTTTATGGCTTAACTCATTTTATCACTTTGTATAACCTGCCTTTACCTTGTTGGCTGGTTTAATATCTGTTTATGTTTTAACCCTCGGTCTTGTCTGTTTTAATTGTATTTCCTTTTTTACTGTTGAAATAATTAGTATTGCTAGGGGTAGGGTTTATTTTAATGTTGTTTGTGACTGTCTCTCTGTCAGATACAAAACAGATACAAAAGTTTTGTTAAGTTTTACTTTAAATGTTGTGTTATTGCTCCAGCGTGTAGTTTGTAGGTGCTTTTTATTGTGCATGCTTTACAGTGCTTCAAATGAACTTTAACTTGATGGGAAGTTATATCCATGTGGTCATTACGTATGTATTATGTCTCATTTTAAATTCATTCTAAGACTGTACTGATACCTTTTTATGGCGCAGTGTAACCTGGCTCCCATTCAAATAAAGTAGTGCCTTGAGCAAAGCTTGAAGTCCCTTGTAGGCAGGGTCATGCTGGTTTCTCCAAGGTCTTCAGTCTCACCTCCTGATCTACCTCTCGCCTTCCCTCTGTAGATTTTTGTCTTTCACATTCTCCACCACCCCATCCACCCTGCACCCTCTATATCTCTGTCCCTCTTTCAGTCTGTCTCACTTGTTTTTCATTCACTCTCAAATTGTCAGGTTTGCTAAATGAGATTTAATCCTGGAGCTGTCAGGCTGGAGACTGATACCGATCAATCTCCAGAAAGTTGGGGAGCGTGACGGGACAGAGGCTGGTTCCCGCAGAGAATCAGCTGGAATGCTTATTCACAGCGTCTCAACTGGGTCCAAATGGATGCTATACAAACACAAAGCAGAAGCTATGTGATACACTTGAGTTGAAAGAGACAAAAAATCCCATAGGCGTGCAGAGGATGGGATGGTTCATGAGAAATCTGATTTCAACATTTTGATGTAACAGCCATTTGTAGACACTTGAAGCCAGGAAGCATTGCGTTGCAATGGCCTTTTCAAGAGATCACTTAGACAAATCTGATAAGCCCGAGACTCTTGGAGAGCATGAATGGATGCAGAAACACAATATCAATATCAATGTCACATTGATCTCAGTGATGAATGGTATAATTTACATACAGTGCTTATTATCTAGTAGTGATAAATAAACAGGGTCCTCAGTGCTGAATGAGATCACCAGACATACATCACTTGACTTATTATGTGTATATAGTGTTTATGTGTCATTATACCGCTCAGTAATGTGATTAATGTCACCACTTAGAGCTAGATTCACCTCGTGACTTAAGCTTTGCATAGTGTTGATTAAGATTAACCATGGTGGAAAATGAAAAGAGGAAAAAGAGAGAGATTTTGTAATCTCACTGTTATGCCAGAATGTTGATGATGACACAAAATAAGATGTTTTCTGGGAGACAAAAATAATGGGATTTTCTTATAAAAATAAATTCTGGAGGTATGTACCTGTTGTCACATAGGTGTTTAATATGAAGAATTACCTAGATAGGATTAAAAAAAATCTTGTGTGTGTTTGTCTGAGTGTGGGGGAGTCATGGTGGATTGTCCTAAGACAAAAGTCCATGGCTAAGCCACCATGTTGATTCAGTCCATAACTTTATGCAGACTTGAGCTCTCAGGGAGATTACACTCAGGAGGACTGATTAGTCATGTTGCCTTGGTCCCAACAAGGCTTTGTTCAGTCAGTCAGTTCAGTTTATTCTTGGGGGGGGACACACGTACACATGCATACAAACACACACACAAACACATATATACACACACAGCTGATTTTTTAAAATACATTTCCAGTGCAGATATTGGCTGCCACATTGTGTCTCATTCATGGTATTTGTCAAAACAAATCTGTGAAATACATTCCTGCGCAACCAAACATAGGGAACATAAGGCAAGAGGTAACTAAATATGTTTACAGTATGCATAAATATGAAGACACTCTGTCATATGTTTGTATGTTTTGCATGTATTGAAGTTTATTGAGCAATTTGGAGGAAGAAATGGGCAATGTTTCCCAGATGGAAAGGTCATTTAGGTCTATAAATGAACTGTACAGAGTATACAGTTTGGCTCATATCGTTATTGGATACAAAAAAAGAGCTTGTACTGTTTCTTTCCTCTGCCCTCTTTGAGTCTCTCTATATCTATTACTTGCTTTTTCCTCTCTCATTTTCTCTCTTTGTCTTTGCTCATCTCCTTTGACAAAGGAGAAGCAGCAGTGTTATCGGGTGCCGTCAATAAACTCAGCAGCAGAGTTCAGGCAAAGACGTACACAAACTCACACAAACACCATCTGTCAATTGAATGCAGGTAATTTTCGGTTTCTTACATGGCAAAACTAGCAATAGTGCTGTGTCATTAAAGGTCCATGTGCTATTGATCTTTACACAGAGGGAAACTGTAATAAAAGGAAAAAAAGAGAGGAAGAGAAGGGGCACAAAAATCTGAACTGCTGCTCTATTGACTCAAATGAAAGCTCACTAAGAATTAAAGCACAGTACCAGGTATGTAAAATAAATGGCCTCAGAAAAAGTCAAAGGAAAGAAGGAAGTAAGGACTTATTAAACAAAATCACAAAGTTGCTTAAAACTGGGAACAGAAAAATCTAAAATCCTTATAGTGGTCACAGAGCGCTGATAGTCTAATAGTTTATCAAGTGGTTAGAACTAACAGGTTAGCAAACAATCATCCACTTACACATGCATAAACAATGGGATAAAAGCTGAAAAACACAACCGTTGCATAGTTGATTTTCAGAGTCATTAGCATTTGTAGCAGCAGCCTGCTCATTTCCAAAGGGGTCATTTAATTTGGTGTTAATATAAAAATATTGCTAAATGGAGCTTTAATGTCGAGTGCAGCTACTAAACAAAAGCAAGACTTAACAGTCAAAAGAAAATAAAAAGCCACATTTGCATGACTCATCAATCCACTCTCAACTGCTTTTTATCTGAGAAATGCAACACATCAGTTCCCTCCAC
Source organism: Lates japonicus (assembly GCA_033238685.1). NCBI lineage: Eukaryota > Metazoa > Chordata > Actinopteri > Centropomidae > Lates > Lates japonicus. Next base: position 3,026,371 of record BRZM01000029.1, on the reverse strand, counting down.
TTTATGTCCATTTCTTTTTTCAGCATGCTTAATTTACTTGAAATGATTAATCTGTTCTGTTCTGTGTCACTCAGTATCCTGTTTATAAAGTGTGATTTTCAGTAGGATTTCATTTTACTCAGAATCATGGCTACTGCTACTCATCCTCACTGTCCAATTCTTCATCTGTCATCCAAAGGTCTTAATTTTTAAGATTTTAAAAACAGTAACTGATTAATAGTCTAACGAGCCACAAAACTGTAGAAGTAATTCGGTCTTGGCAAATAAACAGATATATGATCCAAACCTGTATTAGAACAGATAATACTGCTAAATATTGTATATATTTAGAGTTTTGTGTCTGTCATGTTTGTTTACCATACAGTATTTTACAATGAAGTTTTGAGTTGAAAATATTTTTAGGTGATCACACATTGCTGCATATTCCTTAGACAAAATTAATTCAACACAAAACAATTTTCATATAGGTATGAATTATACCGAGTGGACCACAAGTGCAAAAACAACTTGACAGGATACAAGATGCTGAAAGACAAACATGCATGGAACGTGCACATACTGTATATCCACCCCAGTGGGACTATGAAAAGTCACTCTTGCGAACTAGCTATCGATTGCCCATTAGTTACAGAAACTAATGTGTATCTGAAGGTGCCAGTCTAATCTTTAATGTATACATCATGCATAGATTATCTGTTCATTAAAGTGACAGAAGGTCTGGCAAGAACCCCAGAGGAGCAACTCCTCCATTCTCCATTGCTCCTTGCTCTCTGAGTGTGTTGGCATGTAAATAGACTTTTGGTAGCCTTGCTAACCCATGACTGTTGCATGTAATCAGTGAGAATAATTAGAAAGAGGGGACACTTAAATATCTCATTAATGGGAACATTTCAATCTCTTTCGCTCTGTGTGTGTGTTGGCAGGAGAGAGTTGGGGGGGGGGGGTAACCCACCAAGGGCATTTGTTCTTATTAAAATGATTTCAGAGCAGCAATTAACCAGACTGGAGACACTATCACCCATTCCCAGCCAATCAAACGGCCACAATTCCGGGCCAATAAAATAATCTTTATTCGTGGTTACACAAGAGGGAGTTATTAAACAGGCCAGGAAATAATTACTGAGGATTCTGGGTAATTATGGCCAGGATATGGTCCAAGACTCCAGATTCATTAAAGGTCCAGTCAGTAACATTTTCAACCTTATGAATTAAAGGTATATTCACATGTATAATTTAAGTTTGACTTACAAATTTGATCAAAGTAATCATTTTGTCTGTTAATTTATAAAATTCATACCTCTACACTGCATGTTTCAATGCGGTTTAGTGGTAAAACTGTCCTTGTCTTAGAATTATTGTGATAGCCCATCTTCTTAACTAAATACTACTCAGATAGTTTCACCATAAGAAAAGCAAAGAAAATAATATCCTTCAGTGTATTCACAGATACGGGTCAAAGGGGATACAATGTGTCAACCACTGAGAAGTTATTGTGGAGAGCTGAAAGAAATACATGTTCTGTTTTTTTGAAGAGTGCACTATTATTCTTGACATTTATTGTATTTTCAGACAAAATACACCATTACAAGTAATGTGATTTCTGCCTAATATGTTTGTTGGAAGCGAAGATAAATTGCCTCTGTAAAATGCTCATTCACCAGCCTGTGACTTAATGGCTCATGATAGCTCCTCTGCCCTACTTACACATTTATCATATCAAATCTATTTTTATTTTTGTAAATCACTTTTGACAAGACAGGAAAGTTTTACAGAAAGAGTAAATCCCAGAATCCCCAAATCCTTTTGGGTTGGACATAAGCTGTCTGTAGGGCAAATTTTACAAAGTGTTATGAAAAACTCTGAGGGCCAGATTAAGATATGGTAGTAACAGACTAAAGCCACATTTCAAGCTAAATTAATTTAAACTGAGATCCCACTGAGAAAATTTGTGATTTTTGGCTACAAAAATAATAAACTTTATTTGACAAAACTGACTCTCTCAGCTGGCTTCATTTTCACTTAATTGTCTCGTTCAGTGGAGATGTGGATTATTTGGTAAATAAAGACCTATAAGTACCAATAACAAGCCAAACACTTACTGACAGGAGCATATATTCAGAGAGATACTTTTTTTTTTAACAGAGGTGAGCTCTGTTGCACCCACAACCATAACTACCCGTTTATACCAGTACATCAGGGCAAACTTCTGGAGGTCAGTAAAAACAAGATTTTCAACTTTGTTTTGAACATTCCGACCAAACTATGCCTTTAACCCCTCCCCCCCCCATTCAGTTTTTACAGTTGCTCAAAAGTAGATAAATAATAATTTAGAAACTGTCTCACTTGTTCTGTTGACATTCAAATTATGAAAATGAATGAAATGTATTTATACATTTTTTGTAATTCAGATTGCCTCTGTAACCATGGTAATTTGAGCTCCAGAGAGGAAGAAACTTTGGATGGTATAAGGTAACCTGAGGCACCAGATTTAAAAGAGATATCTTGTGCTTAAAAGGTTATAGGTTGTAATATGGGTTGAGCTCGGGAATGAGTAACACTCTCATGTAAAAACCTTGATGTAGGGTCGCAGACAGAAACACATTCAAGCCCAAATGCTCCTGCTGACAGTCTGTCCTTAATGTATGTAATTGCATGAAATAAAGAGATATATAGAAATATAGAGAGAAGAGGAAAAAATAGAGAGAACACACACACACACACAGTCCCCAGGGTTTGAATGGCAGTTACTCTCTCAAAAACACTGATTACAACCTCATTCTTTTGATGCTGCAGCATAAGGCATCACACTGAGCCCTTGATACTGCTACTACGACAATGACTGTCATAATGATTTTGAGAACTCACTGATCACTGATAATGACGCTTATTTAAGACCCCTTTGAACAAGATGTTGGCTGATTAGGTTTTTATTTTGTTCAAAAATGTTGCTCTTCCCAAATTAGAAGAATCCAATAGTTTAAATTACACTCATCATCATCATATTTTGATTAGACTTTCTCTTCAGTTACATGTTCTCACGAAAAGGAGAACTGCTTGAATATTTTAATATGCTTGCATTTAGCTTTTCCTTCCCCTCTGTCTCAGTCTCAGCCTTCTGCTCTCTGTGCCCTCCATGTTCTTTTTTGCCACCTTCTCCCTTTCTCTAATTCTCACTTTCCATCTCTCTCTCCCTGTCTCTCTTTTCTTCCCTGGCTTTTACTCTCCCTTTCACTGAAGTATTCAGGTGTAAACCAAACACCCTGATAACTGCAGTGGCTGAAATTGATGTGACACGTTTCAAATTTTCTCCAGTCCTTTAATACAGCATCTCCCCTCCCCATCCCCACCCCTCTCTCTTTTCAATATGCCGCTCTCTCACTCCTTCTCACTCACTTTCAGGGAGGTGAGCAATTCTAAAGCTAGCAAAGTGATTCCATTCTGCAGGCTAGTTATTAAATTTGTTTGCAAATCTCTGCCCCTCTCCGCCCCTCCCTCGATCTTTTCCTCCTCTCCTCCATCTCCTCATCCCTCCCTGCTCTTGGCCCTCTGCCACAGTCCCGGCTGTCATCAACATTCAGACCCATAAAACCTACAACGGCAATGAGAAATAGACAGAGGCAGGCCAGTGGAGGGACAAAGACGGAGGGAACGGAAGCCAAAAGAGAGAGGAGAATAACAGATTATTTCCTAGAAAAATACCCCACTGCTATATTCTAAAACATGAAGCACTCTTTAATAATCTTTTTTATTACAGCAATTTGCTATCAAGCTTCTCATCCGCACAGGGGTGGTGGAAGTAAGGGACGGAGGATGGGGAGGGAGAGTGAAGGGGAGAGTTGACTGGTGAAAGCCAGGCATGATAACACTAATGAAGATGGCTGGCTAAGGCCAGCACATCTCATATATCTAATAGGTACACTGCAAGATGAATATTTATACTGACGATAGAGCAGAGAGCAGCGAGTACACACAGAGTCACAGCCTGTCACATGTGCCACAGGCAAACACTACAGAAACTGACAAACAAACAGCATCTTGAGTCCTCCAAACAATCCAAGAGAACCAGATTCTGCAAATTCTACCTGGAATATTTGCACTACTCATGAAATAGGTTCATGCATTTATGTATTAGAGAAATCATACCTAATGGTTTACTCCATGACTGCATGTCTGCTCAGGCACAAATCCAGAGGTGGACCAAGGACGGCAACAGTCACCACAGAAATAAATGTCCACCCCACTGATGATGAAAATGCACAGTTCCAGAACAAATCTTGGTGTGTGTGTGAATTTATTTATTATTGAAAAAAGAAACTGATATTCACCACTGAGAGTCAAATTTATAATGATGTAAGGTGGAGCTGTTAGCATCTGAAATAAGTTGAATATTGATTTTACATTTTATGTATTATGAAATCTATCATTATATGTATATTACAGTGTGTTTATACTGTTTTCCCTTTTCTGTCCCATAATCCTGGTTTCAGATATGAAAACTGTCAACTAAAGAAAGGCTTAATATTTTGGAGACAATGTTTGAGTGCTTGTAGTTGAAACATCTGAAACGGTTTCTTTGTCTTAACATGCTGAGTCTTTTGAAATATCTTAATAATAGACAAAGTTCAACAAATTAAAGAAAATGAATTTGTGTCTGAACTCGCAGTGACATTTCAAACAGAATTACTAAAAGCTGATGTGTCAGGTTGTGCTGAATGTAGTTCAGGTTTCAGTTTAAATGATGAGTGAGGCTTAAGTGGAGTTGAAGGAGAAGTGATGAAACGAGTTGAAGTGCAAGAGTTGAAATGTTAGTTGAAGTGTATCGTGAGTAATTTAAGGAGCTGGCAGTGTAAACTGAAGTGATGTCCTGAAAGTAGTTAGTATCAGTTCAATTTAAAAGCTGAAAGCAGATGTTAAATGATGTGTCGTATGGCATTATTGCATGGTAATGGTGTTAAGTTACTTGTACGTGTCTTATAATAAATACTATATTATATTAATATATAATTAATAATCTATATATCTAATATCAGTCTACAGCATCTGTCTTAGAAATAGGTTGTAACCCCATCAACATGACAAGAAAACACAAGGTTGAAGAACATAAACAAGAAAAATACGTGTTTAGTTTGCAGGTGCAATCATTATAAGAATGACACATGACGCAACAGCTTTTAACCATTGTTGCAATGTTTTTGACAGTACTGGTGTAGCTTGATGTGGATATTTTTAAATAACAACTGTTCATTTACTGTCTACAGTGCATCTAGTTGGCTGGGTGTGATGCAGTTAATTAAATACTGTATTTGATTGCAGGAAGTTAGAAGTTTAGTGCGTCTATGTGTGAGAGTGAGAGTGAAGGTTAGAATTAAAGCAATGTAGAATTATTGTTAATTGTGTTACACAGTGCTTACTGAAGTTGAACAAAAACACCTGTTCTGAGTTATCACCCCTACCGAAGCAGTAAAAATCTAAAACTAAATGCACCAAAGCAATCAAAACTACCTCTACTGAAAAATAACAGAAAATAAATGGAAGTAAAAATGAAAACTACATAAAAACAAAATAATAATGAAGAATCCCACACTATATCAACCCTACAGAGAATCATTACTGTGTCCTCCTCAGGATGCAGTCCTCTGGTTTGTTGTGGTTTTTACAAATACAATTACTGAATGCTATATAAACACATTATTTACTAGAGTCTCATTATCATTAAAGTCTAAGTATCACTGTTTATTCCCAGAAAACATGATTATTATTTGTTTGGTTGAAACATTAGTCCTTATTTGTGCACATCTGAATCCAATTACATAGAGACCAAGGAACAGAAGTGACTCTTTGCAGTCAATGAATGAAGCACTCATTTGATGAAACCATGTCATCGTTAGCTCTGATGATGATGTTTTTTGTTAACATCCCTGAACCAAATGGAACTAACATACCAGTGAGGGTGGTGGTGGTGGTGGTGGTGGTGGTGGTGGGGGGGGGGTTAAGGTCTGTATTTTTCTTTTTGCTTAGTGAAAGGTAACATGCATTTTCCAATACTACAATAACTCATAAGGAGACTGGGCTGACATTCTTGGTATTTTTCCAATCTTCATGTCCTTACTCTCCCATCAAGATATATCCAAGTACTTGTTATTTTGGTAAATACAGAAGATACTGTATTTAAAAAGAAGACATTGTATGGAAAATAAATTAAACACGTTGTCAGTGGAAAGTGTAATATGGCTGGCATTGTGTTTATCTCAAAACATATTAGCTACTGCAAACTAAGTTGAAATGAAGCCTGAGCCACAGGTACTTCAGACTCCAGCCCTACTGACAGCCAAGCAACGATGAGAGGAAATTGACAAATAAAAGTAAAAAAAGGGAGTGGGGGGGGGGGGGCAAGGAGAAGGTGAGATATATGAGAGAGGTGTGCGAAACCACTTTTCTCGCCTCAAATCAAAAGTGGAGTGGTTTTCCTATCTGGCTGTTAGAGGTAAGATATGAGCCAGGCTCTGGACTCTGACAGGGTAATGCACCTGACTGCCAACAAACACACACACACACATACACATACAAAAGCACAGAGGTACAACAAGCACACAGTTGTGTATTTAGGGATAGACGGAAACAAATGCACATGCACATACACATACAGCACCATGGCACATAAACGTAGGTCCACAGAAAGAAACACACAAGACACACATATACACGCACACCGCAAAACTATAAGTGGTAGTTTCAGGTGATGACAGGATAACACACACACACAGGAAAGTCATAGTCAAGATAAATAATGTTCACAACCATTTTCTCCATAGTGTAAACTGTGTGTGCTTCAGAGAGTGTGTGCACACCAAATGGACTGGTGTACTTGAGTGTACTGTCCGTCTGAGCAGCTCAGCATGTATGTATGACCCAGGAAAAAGGGCTGAGTCCCAGAGGCTCTGGTTCATGCTCCCTGAAGTGCTGAAAGTGCTGAGTATGAGAAAAAATATGTGGAGAGATAATAAAAAAGAAGTGGAAGAAGTATGGTCTTCTCACTCTCCTCTACCTTCATGCCTAGTCCACATCTTTTAGATTTGGACCATATACTTCTCTTTCCTTCTCCACCACTCTTTCAGTGGATCTCATCACAAACCTGTGTATTTTATAAAGTTCTGCTTTCTTGTTGAAATTTTGTTTACAGCATCTTGTAGACAATGCTAACATACTGTAAAGTGCTAAATGCAAGCAGCTATCTACATATAAAGGATTAAAAAAAGTTCCCACTTAAACCATGTCATGATCATCACAACTGTCATCTTCACCTATATAAGCAAGCAGTTTTGGTTGCCTGAAGTGCCCAGCTCAACTAGCATAACTCAGAGAACACATGTTAGAACGCTCAGGGATCAAAGTAGCAATCACTGGGCCTTTGGATGGCTGTAGCAGTCATGCTTTTCACCAAGCCTAATTCCTAGAGTGAAAAACACCTTTAAACCTCTTACCTAATAATAACTGACCTTCAGTTTTCATTGGCTATTCAGGGGAAGAAATATCCATTTATCATTTTCCGCTTATCACTTATCAGGGTATTGTCTGTACTTATAAGTCCTTGCACTACTGACTATTTGCAAGATATATACAGTAATTAATTTTACAAAAGTGAACTCAATGAATATGAATCCAGAATTTTTCATTCCAAAAGGGAACTTCACCGGTGGAAGAGAAGGGTGGTATAAATATCAATTGTTTTGTTGTGCATTTCTGCTGACTGAGTTTCAACCTAAAGGTAAAAATCTATTACTTGAAAATAAATATGTTTGTGCAGCTCTATCTATGAATTTCAATGACAAAATGTAAACATTTTAAGAGTTACTTAAAAGAGAATAAAACAAATCACTGTGTCTGATAAAGATTCTCCTGTTTTCCACAACAGTTTTGTCTCTCAATATGAATCTATCCTATAGAAAATTATTCATTTGAATGTAATAAAAGTATTTAAGCTACAATATGTGTCATGGCTCATATTATATGGGCAGCATTCCTGAAAAAAAGGAGGGCTAAAGACAAGAATAGAGAGATGGTATTCAAACAGTTGATAGCTGGGTGCTGCTTCAGAATAAACTAGAACAGAATAGAATAGAATAGAATTATAAGCAAAACAAAACAAGAACAACCAACCTTTACAGCAGAAAGCCATTTCTTGCAGGCAGGGGATTTAGTTAAAGGGATGAGAGGAGAGCAAAATGAACAGCAAAACTAACAGAGAATGAACAAGACAGAAACAGAGAAAGATGATGGAGAAAAGAGGGGGAGTGTGAGTGATGCAGTAAAGCAACAAGAATGAAAACAAGTCTGAGAGATTTAAGATACAAATTCTACAGCATAAGGACCACTGATAAATACACTGATTCGCTGAGGATTGGAGAAACAGAAAGAGGGAGAGAGAGAAAAAGTGAGAGGTGAGAGGACGTAGATGAGATGTGAAGGATAGAATGAAAGCAGGCAATGTGGAACGAGAGTTAAACAGAGAGAAGAGAGGAGTCAGATAGCTGGGAAGTGATAAGGAGGCGGTAGTCAGTGCAGCCAAGCATGGCTCAGAGGCCAGGAATTGGTAGTAAACATTTAGTGAGGCAGAGATGAGAGTCCGAGGGACTTTTGAATGGTAGATTGTCTCCTCTCTCTCCTTTTGAGCTGTGCACTGAGCTGCCCTCTGCCTTTTAGGGAGTCATCTGCCAAATTGGATCGATAAGTAATTAACACTTTGGCTCTTTGCTGGCAAGTTCTCTTCCCTCCCTTCTCTGCTGCTCGGTCTCTCTACACTGCCCTGCAGATGCACTTGCTCGCACAACATCAAGTACACAAAACACAGACTGAGAGAAGGGGGTGAGAGATTCACCCATGCACAAATTTACACACACTTTACTTCTTGGGCCTCCACTGTGCTCATGGGGGTTGTGAGCGCAAGCAGTGTGTGGTATCGATCCCTGCTGTCCTGGAAAAGGCTCTCTGTTCCATCCGAATACCTACTGACTTAGTCTCTCTCACTCTCCCTGTCCTTCTGTCTCTCCTGTGACACAAACACATACAGTACAACCAACCCCTGCAGTGTCACCTCCATCCCTTTCCTGTTGTTCCCACTTGTCCTCTGGCTAGAATGACATTTGCCACCTGTTGATGTCAGTGGGGCTCTCTCAGGATCAAGTGTCAGCCAGTTACACATGTGCCAATGCCTTGCATAAACCTTCCAAGACAATAAAGTGAGACAGTGGAATATCTGTAATGTAGAGTGACTGAACAGATAGAAGAGGAAACATTACAGGGAGAGAGGCAGGTAAAGAAATATGCTCACAGAGAAAGACGCATATAACAAAGAACACTGAGATAGAAAGAAGGGTAGCAACATGCAGAATGACAGAAACAAAGAAAGTAAAGGCAGGCAGACATGGGAGGGAGAGATAACAACAGCCCAGGGCCAAGTAGAGGATTGATGTGTGAGGATTCAGTGCAGGGCTCCATCATCAATCCTATTGGCTAATCAGATGTATGGCTGAATTATTGATAAGTGAACCTCATCAATAATTGCAGTTATGCTGCTTTTGAGCCACAGACCATAGATGAGGAGGGAATCAGAGCTAGTGGCTCAGCAAGAGCAAACACACAGTCATCACACACACTGAAATAGAGGGATAAAAAAATACAGAAATCAAAGAGCTTGAGGTAATTTCATTTATGAATGAGCCCTTACATACTGAAACATGGAACTCAAACATAAAAAACACAAAGGTACACATTGAGAATACACATTTATGATTCCTGTTGAACTCATGTTGAACTCAGTTGCCCTTTTCACCACATCTTCTGGTCTGAAAGCTCTTATCAGCTATGACATTAATGTTCTGCAGTACATTGAACGCTCTATAATTTCAACTTGAAGATGTCAGTTGTACAAAATCTCTTTTCAAATCTGTATGAAAGATTTCATGTCAAAACAATATATCATTTTTGGAAATGTGCTGCTTTGCAAAACGTACATTTTTTTCTGTCATCAAAATAATAATAATTTCAAGTACCAAAGAGTGATTCCAGATGTTGAATACTTTTCATACTAACATGGTTGGATGGTGGATTTCTCATTTTCAGATAAATTCTTACATTCTCAAGCTTTTAATTGTTGACCTCCTAATCCCTCTAGATACCGAAGGAGGATGTAGAGGGACAGTTTTAATAACTGCATGTTCACATTGACCAAACTGAAGGAAAAAAAAGTTTTATATGTGTTTCTTTTTAATGCTACAAACATAAAACGTTTATGATGTTTACATTTACCATGTTCCACAGCTGGATAAAGCCAAATTCAGTGGTGTGTAGTTTAAATAGTACAAAGTAAAATAGAGATGTTCGTTCAAATACGGCATTTGTCCGATGAACTACAAGTATTACAACATGTACAGTATGCTCTGCCCTTGAGACTGTACTTACAGTAAGCACAGATATACTTTGAGCTAAATGCCAACATGAGCATTCCACAATTCTCAAAATGAAAGTGCTAAAATGCTGATTTTTAGCAGGTACATGTTTACCAAAGTCACAGTTCTTGTGTCTCACATTAGCCTGCTATCATTTGCTAATTAACACTGAATACAAAGCACAGCTGAGGCTGATTAGAATATTCTAATTGTTATTAAATTGTCTATTCCCTGAGTTTACGACTTAAGAAAACCTTTCTGCCAGATATCCGAGCATCCCCAAACTCAGTAGGATTCATCCTCTGGGGACCATGATATCCTCCTTGAGGTTCTCTTATGTTTATGTTACATTGCCATCCCTTGGGGACTACTGCTAATGTGGATACAAATAATCACCCTCACAATGCCTATGCTGATTTTCCTAAGTGGCATATTTTCATCCAGTAATATCATTTCTTTAAGTGTTAAATGAGATTGTCTCCCAAAACACCTCCAAATATGGTCATTTGGACCTACTGATATCCAGTTATTTTTTATATATCGCAACAATATGGGTACTAGTTTTCCCTTTCTGTTGTCAAAAACAACAATTATCATAATTTTCTTTACATACCAAGTATCTAAAGTGATTCCATGGGTCTCCTAATGTCTCCAAGTGCTCTAATTATTCTATTTCTAACAATAAATGAACTTGAATAAATGCCCAGAGAGGCAGATGAAATAATTACATGGTAGATGCTTGCTTGTTCATAGTAAACAAAGAGCACAATGATATAAACACTATGCAAAAATTGCATCAATTAACAAAAGCAGATAGTAATACTGTTGGATATTAAGTGTGAAATGGGATCCAAGCAATCAGTAAACATGCCCTGCCCCCTGCTGCTGAGTCAACTCTAGTAGTGCTGTGTGAAACCATTGCTCGCTTACTAATACTTAAAGTCTGTTCATAAAACAGGTCCTCTGTTGCTTTGTACACTGCATATTATTTCAAAGCTTACAGTGATTTATGTTGTAATTATCCTGTGTATAAGGCTGAATTTGTGAATACTGTATGCACTCCAGCAACATGGCTGCCACGCAGCATTGACTTGTTTTCCACTTTGGGAACTTCATGCTGATTGGATACTTGGAGGGAATGCTGGTCTAATGCAGTTGTGAAGATTAGGGGATGGGCTCATCGGTTAACACAAAAATATAGAAAACACATATGAGCCAACCCTGTCTGAAAATTCTATACAACTAAACTGCAACATCAAATACATTTTGTAGTAACTGCGATTAGATTATGTTTCCTATTAAAATGAGGATATGTTGCTAATATAAGTATTTGGCATGTTTGAAACACGTTGATACTCAATGTATATAAAATGTTCACATATAACATTTGTGTTCTGTCAGAATGTGCCATCTTACGGTACAATATCCATCTGTAGTGATGACAGGATTATTAAACGTTTTTATGGTTATGTTTAGGCACTCCAGGAGTTGGTTAAGGTTAGGAAATGATTGTAGTTTAATGCAGAAAAAAGTTCACAGTGACTTCAGACACAATGTGTCTATTTACATTTAACCAAAACCACAATATTGAATCCCTAATCCTAACTCAAGCACTTTTGTTGTCTAAACCTCACCACAGATGGGACTCCAGAATTGAACCCAAGTCTCTAGTGTGGCAGTGGAGACACTTTTTCCCCACTATCCACCCCAACCACTTCCGAACAACTCTGCTGCTGTTAATAAATTTAGTGCTTCATTCATTCCAAAAATAAGTTTCCTCTGAACCCAGTACAGCCAGTGATTACATTGCCTACAAAACACACAGTAAAAAAACATTCCTTTTTTGTTTTACACCTTCAGTTGTGCAGAATTATAATGATAACCTCACTTGAGGAAGTGTCACATTGACTAGCTCAACATCGTACAGTTAAGTCCCTATTTCAGTTATCTCTTTTTTTTATTTTTTTTTATTAACCTTTCCTCTTTTCCCACTGGTTCTTGCAATGTCCCTCTCTCTGGCTTAAGCACTTCCGTGTTGAAAAAGCTCCACTGTGTTCAAAACACTGCAGGGCAGATTCTAATGAGGGCTCATGAATTTGAACACATTACTCCAGCCTGGGCCTCCCTGCACTGGTATTCAATTCATGCTAGGAGTGTTTTAAGAGTGCTCTTCCTTTTGTATAAAATATTACATGGTCTTGCTGCACCATACTTAATGAACCTTATGACCCTCTACATTTCTTCATGTTTTAAGATATCAGCAGGCAAGCCTTCTCATTATCTGAAGAACTAAGACAACATCCTGAGGAAACAGAACCTAGAGGGGATGTTATGATACCAGAAATTTGGTAGTTGGTACCAATACCATTCAAATTGCTTGGTTTTCAATACTAAATTTGACTTAAAAAAACAAACAAACAAAAAACAATGTTATGTTCTTTTCTCTACAAGTCTAGTAGCACAACATTAATCCTGGTCAATGTGTTATGATTGCTAAAAGTACAAAAAACATTTTAGAACTTTTTTTCCCCAGTTGGCCATGCAAAAAATATGGACACAGATAAGTGCAGCTTTGTACTACAAATGCTGCATGCATCAAGGGCACACTTGTCTGCCATTAGATATGTTGAACATGAGTCTTTTTGATGTTGCAATGGAGAAAGATTTAGAGGGATGTTGGGTGCTGGGTCCACAACAGTTGGCACCCAGACTCTGTTCATCACATCAGGTTAAAGGTATTGTAACACCCTCCTGTATGTATAATATATGTGGGCATGTGGGATTTTTAGGCTGCTGCAATTGATGTTGAACCTGGTTGCAAACCAAAGGAAAAAGCCCTAGTAAAATAAGACCAGTAAGCAATATTTATCTATACACCACCTTTCAAGAGATGGTTAAATAGAAATGTCAAGGACTGGTAAAAATATCACCAACATTTGACAACAGGCTGAATATGTATAAAAAAAATTAAAAAAAAACATTAGCTGCAGGAAATGATTGGCCTTCTGATTCCTGATGGAATTTGTAAAACCACCACTTTCTCGACATGTTGAGGCTAAAATAACACATTCGGCTGAATATCACCTCCATAGCAGTGATAACATTTGTCTTCAAAATGACTGATTATGTCATCTGGGGAACCAAATCTAAAGCAAACAAAACAAGGCTCAGAAAAGAACCCTAGAGGCACCACGAGATAGAGCAACAGATGCCAAAGAGTTTGTTTCTTGCTTTTAGAATAGAATAGAATAGAATAGGATGATCCTTGACAGGAAATTACTTTGTTACAGCAGCATCAAATATAAATAAAGATAAAAAATAAATAAAATTAACATTTTAAAAGGGCCAGGTGAAGCCAAGAAGAAGAGTAACAAGAGCCATACAAAATATACCAACTATGCCAATATACAGAATATACTTTGCAAGCAAGTCAACTTGGAGTCACTGTTGTTGCTGTCCACTGTACCCATGTAATGCCAGTCATTTAGTGGAGGAGCAAGACAAGCCAAGTTTAGGCTCACAAGAATCTGTGGCAGTGACTTTTCACTTTGAGAGCCCCCTCAGCTTCACCTGGACTCTTAAACCCTCCTTTCTCAGAATATGTCAGACCTTTTGATTGTGCAGGCACCAGATGGGATCACTAGTGACTGACATAGGAGAAACAGATACTGAGGAACAAAACCCTACAGATTTGGATCACTGTGTTAAACTACAGATGATCGTATAAACAGAGGAATAGAGCAATTGTGCATCCAGGCAGCAATTCCATTTGGAAAATGCAGCATTACAGTCAAACACAGGCACCATCATGCCAAAACCTCCAAAGAATTCTGTTATTAAGATGAACTGGTACCACATGGTGACACATACAACACTGAAAATCTTTTAATGTCCCACCTCACTGGCAGGTTGTGTTATTAAAGTGGCTTCAGAAAAAGCCACCTTGCTAAAACTTCTTGGGTGATAATTTTACTTAATTTGTCCAGTCTAAGAAGGAAATCTGCCAACAGTTCTCCAGGGTGAAGAAGACCATATGTTGTCTGTAACAACCAATGAATACTGATTCTGATTGCAGCCTGACAATGCAATTTCTGATGGAGATTAGGCAGCTGCAGAGTCACTGTAACAAATACTAATAATCACTCTCATATTTCGGACACATCTACAAAAGAAGAAGGCATGGAATATACAGTAGTTGGCAATAATCTATATTTTTATAATAACACTGGATAAAATGACTATTTACAATGTCAAAGGGTCATGGTGACAAACCAACAGAGAGTGATTATTCAACATTAACTCATCAGGGCGAAAGTGGCCAAAAATGTGGCCCTGTAGGTTTAATAACATGTAACCAGTTCTGTGCATCTGTGTGTCATATTTGTGTTTTGTTAGTTGTTGCCATAGTTTGGTGAACAGAAAAGCCAGCTGATTGCTTTAATATACTGATTTTCTGCATTGCGCTGTGAAATTGCACACCTCTCCCTGGACTCCAGATATCAGCACAAAGTCACAGACAAACACATACACACACAGATTCACTGCCTTTACCCTCCATGTGCAATTTACAATCATGTCAGTTTTGGATGGATTGTCTGGCTGTAGGATTTCGATGGATTTGCGGACTGGACATACATAGAAAAATGTTTCTATCTGAAAGTCAAAGAGATGAAAAGTGGAATCCATACATTTTTGAATGAATATGAAATACTTATATATACTTATGTATTCTGCTCCTGTAAAATGCATGCACTTTGCCAATGCCTGACGGTGTCTTTTAGTTGCACAGCATACAAAATCATACTTTCCCAACAGAAAGCAGTTCAACCTCCAAAAACTCTATTGGAGAGAAAAGACAGTGCAGTTGATTGACTCCTTTTTCAGTATTTACTTTTCTTGTCTGAGTTCTGTGACTCCAGCTTAACTTTCTGACCCCCAGCTAAAACCTCCATATCCCAGTCTTCTGAATCTTGCATCCAACGACTGTCTTGCTCTCTCTCTCTCTTTCTCTCTCTCTCTCTCCAGATGGAAGTTGAAATGAATCTAAATTAATGAATATCATTACGGCCTCTTAAATAACTGCGCTGTATTACTAACCCTTCTCGGCTTTATCTCCCTCCACACATGGGTCCCAGACAACCAAACCTTTCTGGGAGATACAGATAGAAAAGGCTAACTACTGTTTTATTTTTTTTCCTCCAAATGGAAGGAAATGCTCACTCTTTCTTTCAGCAGGGGAGCGAGGCATGCCATAATGAGTTTTGTGCTTAACGAGGGCAGTCTAATGCCTGCCGACATGTTTTTACTGCCGATATCAGTGTCCTACAGTCTGTTCACTTTTAGGCAACATGAGCCAACCCAATGAATAACATTTTACATTGTTTTAAAATGGGCCTGATATTGTGTGTTTGTGTTTTCCTTTTTTTCCCCCTTGGGGGATAGTTAAATTATGAATTAAATGTCCTTTCACTGAAGATATATTTGCCACTTGTTTTCGTGTAGAGTATCAAGCAGCCATGTGTTCTTCTTCAAAAAACACCCTTCTAAATAACTTTGCAAATTGGACTGTCAAAATTGGAGTCCTGAAAATCTTCCAGAAAGTTAATGAGTGACTAAGTGATTACATCTGTTTATTTGAGGATGAGACAATGAGTAATATTTCATGCTTTCTCAATTAAAATTGAGAAATTTCGACAAGTACTTGAAATGAAAAACACAAACTTTGTATTTGTACACATTATACTGTAAACAGACGACTTCTGATGTCTTGAGTGTCTTCAGGGAGCATCATTATCATTATTATTATTTCCACATTTTTAGTTATCTGGAGAAAGTCATTTATGCTTTTGTGCCCATGTGGAAAACTGCAGCTGTCTTTTTTCCTGAAATCAATCAAAAACCCATTTCACATCTCCGGCTGTTTCAAAAAACACATGTAAGCCATAAACTGACTGAAATGACAGAATTCAACTAATGCAATTTTTGCATTTGTTACCTGTGAGGTTCAGAAGTGATTCAAGTTTTTCCCGTTCAACCTGAAAGCAAACAATCAGTGAGGTCTAGCCTTGAGCAATACTGTAGACGTTTACCCATGTGAGCTGGCATGCAGCCTCAGATCCTTTGACGACAGAGACCAATCTTTTGCCTTCTGCGGCTTGAGGCTTTCAAACTCCTCTCCTGAGGAGCCCAACAAAATCAATAGCGCTGTTAATTTTTTTAAAAACATTGCTATGAGGCTTATTTTTGTTGGTTTAGGGAGATGTCTTTTACCCTGCTGTTTTACTACAATTTTACTACCCTCTATTCTTATCCCACTATCTTTGCAGTGCCCCTTTGATTTAAATGTTTCATTAAGCTGGTTCTTTTGCTGTGGGAATAGCAGGATTGTGGAAATGTGTGTGTGTGTGGTTTTCTTTACTTTTTTTAAATTTTTTTCATTAGTGGGATGAATAAGTATTGATGTATTAATGCACAGGTAAAAAGTGTAAAAGAATATGCCACAAACATATGATAAATGTATTCAGTATCTTTACAAATTTACTGCAGTTGATGCTCACCCCATAAAAAAATGCAGTTACATTTCCAATGTCCTGTTGCACAGTTTCTGTTTGATTACCATGTATCTGCACCTCCATCTTTGAGTGGCAACCTGCCGGAGGTGTTTCCCTGCCTTTTGCCAAACGCAAGCTGTAATTGCTTCACACTGATAAATGAAAGCAGATAAATGGAATTGATGAATAGAAATTGAAGAATTATTCTCACATTAGTAATTTGGCCTCAGCAAATACTCAAGTTTCAAACCAGATCAGGGAAAAAAAATATATTGATACACATGCACAGACACACACACACACACCTTTCCCAGTCCACTTGACAGAAAATTAACAGCCAGTGTTGACTCAGTTCCCACTGTTTTGAATTTCCTCACGGGGAGTTCAACTGGTGAAACAGAGATGTGTCAGGAAATTGGACTGTAAATCAGCACTTTATTATTCGTGTCTCTCCATTCCAATGCATTTCCCTGCTATCTAGTCATAGGTGAAGGACTAAGCAACACACAGCACGTGTGTATACCACATCATCAGCCTCCTTAGATTTTTATTTATTCCTTGCATGCCAAAACACCTGAAGAAAATCTAACATTTAAAAATCTCTAACCTGTAGGCAACCACTGTCCATCTAATTTATTTATCACTGGAATCAGATGAATTTGTTAGACATATGTGAGATAGGAACACTTTGAAAGTCAGTGCAAAAATTGGGATGTATTACTACTATGACTGATATAGATACAAACTAACATTGACATATAGCTTAAATATTCCACAGTCTCTAAATGGGACATAATGTCTTATGTCCAGGTTCATTTATAGTATATAATCACTGAACAGCTATAGCAAGCCTGAACTTTCGATTTTTCTTTGCTTTTTTTTCAAAAATGCATGAATAATTGGACTATGTGTGTTTTATGTGTGTGTGTGTGGTTGTGTGTTTTTTGTCCTTGTTCCTGATCAATGGCCCCTGCCTGTGCTTCAGCTGTCTTGTAATTACACCACTGTCTGCGACGTCTGAGTGTTTAAAAGATCAAACACTGTCTCAATCCTCTCACAAGGCGCAGATCTAAGAAGAGTCGGTAGTCGCTATAAAAGGTCACTTGTTGTATGCTGATGCCACACAATGGTTCCCCCAACCCCTTTTCTTCTTTTTTGTTCCTGTCTTTCCTTTCCTGCTCTATGTCTTACTTTTATGTATGGTGAATGAGCCAGTAAAATGTCACTGGCACTCAGAAGTGATTATTGACCAGAGGACAGCAGGTGGAATAGGTCGAGGAGTTGAGACAAGCACGGAAGCAAGTAAACAAGAAAAAAAGGAAAGGAAAAGCAGCAAATGTGGTGTGAAAGGTAGGTGTTACAGCATATGGGTATTACATAACCCCGGCTTTGACACAGGTAGAAGTGATTAAAACATGTGCAAGAAAATTGCTGGGAGAGACTTAATCAAATTTAAAAAAAGAGAGAAAATCAGATTTAATCCACCACACATTCCTTTCAGTCCCCTCTCTACAAATGTCTTTTTGTCTACTAATTACTTTATTTATTTATTTATCTTTACACTTTAATCAGTCAGCAATAGTTTGCTGTTTGTGGCACAGGCCTGGAATTAATCAGACACGTTGCCAGGAAGACAGTCTGGCCATCAGTTCAAGATCTGTACATCTGCTGATCACAGAAAACACAACACAATACAAGAAGAATACTGGAACACATCCGCGCGCACGCACACACACACACACACACACGCTTAGACACCACCATGCCCACACAGTCACACCACAACTGCAACATCTCCCCTTCCCACACTCTAATATATTCCACTTCTTCCCACGTGAAAACGACACAAAATTGCACGAGTTGCACGAACAAACACAATATCGTGTCCAGCTACAACATGACTCAGCACTACACTCATTTGTTCTCATAACTTTTGTCTATGAATAAGACACCTCTACTATATCTCGCTCATGTTATTCTGGGGTAGCAGTATGAGTAAATGACTAACTTTGAACGAGGCACTTGATCTCATTTAGGATTGTGGCACTGATGAGGATAAGAGTATCAAACCTCAAGAAAGAGCAGGAAACAATGAAAAACTCATTATGATTCTAAAATGCCTCACTGAAACACATTGCGATCTGACTTTTTAAAATATCATTACCTGACCCTCACCTTTGCACCTGTCATAACTACAGCCACTAGAGGGCCCTGTCACTTCAACATAAACATATGTTGAAAGCTGTTGTTATCCTTGGGAGGACAGTCTCTGATCACACCTGTGGGTGTGGTTCTGTTACATACTAGGTGTGTGTGTGTGTGTGTGTGCGTGTGTATACAATACCTCTGTGGTATGTGGAGGGAAAATAATTCAGAGGAACTGACTCCAGTACTTAAAGGTAGTGGAGGACACAGTTCCAGGCTTGTAGTTTAATGGGCATAAATTAAACTTCTTTTGTATGGCAATGAGTGGATGATATGTATGTTATTGCACTATGTTTATATTGTACTGTATTATAGTTATGTGCATGTCCAGTAATGAGAGTTTTGTACTACGGTAGCTACAGTATTACTTCAGCTTTTCAACTGGAGCTGTTCCTGTTATACTATAAGCAATAATAGAGATTCTATGTACAAAATAAATGTTCTTATCATTTGAACTATTCTCTTTATTAGTAAAACAGTGCACCATATCCGTCAATTTTGACCACCTAGAGAGTGGAAAAGCTGCTTCTCTGCTATCAATCAACACTGTGCGCGGCTAAGATAATGATGTACTTGATCAGCTCATCCACTGAGAACACAGGGATGACTGCAGTGTGTGTGTGTGTTGTTATTATGTCACAGGTATCTCAATAAAAAAAGATCTTTACAAAAATCAATCTCCAAATCTACTTTTTGTCTTTGGCAGCTAGCCTAGTTCGTGTCAGATTGTCTATTTTTCGACTTTCCTTTATTCACTTTTCCACACACATCCCCGTCTTATCTATCTTGCTCCTGTTATTTTCTACACTCCTTTCCTGTTCTTTCTTCAGTCAATAATAAGTGGAGCAGAAATTTGGTTAGTGGCATGAGGCTGGATGTAATCCAATAACGGGAAAACACCCACATATGCTTCAGACTTTGTGAGGCTTGCAAACACACACACACACACACACACACAGGCACATGAATACACAAAACACTTTCACTTTAGATTGCACTTGTATTTTCCAGGACACACCTCTGACTTAGGTCCCAGAGGTAGATAAGTTGCATTATATTGGCTAGCGCAGGGAGGTTCCAGTGTTTTTCCCTCCTTCCCCTTGTACTGGCTGCCGATCTCCATTACCATTAGCCTAAAATATTAAGCAGCAGGATAAAGCTGATAACTTTTGAAATCAAGAAGTGCTTTTACTTAACTGACTGTGATAATTGTGTTAACACTACATGTGTATTTTTACAACAATAAACAAAACTCTAGCATCTTGTATATGCTGTATCATAACAGTCACAGAAAAAAAAAATAACCAGGAGACTACAGAAGTATTTAAATCAATATGCAAAATAATTATTAACACTAACAGCCATTAAAGTTTTGTAACTTAATTAAACTGCAACTGTCTCCAAAGTCTGCAGGCTGCAGGAATCAGGAGTAATATCCACAGGCTAACAGGCTAACAAGCACTGAGTCTAATGTCTGAGTATGGTACTTGAATGAATCAGTTGAGCCCCGAAGCTTGGTCGTTCATTTTGAGCCAGCACTAACTTTTGCACCTAAACATTAATGTCACTTATTGTATATGTTATTATTCCATTGCCAAGTGACTGCTCTACTTCATGCAGTCAGCTGGATAGTTCTAAGAACACCTTAAGGCAACCGTCCTTTAGTCGTGAATTAATACACAGATACACATAGTAAACAAAAATGTCACAACACATTTTACTTTATATGTTTGAAATTCCCCAGTTTGTTACTCTATACAGTATAAAGACACCCACAACCACATCTAGTTTTATCTGCTTATCATGTCGTTGCTCTTGTGTTCATGTTGCTGTGCTGTTGCTTTGATTTACCATACCTCTCAAGCATGTGTTAGAATTTCTGAAAACCTCTCGTGACTCTGAGCATGCTCCTGTTAAACCCACAAATCAGGTTTAACACTCAAAAGAGCTCTCCATTACTGTGTGTGACCCACGCAGAAACATTAGTCATATGGAGGACAACTGAGCAGCAATGAGATGAGATCAGAGCAAGCTGTTCACTTACACTGTAGGATTATTTTTCCTGGAAAGTCATTCATCACTCTAGATCACCTGCTATGATCTGTTTATGAAGCACATCTGCTCAGCTGACTATTTATAGGGAAGCATGCGTGATGGAACATTTTCACAGACACAGACATACACGGGTAGGCCAGCCAAGCCTCGGATAAATTGGTTTACTTCCAGTGATTATGCCTGCATCATTTTGGAAAGCTGTTACAGCTAATAACGGTGTAACGAGGCTACTTTCCCTGTAGAGAACCACTCTATAATCAAGGTATTTATTTACATGCATATTATTTATGGTTTTATCTGTCCGATACCCTGTTCCTGTACTCCTACTCGTATTCATAAATGTCCCGATACCACACCACCCAATACCACTTTACGGCAGCGTGACGTTCAGTTGGGCAGTCAGGTGCTAATTGAGAGCAAGGCGGAGCAATGTCGGCAGTGTGGAGGTATTTCAAAGTGGACGATGGTGACAAAAGTAAAGCGGACTGCAAATTATGCTCTGCAAAGTTGTCAAGAGGAGGGACGAAAGCGAGTACTTTCAACACAAGCAATCTGATAAAACATCTAAAAAAGCAACATGACGCCAAGTTCAAAGAGGGTTAGGGTCAGTCACAGCAATTTCTTACAGCCAGAGAATGAAACAATATCTAATGAAAGTGAAACACGTTTTCAAGTAAATGTACAAAGTGTAATGGCATTAATAAGTACTCATATCGGTACTCTGCATCAGCAAGTACTCAAATGTAAGTACTTGTAATCTGTGTCTTGAAAATACGTGGTATCAGTGCATCTGTAATATTGAGTTGTAGGTCATGTGTGTTTTGGCAGACCTCAGAGCTCAATACATAATCAAGTGTAGTTGCACACATAAAACTGAAACCTGCACTCCAGTTACTAATTCCATTTGTTTTGCCAGATCGGTCCAGTATTTGTTAGTTTGTCACAGGGCAGAGGGTGTGAGAAATGTTATAATGACAAATGCACACCCTAGAAACTCCAAAGATGAATCCACATGTTGTATCTTTTTACTTTGCTTGCTAACATTAGGTTATGTTCAGGAATCACCAGTATTTTGCTCATTGAAGGAAGGAGCTCTACAGTGAGGATGGGAATGCTGTGGTCACTGGGGCTAAGCTAATTGTTGATGTCACTCAGTACCAAAACATGCATACAGTGGCAATATGGGAACAAAACTGCATATATGAAACACACTCATTGTATACACAAAGGACACATAGCTATTACTAGACCGTCCCATGCACTGTGTATTGTACATATGATGAGATGCGTGTCCTTGCATAAACACATTTTCTCATTCCCTCTCTGTCTCACTTTGTAACACAATGCAATCATGCATTGTGTAAAGCACTGTATTATCAGGATCATGAAGCTGCACATGTTTTCTCAGTACTCGCTTACCTCTGCTGTAGTTGACAAATAGCTGTGCTTATTCAAAGATAGGAACAGAGGAAATGTGTGAGAAAAAGACAGGGACATAGCACAGCAGAAGGAAGATCGGGGAGGACAGATGAGAGACAGAAGGCAAGGAGAGAGGACACGGGGATGAGACAGAAAAGTGGAAGCAACAGTGAGAGAGAAAGAAAGAAATGCAGAGGGCCAGAGGGAGAGGGTAAGGGAAACCCAATCTGTGAGTTGAGGGGGCCTCAGCACAGCAGCAAAATCAATTTGACTGGTGCTGCTTTCTCTGAAATAGAGAGGCAGGACAGATGGATGAGAGGGAAGGAGGAGAGGAGATGGAGAGCAGGATGGTTGGACAAGCGAAGTAGGAAGTCGTAAGAAGTTGAATGTGCAGTAAGAAGAGAGAAAATGATAGAGGGAATAAGAAGGAGGAGAGGAGAAGAGGCCGGTGGGGACAACAACCAGAGAGAATGTAGAGGAACAGACAATATAACATGCGGCCAACTGTTTACTTGTGGATATGGAACAGAGGGCAACTTGGAGATATAAAGTCAATAAAACAGAAGAAAGAGGAAAATATGCCCCACATAATGCAGTGTGGCTATCAGGTGCTGACAAATGCTGGGGATTAAAAAGTGCACATTAAAGTCAGTTTAAAGTGACAATTCATTGACTATCAAACTGAATGAGCTACTACACAAAATATGTAGTTCACACCATTACCTTTTTTTGTTGCACATATGAATTTTAAATCAAAGAACAGGAATGAATGGATTTGTGTTACTTTTAACTCAATGAAAAGCTATTGTGAGTCGGCTGCTTAATATATTACACTCTTCAGTCTAAAGAACCCATTGTATAACTTTTAAATGTCACTTGTACATTTAAGCTGTTGAGTTGAAATGTAAATGTATGAACTGTCTGTTGATGAGAAAGAATTAGCATTAAACGAGTGGATAGTGCAGAGTTTGTTTTACACCATCAATGGCAGTAAACAAACCTATTGGGTTTCTAAGGGTGGAAATGTTATATGACCACCATTATATTCTTTTACCCTCTTTGCCTTTAACACAATAGATTTATTGAGAAGACTTTGAGCTAATTAGCTGCATAGCTAATTAAAGAATTGCCAAGAGGGACAATATTAACCTACTTGCTATCAACAGGTAAATTAGAGTGGCTGGCATCCGTTGGCCTCCATATACTGGCTTTGGCTGTGCTTGAAAAGCATTGTGATCAATGACTTTAATACTGCTGGTGGACCGTGAAGTAACAGGAATGTTTCATGGCTTTCTCTCTGTGATGGTGCTTGCCTGTTATTATTTTGGCTTGTTGTCTTGTGGTGTGTGATCTCTGGGTGAGTTAAATAATATCATGAGATAAACGTGTAATGTAATAAGTGGAACTGTAGTGTGTGTATTTTTGTGTGTCTTCCGAGAAATGAAGAAAAATGATAAGAAAAACACTGAAATATCTTGAGTGAAGATTGTGAGGAAAGGCCCACAGGCTTTCAACACTGTCACCAGGGAATTCTGGTAGAGGAAATCCTGGGTTCGAAACATGAAAATACCAAGCTGGAAACTTGAAATAATAACTACTGTGCCACCATGTTCATTTTCTGTGATAAAGAAAATCTGGGGAGAGACCGGGCCCTTCACCATACTGCTTTGTTTCTTCTTTGTTTTCTTTCTTTGTAGTGTTTCGTGCATAGCCTCCTCTCACTTCTCTCTCAAGTGAGAATATAGATTTCACTTTGAAAATAATTTATACCAGATTGACTGTTACTTAATGTAACAGGAAAGAGCTAGAGAGAGATAAGTGAGGGTAGTGGTCAATGTAGCACCGCTAAGGATCTGCACATCTACTAAAGAGGACTTATTGCTATTATCAACAGTGTGTAATTCAAGTTTGAACCATTTCATTGGTAGCCATAGCAGAAAAACACTATCTATCCTGTTTCACTACTCCAGTGTTTATTACAGAATGCCCAGGTGAAGCATCCAGGCAAAGTAATAAATGGCAAATATGTAAATGTCAATGTAAATAACACTCTAAATATTAATGTAGTAGTTTAGTTAAAATTCACCAACTAACTCTTGGTTTTTACAGTGACTAGTTGTATCCATTTAAAGTAATTGTCTGTGTGTGTGTGTGTGTGTGTGTGTGTTCCCTCAGCCACCCTCTTATTGTATCATGAAGGCTACCTCCAGAATGGAACCTCACTTTCATTGCTGCTGACAGCTCCTCAGCCAAGAGACTGCTATTTTAAAAAGAGGTGACTGTGCTAGCTTAATAAACTAGCACACACACACACACACACGCATATGCATGCACACATATTCGCTACAGATACATGGGCAAACATTCATTTGCATAAAACAGAGATATAATGTATGCTCACCAAAAAGTCGTCATACAACAACAGGCACGTCATAAAAGCAACCTTGACATTTATATAGTCACACACCTTTATGCAACAAAGAGAGCCACCCACATCTCTGCACACAGATACACACGAACACACACATATACACTCACAGTTATGGGAAACTGCATTTCTATCTGATCGTAGCCTCTGAATTGAATAACTGATCTCCTTTTATTTAAAGCTGTTTATGAATAGTTACCATCTGGACACCAACGACAGCTAGAAATCATTCTGATCTATCGTAGCTAAAGACAACAAGACCTGTTCTGCACATTAAGGGGTGGAGGCGACAGAAAGACAAGAGAGGAAGGGGTGAGATCATGAGCTTTAAGTGTAACTCCAACATCCTCTTTACCATGACCTTTGCTTTTCTTTTCTTCCACTTTCACAGCTCATGGTAATTTGTCCCTCCTCCACATTTTCCTTGTTTTCATTTCTGTGTTTATTAATGTTGTCCCTCCTGTTGGCTGTCTCTTCCATCTCCTCTACAGAAATATCAAATTTGATATGATTATCTCTCTGGTAAAAGTGGCTCTATGAAAATAATACTCCTGTCCCATGTCAGGGTTCATCCTCAGCTTCTTTTCTTTCTTTTGTCCAATTCTTCTCCTTCCTCTCTCCTCTCTATCCTGTGATAGATACCGTAGCCATAGATTGTCTATTGGGATGGCGCTAGGCCCACTAGAGTCTCCCACCGACATCAGCCTGACGTATGGCTGACCAGTAGGGTCAAATACATTAGTTATTGTGTTGGTTGAATGCCTCATTTATATATCCCACCCATAAATGCAGAGCAATTAGGCAGATTAAGGGCTGTGGAGTGTTCACTAGAGCTAATGACCATCCTCAGGGCTGCAGAGAACGATGGAATAAGTTTTTGAAGAAACTATTTCCAACGATTTATCTAAATAATAGATTTGTAAAGGTTAGTGATTAAAAAGTTACATACTGAAAATCTGAATCAGGAATATAGAAGTTCATATTGTCAAAGCAAAACATTTTGCATCAACCATCTCAGGAGAGGGGACTGTTTTACTTTTCAGTGTAAAAATTCTTCTGTTCAAGTGCCTCTGAAGATATGTATACTGTATGTAGGTAAGTACATGGCCATCTTCTGCTCTGGCAGCAGGCTGGATGCATGCGTTGATTTAAAAGAATAAGACTGTGTTTGGTTTCGGAAGTGTAGTTGACAAATGGTTTTTCAACTCACCACCCCCAACACACACACACCCACACAAAATTACTTATATGAAATAACATTTTATATTTGTATCAGTTTGTTAAAATGAGAAATATTGAAAAAAATTGGCCACTATGATAATGAAATGTATAATGAAAAAATTGTTACATTTATTCTTACCACAAAGATGACTGTTCTCATTGTCTTCTAAGAATTTAGCTGTAAATAAAAACATTGCATGTCAGCATTTTTAAGTCAACTTAGAGCTGAGATTTTGAGGAAGACAGAAAGAGACGGTAAAAGGACATTGTTTAGAGAGAGTTTGATGAGTAACCAAACTAAAAGTAAGTAAAAGAGCAGTTAACAAACATATACAAATGCAGACCCTGTCTACAAAAATAAGTGAAGAAATGAATCCTGCAGAAATTTTTGTTACATACGTTTAAAAGTCCATTTAAACCACATCACACCATCAAAGGACTACTTTATATATATTCTATATATATATATATATATATATATATATATATATATATATATATATATATATATATATATATATATATATATATGTATATATATACAACGTTGGGACTTAATTTGCTTACCAAATGCTAACTTTAGCTAAAAATCAGAGGATTTCTGACAACTTCTAAATTTGAGCTCCTATAGTGAACTTCACTATAAGAATTGGGTATACTAAATGATATTATATTAATTAATATTATCATGATAATTATATGGTATAATTATATGACATGACAAAATGATCATGTTATTAGCAATAATACTGCTCAACACATTATCAAACAATGGTATGGAGTTTAGGTTTGTGACATTGAGACAGTGTGTGGGTCATGTGTAATATGTTGTGTTTCAGGCTCTGGCCCCTGTCTACCTTCCCCTCTCTTGTTGGAGTGACATTGAAAGAGTCATTATCCTTGATCACCACTGGTTTACTTGTTCCTAATTATTATTTACAGCTTTGCTTTCTCATGTCCATCAATTAGCTAGTTTTGTAATGTTGCATCGTGGCATCTGTGTCAAAGACAGCTGTGTGTGTGTGTACGTTAGTGTATGTGAATGTGGAACAGAAGTAGGAAGGGGGGGAGGAAAACAGAACAGTTTTTTGCATCCTCTTTTCCCAACTAACATAGTTTCTGTATGCTCTCACTGACACACAGAAACACCAACACAGGTACACACATAAGACATGCACATGCAAAGGAGAGTCATCACCTGTGTTAAGAGGTTAACTAGTGGCACCAAGAGTTACACACTCCTAATGCTGGAACTTTCCTCTAAGTACTCTACTGTTCCTTTGTGTATATGAGTGGGCATGTGGTTAACAGCTTCTTGTCAGTAACAGGCTGAGTCTAACTTAAACACACCATATGCTCTCTCACCAACAACATCATCCAGTTTTCACACCTCTCAAAATGTGCTTTCTTTTACTTGGTAAGATGCTCTTTCAAAGGTGTTACTCAAGGTGACTGACTTTGCTGTAAACACCAAAAGACATATTTTTACTTATCTGGGTTTTGGTTTTTACACATTTTTAAAGTGCATGTAAAATAGATACAAGAAGAAGGCCTATGTGGATATGACCTATATTACAATTTCAGAAGTTTAGACGATCAGGTGCTGACCTTTTAGTTTAATCGCACTTATCTTCTGTGAGGAAAAAAATATTGAGAAAACATTATACTGTTTGTCTTCCATCAACTTTTGCTTGATTTTTTATTTAGTTATTTTTAAATCATACCAGAACTTCTGAAATTTTGACAACTCTGTCTATAGTGTTTAAAGTTTTAGCATGTATTGTTTATACTCACTGTTATTATGAATTTACTAATTATTTGCAGTCAATCATTTTTTGACCTTTTGACCTTACAGTTTATATATTACAAAAAACGGTCAGCTGTTAGCTACTGAGTACTGAAGACATTCATGTGTTGTTGTTGTTCTTTTCTTTTCAAATGTATAATTGTAAACAGAATGGTAAGCAGAGGGAATCGCAAGAAATGTTTCGCAATCTGCTTTAGTTTTGATCAGCACTTCTAGTGAATTTCTAAGGTTGCAGTGTAGCTTATACCGGAGACATTGACTGGTCTCTGCCCTTGGGAGCAGAAAGAAAAACATCAAAGCAGTAAGGCAAGACATACCTTTAAGAATTGGAAGGAGTGATTTCACTCACGCAACAGAGTTCACCAGTATTCCTGCAGGCTTTGTGCAAAGTGATCGATCACGATACTGAGACTACAAGAGTACACAGTGGAGGATGCAGGCCCAGGGCTCAAGGTTATATTCTGTTCATTCATTATAAACTCTGGAGTCATGGTTGAGGACAGAGAGAGTGCATATGTTGGAGTGTCATTCTTTCTTTCAGACTTGGAGCAGCTCTCGTGTTAATTCGGACGCGGCATTACCCTGTCTCTCTCTCTCTCTCTCTGTCAGCTGATTTTTTTCTTTCTTTCTTTCTCTTTCTGTCCTTCCATTTTCCTCCTCTCACTAGTCGCGGGGGGGGCAGTGTTCCCTTTTGTTATGTTGGCCCTCCTGATTCGCTCCCCAGATGTTGCTCATGGAACTACAAGACACTACATCACCTCAAGTAGAAGTTTCTCAGAGTGCCTGTCTATGTGTGTGTGTGGGTGCAGCTTTATGTCAAAGAGCTAATGGTGGATTTCAAATTTTACTGACACTGAACTGCATAAATAGAGGGATACCCTCCAAAAAAAATAAATAAAATGAAATAAAATGAAATAAAACACTGACACACACACTCTCACACCTGCACATATGCTCTCCTCTAGTAACAGTTGTTAGTGCCAAGATGCTGCAAAACAGTTAAAGAAGTGGGGAAATAGAGATTATGGAATGTAAGGGGTGTAATAGTGACAAAGGAGGAGACAGGACTATCCTAGATCTGAAAACAGTTACCATGGTAACAGAGGCCAGGTAGAGATGGTTTCAAGAAAGATGGTTTTGTGTCACTATCCTATGTCAGAGCATAGGCATCTACTCCTTATAACTCGTTAACACACAGGCAGGCTACAGATGTGTACAACACACACAGACCATACACACAAACACAAACATCCACAGATAGAACTAGTGGACAACTAGTTTACTCCTTAAATGGAAATGTTGCAAGTAACTGTCAGTGTGATGAAGTAAAAGAGAACTGGAAAAGGATTGTGAAGGAAAAACAAATAAACTAGATCATAGAGCATAGAACTTCTCTCTTCCTTTTAATATTGAAGTAAGAGGAAATTGACTTAGTCTATAACAGAGGCAGCTGTACAGGAGCACACAGTACACACAGAAATAAACACACATTCTGATCCTGTGTGTGGATTGTGCTTGATTTGTGAGTTCTGAAATGTCATTCACAGGCTTATTTAAAAGTTACTCCCTTTAAGTTACATAAAAGGGCTTTACTGTATAATTAATAAATATCCTGATTGTAATATAATCAATATTATTGTATGGCTCACTGACTGTAAAGACAGCTGCCAGACTGTGCAGATCTCAGGTCAGATCAGTGAGGCACCGCTCCTTTTTCAGTGCAATGGAGCATGGGATTAAATGCAGACCCCGGATCAGCTGGTATGACTCACACTGTGCTCTGGGCTCTCTCTGCACTCTGCCGGGTCAATGAGACAGAGTAGGCGATGATTATGAGGGAGAGAGAGAGAGAGAGACACACACACACACACACACACACACACACACACACACACACACACACACACACACACACTCACTCTTCTACCACCAAACCCCACTGTGCCTCTGGTCATTACCAGTCCTCTTTCTCTGAATAACCAAGACTAGAGGAACCCATAAACATAATGACACGGACATAGCTCTGTGACGCTACTCCATTGCTTGGTGTGAAGAGATGCTTTAGCTTGCAGTTGTCTACTGCTTGCTGCCCTCTTGCAGTTGTTAAAAGCCAGTAAATCTGAATTTGGCCAGCACATGGTGGAGCCTGAGGGGAGCGGTGGTCAATTGAGCAGCCACTGCTGTTGCAGAGTCTGCAGCCTGAGTAAATTAAGGTAAACACACTTTCTTAAGGCTTAATATCCTTGAAACCCTTTGGCAAATCACCACTATGACATACTTGAAGAATTAGGGCTACGAGAAACTGTCTGTGGGAAAAAGAATTTGACGTTGTATGACCACAAGTTGGGGGTTCCCTTTTTCTTCATAAAGAGCAGGACTTTCAGAGCCAAAATTAAGTGGCGTATTAGAGGAAATGCATCTTAAAGCACCCTCTGCAGTGGCAGACATTCAGCTTGCCATGCAGCAGAGACTCAGGCTCATTAGTTTCATTGCAAGGCTAGGAAAGCTCCGTCTCCACATCTCAATATCCAAGAAATACAGCCAAAAACCAAGGTTCAGAAAGGTTAAGTTTATCCTATTGGACATGACTGTAACTAGGCCACCTAACCTAAAACCCTCATTACCGATACCATGACTTTACCTAAACCTAAAAAAAAAGTTGTTTTGCATAACCCTGACCAAACTCATCACTGAAACACAGGAGCATCTGTGAGGTTGCAGGAGATGGTCTCATCCAAGCAAAGAAAACCTAGAGTGGACCACGAAAGTATCTGGTGCAGTCAGTGACGATGAGCCAGTCAGTATAGGAACTTAAGTGAGAGTGAGGCTCAAGGTGTTTCCAAGAATAGGCAAATGAGGGAGTTCATAGCAGTTTTACATACCACAGGGACAGGAGGACTACTTTGTAACATATGTGACAACAGCCATGTTGTTATTCCCATTGGAGCCTGGGTTTGGCAAAGTAGAAATGTGAATAACAAATTATATTTTCCATTTGGATGTTACAGGAAAAGTATATGAAGTCACTATTAAGTAGAGTATGCACAAAGAATAAAAACCATTATGCCCTTGAGGCAGATGTGTTGAATTAACACTGAGCCTGAACATTCGGCAATTCTTTTATACAGAGGTATAAATTGCATTTAAGGGTACTGCCAACAAATCATATTGCATATACAATTTGAGGAGATTCGTTTCTGGATTTTTAGTAACAGTAGGAAATCCTCAACACTAATGCATCGCCATGCTAATACTCTAGTTATTCAACTACAAACTTATTACAAATTTACTTGAATGGCAAACAGTAATTATAGGTGTAACCTAAGCAAGCGTGTTGGCTAACCTCAAATTAACATGTGGTAAACAACAGGAAGTAACATTAAGTTTATAACACTCCTGCATGTACCCCTGTTGCTTCCTGAAATGCATACAAAGCTGGAGGTGATAGACACTGAGGACTATTTTGCTAAAGTTAAAATTAGAACCAGTGAATGTGATGCATCAACACACAAACACTTCCAACAACTTAACAAAACCCGAGGTCAAGCAAACCACTTACGAAGATGCATATTTTCATACATAAATGACTATCATTTTTTATATTGTCAGAAGATGAGAGCAAACAGTTTCAGATTCAAATGCTTAGCTTGATGTCGAAGTGGAGCCATGGGAACTAGATCTTTGGGCATTCTCAAAGGATTCGGAGATGTCACTGCATGTGATGAAAGACAAAGGTCTAATGAGGAGACAGTGCTTAAGATGTAGTGCAGAAAACACTGTTTCCAGGTTTAAAGGGACACCTTAATGAGTAACACTGTTTATTATGAACTGTTTGCTTGGGCACTCACGGCATGCCAGCAGCAAATAGCAGCAGCAGGAAGCATGGTTCAAACACAATCACAGTATTTCCTTGACAAAGCCTTTTGATTGAGTGGACTTTGTTGCCGTGAGGGGAGCTAAAGTGGGTTAGTTAGGGTGGACCGAAGAGGTTTGTAGAGATTCCTAAACTGACTCAAACAAGGCATTTGAGCATGACAAATCAGCCAGGCATCAAATGTTTGCTTGCATTGGTGTAGATAGAACAGGACAGAACAGTATAGTTGAATGTAAACACAGAGTTGCAGCATGCAACATGATCTAATCCTCTGAGTCAACAGAGAACATGAGTATAGTATGGTTTTTAGCCTTATAGATTGGAAACAGGTGCACTTCACTTTCTGTTTTACCTCCAAATATCGCGCCCAGTTGACTTATTTTCACCAATATCTGTAAACCACATCTGAATCACTATGCCAAAACAGGTTCTCATACAAAAAGAACCAATGATCTACAGATATGAAAACAAAATTGGGGACTTGGGGACTACAGCCACCACAGCCTGCATTGCAAATGGATGTGGACTTGAAGACATACTTTTGCAAGTCCCCTCCCAACTTTATACAAGTGTGTAATACTAAACAGTCAGAGTACCTCTTTAAAGGAAGGGTAAGACAAGATGAATCATTCCATTAGTGAAGTGGTTAAAGAGGACTGAGGTGATAACACAAGTAACAGCTGTTACATCATTTGGTAAGAAAGGAGACTGCTAACTTGACACTAATCACAAAAATGTGTGATTGTACAGTTACTTTTATGTATTACCTCAGCACTGGTGCGTTTGGGGTACATCTGAGGACGCGGCTTCAAACAGTCATCAAAAAGAGAGCTGACTATGAACATAAAAGTGAGTTCATTAACCAGAGCGACACTCTCAATCAGACCCTCCCCATTAGGTCAGGCTGTTTTTGATGTGTAATTATCCTTGCTGACATTCACACTCAAACCCACAAACACAAGCAGGCACTGGAATATTCATAACACTTCCTCTCTACACACACATTCATATAACACGCGGCACACCCAAATCCAAACGCAAAATAGTACATTTAAATGTATAGTACCTAATGCATGCTTGCACACATTAACTTTATTTATTTATTTGATTTTTAAAAACGCTAATACTAAACTCAGTAACTTTTGCATTAATGTTGACTCATATAATTTGTGGAGTTGAGCTTATGATCTTAGTTCTATTTAATGAAGTCATAACCTCATCAGACAGCCTGACACAGAGGAAATAAAAAGGGAAATCAACGAACATATACTTTTTTACCATCACCATTTTTCCTCTTTCCTACAACAAAGGAGAAGATTACACTGGATATATAACTGTATGTATGTACATGCATGAGCCGTTTTACGCTTGTGTGCCTATGTGTATTGTGTGTATACAAGCACGTCTGTGTATGTTTGTGGGGGGATAGTTTATTTACATTTTTATGCCTCTCTGCACTGTAGGCATTTCACTCACTGTAGAGTGCTTTTTGTCTGTTTGTAGAAAACTTTATTTATAAAAGGCAAGCTCTCGGCTGCCCTTCTCCATGTGCATTCGAACCTAACAGGAACCTTCTCCGCACTGACTCTCCGAAACGAGAGGAAGCTACAGAAAACTTTCTGTACATTTTGAGAGTTGAGTTGGGAACATTGTGTCTAATTTGAAGAAATTGTATGTGTATTTGTGTGTCTGCATTCATGTCTTATCTGTTTGTGGCTTAGAGCTCAAGGCATATCCTGTTGCTGGTAATACCCAAAGCAATGTGGTTTGGGAGGAAGCAGTGGGAGGAGTGGAGAGGTGATGGTGGGAGATCAGAGAGGAGAAGGAAAGGGAGACAGAGAGCGAGATCATTGGAACCCAGGTCTTATCAAACATTGTTAGGTGCACCCTACTGCCTCTCATTTACAATCTTATGTTTTTCCCCTCTGAGCTGCACTCACATAAACACAAGCAACAAACACATTAGGAGAAGACAGGTTGGAATATACAAATGACATCAACAATAAGGAAAATATCTCAAAACATTATAGGCACAGTATGTGTAGTATGGACACAGCAAGACAAGCGCTTGGGTTCAATATTCCTACACTTTTATACTCTAAACTATCTTCATACGACTGTATCGTCAAAACTACATGTTTACACACACGTTATATGAGATTATACTGTGCACATACAATAATATGATTTACACAGAAACAAACAGGCTCATATGTTGGACACATACACACACACAAACATATACATCGCATACCCTCGCTCCTAGCAGAAAGGTATTGGGGCATGCCACATCCAACAAGGAAATAGCTAAGGACTTCCCAGACCACTGCAGCACCTCACATCACCTCTATTGCTCCCCCTTGCGATTGATTCTCACTGTGTTACAAATAAGCAAGTTGGAATGTATGTTTGTATGTGTCTCACAGCATGGATATGCATATATTATGGTGCTTTTCCTGCATTAGTATAGGCTATACCATACCATACCATATGTGTGTCTTGGTAGTGATGCATCCAGTACAGTGGGATTATATACTGTGCATGCACCTCGATGAGAAACGATACACATAAACATGGCAGGTCCAGTACTTCATGTGTGATTGTATGTGTGTGTCTTAAAATGTTTGAAACATAAGCAAGGAAAGTATATGATGAGTCATTCTGGACAAAACAAACTAGAATTCTCTGGGGCTGATAAACGTATCAAAGTTATGCTGACATTTTTTTTTTACATTTTTATACCCTTTGGTGCCTCTTGTGTTTTGTATTTGGTTCCCTGTGGTGCTATCTATGGTTCAAAATTTTGTATAAACCAGTATTTATAGTCAGAGAGGCATCATGGGGTCTAAGATACATAGAGAAAGTGAGACCACAAGGAGTGAGGGAGAAGCAGAGAAAGACATAAATAGTTATGAGATGATGACAAAGTCAAGTGTTTATAGGAAACAAAACTGTATTCATCTGACATTCACAAGCAGAGAAATTATAGAGTTGGCTGTGTGTTTGCTCAAAGACACTGTCTATCATATGGTGGTAGCTCATGGACAAAATGTGGCATCTTGACGTAGTGACTTCATATCTGTCTGATGATAAAGTGAACCATTGGGCCACAAATGCGCTACTCACTCCCTGCGATTAGGGACAAGGCTGATTCTGCTAATCCAACCATTCCACACAAAAAGAGTGTTTCAGTTTGACAGAAAAAGGTTGAGGTATCAAAAGAAGCCAGAAAAAGAGAAATGCACAGGTAACACTGAGATATTGATTCTGATATGACGAGATGACAGGAGAGGGTGGAGGAGAAGATGAGTTGAGGTGAGGAGAGGAATAGAAAGGATGAATCATCTTGATTTGTATTTGTTCTTTTGCCTGATGATACCCAGCCACAAGTGTTCTCACAGACCATCTGTACCCATAATGAAATGAACACACTACACATGCAGTCAGGCACACATGCTGGCATATCCAGCTCTCACACCAAATTCTGAGATAAAGAACTACCAATTAGTCATAATACAAGATGTCTAGTCTAGATAAATGTCCTGCTTACCTCCCCTTTGTATGTCTGTCCTCTTTTTCTCTAGAAGCAAAACTTTGTACAGTATATATAGTTTTGTAACTGTAAATATTTGGTGACAAGGAATGGTCGAATTTCAAATATGTGGAAAAGAAATAGTGGTTTTATAACTATGTAACTTGCTATAACTTGATGATTGTGCAGAGGGCTCAACCAGCACTCATCAGTATTATCTGTGTTTAAACATTATCCTCTTCCACTGTATGTTTTTGTTCTTCATGTGACTAAAACCACAAATCAGAAATGGTCTGATTTTACCTTCGGTCCAGCTCATTTGTAAGACTCAAAGGGGCTACTACTGCTAAGACACCATGTTTGTGTATAACCAACCAACATTATACTTTTAACAGTATGTGCATGAAGCAGCAAGTACAACCACATTCTCTAACTCCACTGGGATTCCAGATACCTGAGGTATGTGGATCAGATAATTTAAATTCCCAGAACTTGTTTTTCAACTCAAAGGAGCAGCAGTTCAATAAAGCTCCTCTGGATGTGATTCGCAATCAGTTATTTGGTGAGCACTCCAAAATCATAAACCATATTGTGTTAGATTGGATCATAAATCAACTTGTAAACTGAGAGTCATCTTCAATACTAGCCAGTTCTGTGCGACATTCAGATTTAGCAAGTGCAGCAACCACAAAATGTTGATTAGGGTACAAAAGGGTTGAAGGTTCAGTGCTATGGGCGCCTAGGAACCCAAGGAGCATGCAGGAGATTCAGTAAGGAACCACCAACTATCATGTAAATACAGTAGCTGCAAGTCTTACATGCTACTGAGCCCTCCAGGTAGCTCAGGATGCTGCCCAGGAGATCCAGATAAATATGCCAAAATCAATTACACATGTCAAGCCCTTTCAAGTTAAGACATATGCTATGATGGAAAAGTCATGTTGTCAATGAACCACAAGGATGGAGACTTGTTGTCTAGGACTGAAATGGATCGCTATGATTTAGAAAGTTGATATTGAAGATTCCAGGTTGTTGCAGGTAGGTTGGCAACATACAGTTTGGAGTGACTTGCAACCGAACATGAAATGTTGGATTAAGGCCACATGACTTGTTTGAATCCAAGAAATGACAATCATCATCACCTCATACTGATAGTACCGATGGCATGCACCACTTTATTAGGCATAGTCATGAGTGCAAGGTGTTGATTTCTTTTGCCAAAGGGAGAACATAAATACATTAAAAACAGCTAAATGACATCAAATGCAAGGATTTTATACTATGAAATGAGAAAGAGAGGAATGCTTTTAATAAGAGGCAGAGAGAGAAGAAGAAAAAACTGCCTAACAGACTGTTGATGTTGAATGATAGATCTGTTGAACTATAAACCTCTTTACGAATTGCTCCAAGTTTCTTTTGAAGTTGCTTGAATCCCCAATCACTTTTTCCAACTCCAATTTTCATTTCCGCCTGTCCCTTTTTTTTAAAACTGCTTTCTTTCTCTCCTTTTCTCCTCTACCCCCCTCTCCTCCCAACCCTCCCCCAGTCTTTCTTCACCTCTTTTCTTCGCTCCTTATTACCCTTCCTAATGATAGCCAGTCTTCACAGAGAGAGGCACTGATGACAGTGAGCGCCTATCGTTATATTTAGATCTAATTAAAGATCATTATAATCTATCAGCACAATGGAGACCGGGCTATGATAGAGTCAGAGGAAGGGAGCATGGGAGAGAGGGAGGCAGGGAGTAAGAATGAGAAAGAGAGATGGACTGGGGGAAGGGGAAGCGCAGGAGTGCGAAAACTTGTGCCTCAGTCATCGACAACCTCCAGTACCCCGTATTGTTCCACAACGACCCCCTTGAATTCTATAATACTAAAATGTGATTACATTACACGATTGTGACTCTTGTACAGACACAAGAGCAAGAAGGAAAAGCAGGAGTGAGGATAAAGTATTGAATAATGAGAGGTGTATGAGAATATGCTCCTGAGTGTTATTAGCATGAAGGGTGATTCTTTGTATGGTATTAAATGTACTGGATTAACCTGGTAAAGCAGTCAAATACGGTCTGAAGCAGAGAACAGAGGCTAAAAGCAAAACTACAGGATTTCTTAATCAGTATCTTTTTGGTAATCTTTTTTGCTGTTCAAAGAAAGCTAAAAAAAAAAACTCCAAAACCCTCACCACCTTTTATATTTCCTCAGCTGATTTTTCACAATATAGCCCTCAGCAGTCTGTAAATGACAGAGAAATAGAGAAGCAGTGGCATTTGCCAAACTTCTTCTGTGTCAGTTGTAGTACTGTGCTTGGTATGGAATTCGCTTGGTGCTGGCCAGGAATGACAAAACTTTCACAGGCCGCGGTTCATATTACTCCTTCATTCTGTAGTGGCTCTTGCCAGTAGCTCATGAGCTTATCACAGCCATAGCTGCCAACTCTGTTTTCTAATCCCAAACTGAAAGTATTATTACTTATTTGAAACTTAGTCACACAGAGGATTGCCAAAATGGTCTTTTTAATTGGAAATCAAAGAACTTGCGAATATATTCAGTAAACCTGTGGCATCCTAATTTGGTATTCGATTGAGAGCAGGTTATTACCTTGCTCTAATATTCCTATGAAAAGCAGAAGGAATACTATAATGTTGATCCCTGTAGCACTGTCCATGGTGCTGATAGTAGAAGCAAGGTGGTTTTATTTAGTGTGTGCTCACTCAAACACAAACACACAGACACATACAAACTAAGCGGACCCTTGAATAAGTCATTATTGCTTTTCCATTACATCCTCTAATACCAAGACAGTTTTAATCAAATGTGCTAAAAGGGGAGCAGCCTCATTCTTGCATTTCCTCCTGGTCTCTACCACCAATACATACACACACACACACATAAAAACACTTAAAGAGAAATCATGATGACTCTGTGAACACTCTCTCTGTTTACCAACGTCTAACAAATCCTTTTTTATTTAACCAATGTAGTGGCTGGAAATTAATTTTTCATGCCCATTCCTTGTTCCCCCATTACCAATGAATTATACAAATGTGTGTCAGTCCTTCATGCTAATAATGTGAGCGCGTGTTTGTGTACATGTTGTGCAAGGGACTAGTTTCTGAAGTCGTGCTTCAGCTGGATGTCGTTAGGTTTAATTACGCAGACGCAGGTTTAATTTGCACTTGTGCAACACATTTCCACTTCCTTTAAGGTCAGTCATGGCTGTGGAGTTTTAACTTACGTCCCTGCTGTGCTCCCTCTCTCTCTCTATTTCAACAATGTCTCTCACTTCTTCCGTTGCTTTCTGTGTTTCTATCTGTTAGTGTGTGTTTGTGTATGTCTATTTGCATTTGTGAGTATGCACACTTCTCTACGTATTCTGTATATGTGCTTGTATCATTTTCTCTCCCTCACTGTGTATGTGTGTGTGTGTTGCTCTTGTTGCTGTTCTTATCATCACCCTGAGGCTGAATGAATAAAACAAGGCCAAGAGAACGAGAGGATAAGAAGAGGAGCACTTGAAATATAGATAGCCCATACCGATACACACATATACACCGTGTGCTACTTTCGCTTTTATCAGCCTCAGCATTTACAAACAGCTCTCAATGTCTCAAAAGCAAACATGCTGCCTGTGCCAACAGGAAAGAGAGAGGAAAGTCATTGATAAGAACATGGTTAGAGAAATTTGTGAGTTTGAGAGGTTAGAGGTCAAGATAACAGCCTTTTGGCCATAGCTGTCAAGGCAATGATTGGGAGAAGAGCGGAGAAAGTTCAAGATCACAGTTCATTATGTGTGTATACACAAGGCAGGAAGAGGCAAGAAAACAGAGATGACTGGATAGAGGTACAAATATTTTTCCACTTTTTTTTTTTTTTTTTACATCAGTTTGGTATGTAAATCACCCAATACAATACTTGACCCTCAGCTGTTTTAGAGAAGAATCCTGTGATTTACCAAAGAATCCTAAGAAGAAGTGAACTGATTTAAACTAAAGCAAAATACTTCATTTGATTTGAGGGGTTTTATGTGTCCTTTCTAGTTTGGAAGTGTTCCTATTACTGTCTATGCAGAAAATGAATGGACTTTGGTTCTAACATTTTCCAGTTGTTAAGATGCATCATAAGGTCAGCTGCTGTTTATCAAATGAACAGTGATAAATATTCCAGTGTTACCTCCCTGTGTTCTCTTAATTTACTTCTTGTTCACTGTCATGTAATTACATATTGTAATTTACATCGAAATGTGAAAATGAATTACACACTCTTTTTCATATTGCACATGCACAAACAAACCCATTCCCAAAATATTCTCCTATTTTTTTTTCCAGCCTGGAATTTTCATCCATGCCTCATTTGTGAATGCAACTTCTTCTTTTCTACAATTGAAAAGAAAAAACAATACCTGGCTCACTCCTCCACTTTCCTCTTCCTGCTCCTCATGAATACTTCAGTGCTTTCAGACCTTTTCACATCAGTCATCCTCCTGTTCCCTCCCTCTTCCCCTTGCTCCATCCATCTTACTACAAGGAATAGGGCATGCTGTTGCGCTGTTTCTCACCCTAGGAATTTACGTTTGTTCTGTCTGCTTTTTCTCATCACTCTGATCTAGCTCTGCCTTGTGTGCCCTCCTTTTCAACGCCATCTCTGACAGATTCTGCTCGGGTTGTCAAACTTCACCCTCCTGCTCTCTGCTGCACAATGACAGTGCAAGATAGCAAAAAAAAAAAAAAAAAAAAAAAGACAAGACGAGGAAAGAAAGAAAAGATTTATGTTTGTTAATTAGCACAGCTCTAATGTGAGTTGGTAACATATTTAATGGAAGTGATACACAGGAGAAGAAACACACTACTCATGCACAAACACACTTGTATAGCGCACACACACAGAGACACAAATGATTTGGCAGTTAACCAACATGTTTGGATCAATTCCTAATGCTGTGTGGATGGATAAAGGGAATCTCAAAAAGCTAACAAGCAGCAATTTCCTGTGTAATTAACTGGAAACAGAAACAAGCACATATTCTTTTATTCTTCAATAACAATATAAAGTGGCTTTATTACTTTAGTTTGAGTTGAGCCAATGGCAGCACCAGAGACTTGACATTCTTGGAGTGAGTAAGCACTGCAGGTGGGCAAGAGTGTGATTTAATATGAATGAAACTCATCTGTGCCTGATGGTTATTAGACAGATGGACTTGGAGATGAATAAAGAGAGCGTGAGAGATACAAAGAGACAAGGAAAAGAGAAAGAAAGGTGGAATTGCACTCCAGTGCTGACAGATATAAAAGAGATTAACAGAGAAAAAGGTGAAAATGAGAAATGAGGAATAAGTGAATGAATAAAACACAGAAAAAGTGAACATCAAAAAGAGAGTCAGACAATGTGTGGAAATGAAAGAGGGTTGTGTCACAGAAAAATGAATTTACATTGTGTTTTTACATCGACACCATTAAAGAGTAACACATATGACAGCACCACTGGCCATTGGATTCTATAGCACAAGGATGGATGGAATTAAAGTAATTGCTCTGGTGTGCTTAAATCAATTGGCAACGCTGCACAGAAGCGTGGCGAATTACAAGAAGAGTCCCCACAACAGCCCTTTCCTGTCTCTATGTGTGTGTGTGGAGGTAGGTTTAGTATATACCTAACTTCACATCCTTCTCATTTTCCTGAAATCCAAGAGCCGAAGGACCTTTTCTTGGGAATTATCTTTCCTATTCATTTCACTCATCACCGCTCAAGTAGATGAATCCATATACACGCCACCATGACTCTTCCTGGCACATGTAGATACTACTGTATATATATACATGTGTGTGTGTATGTGTGGGCCTAACTGTGTGTGCATTTTAGAACCTGTGCACAGTGGGGGAATGCATCAACCTTTATCCAGTTCAGTGAGTTTCACATTTGGAGTTATTGTGTCCTGAGGGCAGGACCCCAGCTGACACAGTCATTTAAACCTCAATACTCTATGGACAGAGAGACCACTTTAGGTTGAACAATGCTCACCCCCAGCCCTGAGAAGTGCAGACCTTGTACTCTAAGCACTGCCTACTTGCCAGCTCAACAACGTGCAATGATTGCCAATAACCACTCCCTATATCTTTCCAGAAGAAATGGTGCAAAACGATTTAAGTGAACACAAAAGTTTAACTCGTGTTCTGTACAAAAGTAGCAGCAATCAGTGCTGGCTAGTAACTCATTATGTAGTAGTGCTTTATGTTTTTTTTTTCTTTTTCAGAAACCACCAGTGTAAAAAACAATTCTTGGAATTTGTAATGATATTATAGTTAGTTGGATCACAAAACACTGCAATACCTTCAACATGTTTGCTGTCTTTCTGAGAATTTGGTGGAAGATGATGGAACATGTTAGCTTTGAGCAGGGTTTGAGGCTGAGGGAGGTGGTTGGTCTCTACCAAAAGAGGTCAATATTATCTTGCCAAATATATGAGCAGAAGGCTTAACTGGACCTTCATCATCACAGTGACAAGAAATGCATTAAAGTTGTGGAAAGAGCTTTGGGAAAGTATATCTTCAAGGTTAGAGAGAAGTCTCCTGTAAGGGGAGTCCACAATTTACTACTTAGGTGATGCTACCATCACCAATGTTCTACTCTTGCTCCATCATAATTACTACAGCTGCTAAAGGTCAATGCAACAGTAAAGCATTACGGCGGGTCATAATAAGGTGCTGCAACCCTGTGAGGTTATCTTTACCGGAGGACACTTCCAGTAGCTGTGTGGACCTCTAACGGGAACCATTTGCCTTTGTGGAGGAGTTCACTGTTAGTAGTGAGTGAAGGGCTGGAAAATGGTAATGAAAGTTGACATTGAGCTTTGTTCATGAAACAACTAGCATATGCTCATTAAGTTTAATTTGGCATCCAGTGGTAAGACTTGTGGTAAAAAGAAACGGTCAGCATTGTATTGACTGAATATGAACAGCCGTGCATGTTTGAGTTTGCAGCAAGCACACTTTTTAAACAGATTGTGTGCTTCAAAACTCTGATCAAACACAGCCACAGTCTAAGTTATTTATTTTTTTATCCTGACACTTTTCAAGTCCAGCAGAGTTCAGTGGTTGTGGTGAACTGCCAGTGACCAAAACATGACTGTTATGTCCTCTCACACAGTCCCTCATTGCCTATGCCCATGAGTGTGTGTGTGTGTGTGTGTGTGTGTGTGTGCGCATGTGTGTGATTCCTTCATTCATCTGGAAGAAGCTACCTTCTGAGCTGCTCTGCTGGCTGCAATCCCAATCAAACCAAAGCTTCCTCTCTCTTTTCTATCTCCCTCCCCCAATCAAAACTGTCTTGTCTTTCAACCTTCCACTCCAGCTCTGACACTCTATCTATCATTTTATTTTTCTTTCATTTCACTCATCTTTCATTCTCACTCCAAGTTTCAAAGTTTGTTACCTCCACCTCACTCACCACCACCCCTCGCTCGTTCAGCCCTTTCCTCCTTTCAAACCTGTTTATATAAGGTTAATCTGCCTTTGACAAAAGGATGCCCTCTGTTTTGGGCGCCTTGAGAAGCGCTGAAAATGTGTGGAAAGGATTAAGGTAAGACCCAGAGCCAGACTAGCTCTTCTATCTCTACTCAACTCTGAGCCCCCAAACACAGATGTCTGATGCACATACACCAGCCTCCCTTTCTCTGTATTCTTCTTTAATAAACTCACTCAGTGAAACTCAAAGAGTCCCACAACAAAACTTTTTGGACTTCCAGTTGACGCTATGTTTCTGGAACTCGCGTCATGTTTACTGCATCTGCTGTGTTTAATGGAGTGTGTCAACTTGTTTATGAATCTTCATATTTGATGTTGTTTTCTAGTGAACGCGCCAAACAGTAACAGTAACAGCGTTACAACACACTGGCATTAAATGCAGTCGTACAACTTGTATATTGTTTTGCAGTTTAGTAAGCTTAAACTAGTGATGGGAAACGTGAATTCTGAATTCTTTTGCACTAAACAAACCAAAAATGATAATACATTTTTTAAAGTTTTCCTTAACACACTTCAAATCTAAATTAACCACCGCACACACTGGAATGATTCTGTACATCGTGTCTTTAAAGTCACTTAAGATAAATTCCCATAATTAAATCAGCACCTGAACACTAATACTGGCTGTATGGGGAGTTTTGGTTTACTGTTATACTTTCAGAGCAGAAGGTAATGCAGTTAGTTGTAAAAAGTCTGAGGAGACTGGTTGATATATGCCACATTTCCTTCATGTGGGAATTACTTTCGCTGGAGGAAATAGTTCAGATGAAAACTGTTGGACAGTGAAGTTTAATAAATCCTGAGTAAAAGGCATTGTTCCTAAAAAGCAGATTGTTGTTGTTGAGTTTTTCATTTTGAGCAGCACAGACAGAACACTAATTCATCTTGGCATTATAGGTGAGGGAACAAAACTCAAACTAAGCATAAACCAAATCCATCTGTATGGCTAGACATCATACAGTGATAGTGTATGTGATAAGACATTTTTTGGGAGGGTGAACTGACCTTTGAATGGATTGTGTGTGATTGACTAGTCTATTCTGTTGTTAAATATCAAATGGACTTGAGAAATAATGATACCATGGACTGTAAAGCTGTCAAGCTGTCAGGTTAGATCAAAGTGGGAAGGCTGTTTTGTGTTTCAGCAGGGGAAAGTGTTAATTGTAAGTATTTAAGCACCACCATGCCAGAGTTTGAAGTCCATTCTGCTGCTGTTCCATGCTATACTGCTGGTCTTGCTCTTCCCACTGAAGCCACTGGAATTCCCCGGAGTATATTGGCAAGTGTTAGAAAACTGCACTAATCAGAATGCAGATCAGATGCCTTCTAGCTGCGTTATAATGAAATTGAGCTTGGTGCGATGCTTAACATTAACTATCATATCATCTCTTGAATCCATATTGATGATCACAGTTAACACCCACGATGCCTCACCACAAAGAAGTTCATTACCCTTAAGTTTTAACTTAGTATTATACAGTATGTAAATAATGTAAATAGTTAAGATGGTAAGGCTGAAGCAATAGCTAAGCTCAGCTAGTGAGTGGCTTTGTATTAGGATACCATGACAGTACCATGAAGATACTGATTAAATGAACCCTGCAGCCAGACACCACAGTTAGCCAAACACAGCTGTGCTCTTTTCTGTATGTATGGCATGTCATGTAGGTGCAGACATCCATCTGTAGCAAGGTCGTGAGTGTGTGTCGATTTCGGCGAGAAAACCACAATGTGTATGGACAGGATGGGGCTCTGCAAGTTACGCTTTTCGATTTGTTGAGTGAGTAAACAAGCTGGAGGAAGGCAACACCGCATACA
This sequence comes from Lates japonicus, assembly GCA_033238685.1. NCBI lineage: Eukaryota > Metazoa > Chordata > Actinopteri > Centropomidae > Lates > Lates japonicus. Next base: position 2,981,497 of record BRZM01000029.1, on the reverse strand, counting down.
AAAAGAACTCAGTCATATTCATATTTGTCAACTAAAGGTGCCAGAACATCGCTTGATCGTTTCGACACCACCTACACAGCACTGGGACGCTGTATTTCAGGAGCAACATTATCTAATTCAGACACTGTATGGTCTGATTTTATCAGCTGAAGAAGTAGTGTAGATCTGGATCACACTCTGTCCTCCCTCAGTGAGTCTGTCAGACAGATTGCTTTCCTCTCACCGCCTCTGCCTCATCCTTATTCACACACCAGCTGTAGCTATAGAGATACTCAAAACTGCCTTCAACATGGATACTAGTTGGGCAAACGTAATTTTCAAATCACCGCCAGTAAAAACCTGTCCAAAGCTGCAGACTTGACTGCTTCTAGCCAAAAATACTAGTTTAATACCCTGAATTGCATTCTTAATTATGTGCAAAAAGTGATGGTCTATTTTGCTAACCTCTACTCACTATGTGTGTAATACAACCATGCCCTTTTTATTTCGGTAAACACACCATAAACCCAACACTACAGACATCAACAAATCGCCTTTCACCCGAACAAACCAGAGCGACATCAGAAGACCCAGAACGGTGGCTGATCATGGGATTCCAGCTGCGGATCGGCCCTTTAGTCCCCCAGTGCAGGGATTCTCGGGATGCGACCGGAGAGGGACTTTAGGTTTTCTGAGTTGGGCGGCAGAGCTTTAGCAGCTTTTTTCCCGCTGTCCTGAGGACCTGGAATGCGGAGACTGGATTTGTGTTTGGGCTGAAACTAATTGAGTCCCCTAAAAACCTTGTTACTCCTGACTCCAGGACCAAAGTGGCTCACAAACACACACCTACACACACAGACACACGCCCAAACACACACACACACACTCAGCATGTATGCTCCTTTGTCTTTCTGTGCCAAGCCTAATCTGCCTGCACAGCTGCAGAAAAAGAGAGAGATTTGAGAGAGAATTTCCTCCTCCATTCAGTTCCAATTCACTTTCAATTAAGGTGCTTATTGGCAAGCTCTGCCTGAGTGATGCCAAGGCAATTAACAAAAAACGGTGCTTTCTTAACAAAAAGAAAGACAAAAAAAAAAAACGACAGTGGCATTATAATACAGCAAACACTACAATCAGAACAATAATAATACATTGAAATCATTTCAATTTGCCTTTCATTCCTTTCTCTGCACACACACCATCTCTTGGGGGTCAGTAGCATTTTCTCCTAATTGTGATGTAATATGGAAAGCGCCCACCAAATTTGTAAACACATGTGGAAGCAAAGAGAGGCAGCAATGAAGACTGATCACAGCAAATGAGTTTCTCAGGAAATGATTGGGCCTCTTTGACGCCAAATGTAAGTCCCTCATCCAACACACACCTGAGTACAGAGGCTTATAATGTTTAGTATGGAGAATGTAATATATTAAAAGATAAATTTGCTGGTGCAAGGTAGAGACTGAAAGTAGATACCTGTAATCACACTGTAGAGTAAGTGTTTGATGTTCTTTGAATGGAGCTCTTGAAGTTAATTTTTCTACCCTTTGAAACAGAGTAAAATAATGAATTGTGAGAACAATGAGCACTGCCTGGTAACATTTTAGATAGTATAGTGTCAAAGGCACAGAATGAAATATGTGGGCCATAAAAGGAAAGGAAACTTGTTTGCACTTTTTTTTCTTGTACCCTTTGGACCTTTACTTTGAAAATATAAAGTTGTCACCACCTGATGAAAACACTCCAAACAATAAAGAAAAGCATGAGTTAGCCTTGCACTGGTAATGTACACACATGACCTGAGTCACCACATGATACAGGCAAAGATTGCAATAAAGTTGGGTGACCTTCCAAAAAGACGCTGTCTTGTGTGGAGAATTATGCAATGTTTTCAGTTTTAGTTAGTTGTTATTTACTAAACAGCTTTTTCTTTTTCATATGTGTGTTTGTACCACAGGTCACTCTGACCAAATAGTCTGCCTATCACCACGGAAAATACCAACTTGTGGAAATGGTTGAGGGAGAAAGCACACAGTACAGATAATAAGGGATAAAAACAATTTGTCTGAAAATTGACAACACATAAACATGACTTTGAGTGAAGCTGAGAGCTTGTCCTGTAAAAAACACAAAGACCCCTCTGTGAGCAGCTAGTATCAAGTTACATTTTAACGTTAGATGACCCTATGCCGCAGTAATTATGACGGAGTGAAGAAGGAAAACCAAAAGATCTTCTCCTAAACCTGATCAAGCACTATTCACGCTCTAAACCAGCAACTAGAACTGGAACTTTACTTATACTTCTTGTCCTTGTACTATTCTTTCATGGACTGCAGTAGCAGCAGTCGCTGGCAGTAATACTCAGTGGTCTTTTGTTGTGGTTAGTCAGCATTCCAGAACTGTTGACTGACTAAGGCACCGCACAGATATCTGCGGTCTATAAAGAATAAACCAAATACTTGGGGACTGGCTCATCACCAGTCCAGCACGCCTAAACCTAATCAATAATTCCCATTAGCCTAGTTGTACACTTCTTTTTCACAGATTAGGGCAGGAAAAGATGCTGTATGACTGAATCATCCACACCACTGGACAACTCAAGATGAGTATTCAATATGGGTAGCCTATTAGACTACAACTATCCAGTATTGTACAACTGAGCACGTTATTTAACTGAAGGCATCTTCCTCTGTTCTCATGAGGATGGAGGATGACATGTCCACAAAAATTCTTATTTATTAAAAAATCAATGATACATCATTTCAGATGTTGATTTGTTTCACAATTGAGTGATTTTCAAGTGCAGAGCTTTCATGTGTGTGTGTATGTCTACGCATAATTCCATGGGTTGATGACTTAAGATAAAGCGACTACCTCTCAGGGAGTTACAATTACTCTAATAGCTCTGTGAGTGTGTGTGTGTGTGTGTGTGTTGATATGGCTGCCTTACAGCTTAGTGTTAACCACTTGACATTTGGGAAGTGCTTTCATTAGGTTGGACGGCTGTCTCAGACAGTTATGATGACGGGGTTGTAAGTTATCCTAGTAAATACTGTGTCCTTATCTGCATTCAATCTCTAATACACTGGTCGCGCACACACACACACACACACAGCACGCACCACTCATGCATGCGAACACATGCACACGCGTGCACACACACACACACATACACACACACACATTTATAGATGCAGTGCATACACAAATATGCACAGACACACACAACTCACTAGTAGGACTTTAATCCTCACAACTGCCACCGGGTCATCAGCTTTGAAGCCTTCAATACATTACAGCAAATGTGGGAGGAGAGGCTGATCAACAGAGATGAAAGGATAAAAAAGGAAAAATAAAACTGTAAAATGATTGAAGATGTTAGTCTGAGAGTGATATGAGGCTGATGGTAGTCTGAGCAGGAAGCGAGCTATGCTGCAGGTAATAGGTGTAATTATTCACACAGCATGAAGCAAAACAATTAAACATTTTTATTTTGAAAGATATTGGCCATCCTGACCCCTAAGAATAAGCAGTATAGATAATGGACAAATGGAATCTTGTACATCTTATGGATGATGGTGTATTGTTTTATGTTGCACTGGCTGCAACATCATGAACAACCAATATAATGAAACCAATATACAAACATTTTTCTTCTTTTTATTGAATGCACTGGTAGTGTTGCTTTTAATTTAACTCTAGCTTTTTGTCTTTGTAAAGCTTCAACTTTTCATGTTCCATCTGCAGCATCAGGTGGCTCTTGCCATTCAAAAGGTAGAGCAGCTGCAGACGCTATGATGTAGCTGGTAAATACTACCATTTCTCATTTGCCAGAACCCCACATCAATTGACTATCCCTGCTATTTTTTCACTCTTTGCTTCAAAACAAATTCTAGTTTCAGTAAGTTGAAATGGTCAGTAATCCTCAATAACTGTTCCTCGCACGTTGCTCCATCAGAGCTTCAGAGGGAGACTGAATGAAATCACACAGCTAATAATCACGCCTGCACATGGAAGGAGTTGGAGAAAGCAAGGCAGTTAATGACTTTTACTTTTTTTACTTTTTTATGTTCACAGATGGTGAAAGGTGATAGCGATGTAATGTGGGACAAAGTATGAAGGAGAATTCAGACTGATGGAAAAAATGTATCTAGACTGTTCGATTAAGTTTATCCTAAAATGTCCACAGACCCTGACAGGTCGCTTATTAATTATATTATTTGTTTGATGCCCAAACAAGTTTTATAACTCAGAGATCAATACTGCACAGGTCATTGTGCCATCATAGACCGCTCCAAGTTAAACAGTGACCAGATCCAGCCTACAGTAGCATACTGAACCTGCTCATCCTAGACAAACAAAATACAGCAATATTTTATGCTATTCTTGGATCAAAACACACAAAATTATAAACAGCTACTGGTGAGAGATACTCCTAACCCAGCAAGTCCAATTAGTTGATTTGTTAGTTGATCCAACTCTTTGTGCAGTCTCTAACCTGCAGTGTAACAAAGACCTGACATAGTGATGAGAGTACATTGCTTTGGTCCAGTTGACTTTCCCATATATCAAATCACCGGAAGGTTTCCCAACCAAACATTGTTCTAAAGTAAATGATTACCGTCAAAAAACTCTGACGCCCAAATGACAGTTAAAATCATCATGCTTTCTTTCAGTCATGGTTGTGGTCTGAAAGACAAAGAAAATACAGAAAACAAAGATATGAGCACGCTCAACTAAACAAATTATGTAGCCTTCCAGGTACAGTATGATTTAATCAACAGGATGAAGGTTGATATTAAATATTACCTGTCCACTTTGACAGTGGACTTGAGACAGAGACTGGATTAATACTTAATGACAGCAATTTTTCAAGAGGGACAATTAATAACTTTGGCAGAAGTAAGGGGAAAAAGATTTTGTTAATTAGCTTAGTTGAAATGAGTCCACCTTAACTGGGATTTATCAGTAGCAGCACAGTGAAAACGCTTCCCCAACAAACACTGTGGCAACAGCAGAAAGGGCAAAGGGGGTAAATATAATTTACTCAGTTACTTAAATATATTACTATTTTGCTAAGGCATTAAACGACTTGGGTTTTGATAGTGCACTAGAAATTGAATTATAAATCATTCTGCTGGGGGAATGGTCCCAACTCCTTTGCTGATTACTGTAATAATGTTTTTAATATATTAATATTTTTTTCTCACATCATATTTTTTCATATTTTCCAGAGATGAAAACACACACAATATTGAAACACAGGGCTGTGATAAGCAAGAAGAAACCACAGTGAAAGGAGAAAATAACTGTACATAAATGCAAATATGATTTCTTTTGTTTCCATATCAAACCATGTCTTGGTGTTTACACCCTTAATTACGATAAGTCAATTACAACAGGAATGTAATGGGGATATTTACAAGCCTTCAAAGGCTGTAAGATATGGAGAGAAAATAAAGAAGGTGCTATCAGAGGAATATGCTCAGATGTTTTCCAGTTTTAACTTACAGTTATACGACTTCGACACACACTGGAGAATAGCAGGCTCAAAAATAAATGTGAGAGGAGGTGTTGAAAGAACCCTTGGTTTTTCCTCATGACAATACAAATATAATAATACAGATCAAGTTTTAAAGATAGCAGCACCACGGAAAAACTTTATTATACTAGATTTGTTTATAATGTTACAAAAATAGTTGCACCAAATATAATCTAGCCACATAATTAAGGTATATTATGTAAAGATTGCTTAGAATAGCTAAATAATGTATTCCAACTAAAAGCTGACGAGTACCACTTTGTATTAGCAATCTGATAACACTGAAACACAGACAATCTCCCTGAAAAGTACAGAAAAGGAGCTGTGTGTTGCCACACATTAAATATCTCAGATGGAAATCTAACCAGCTGTGGCATGTATATATGGAAAGATGAATACAGTATGTACCATAGAACTGTTGCTCTGTGATGTTTGTCATATTCTGTTCTCTTCTGTAGTGTTTCAACAGTAATCCCACATATAAAGAAAACTGACTATGACACACTGGTCGTACACCATCAGTGTTACAGTTTAATGGTGTAGTGTCTGTGTCTGTGTGTGTGTGTGTGTGTGTGTGTGTGTGTGTGCGCGCGTGTGCATATGGAACTCCTGTTTCCTGCCTCTTTCTGGTTAGGAAGCCCAGGGCTACTGGTAGAGTGGTTGCCATGGAGTTTTGACATCATTTCATAAATGAGAATAGATGAGTCTGGGAAGTCAATATGGGCTGGAGCTGCTGAAGGGTGTTATGGGAAAAAATCAACACCGCTCCATCGAAATAACCTCCACTTCCCGCTGAGTCACACACATACACACAGATGCTCACACTTGTGCAGATAAATTCATCAGCATTGCGCTGACATGCATGCCACCGCAAGAGGCTCACTGAAGTAATCACCAAATACGACAGAAGTAAATAACATTTAAAGTATTATACTGGTCAGGTGCTGGAAGTTTACAGTGCATACCCATGAACAGTGTCTCTTTTGGTGTAGCCACATTAGCCTGCAGTGAAATGTTCTCTGAGCACTAACTCATCTCACAAACAATCACAGACAAGCTACTGTATATGATTACTGCAGAAAAAACTCCAAAACAGAGCAAACTAAACTGACAAATCAGGTTTTCAGTGATAAATGTTTTAGAGAAGCCTTTCTGTTTGTGGCTCCTGCAGTATCTTTTTACTGTAGTGATTAAAAGGTATCCTAACTGGCTGTGTCAGTCCCAGCCCCACACAGAGATGATGCATTAGGATCTCAGGCAGACAGTTAACTGTCAGCATACTGGGAGATTAACGGACAAACACACCACAACAGCGGGAGCCTGCCTGGCTAAGGAGCAGGGGGATAGATATGTGAAAGACACCAGAGGGGAGTGACCTTGGACACAGATTTTATTTGGAACTTCATGCAAGAAAAGAACATGTTGATGTTTTTCTGAGGCTGGTTATGTTTGTGTGTTTTACAATTAAAGGTGTGCATTTATAATGGGAAGTAGAGGTGATATGAGTGTATTTAATCACACTAATGAGCAGTTAATATTAGATGACCCATCCCCATGAACATAAACATGGTTATTACATTTCGTGACGCAACAGCAACATGACGGATTGAAGAAATAGCAACAAACAAACATGCAAACTGTGAGCTATAACCACCCGTCAGCAGCTCCAGATGATGATATAATTTCATTTTAAAGTATGGTTACAATAAAAATATCATATGTTGGACTAAATCTCTCATCCAGTTGAATGTCTTACTTTTTGATCAGTTTAGCAGCTGTATGTTTTACACTTGCTGGCACAGAGCAGATAGTATGGCCAGTACAAATGACATGTCTTCACATAATAAATTAGCTACTTTAATTAAGTATCTTATATTTATTATTATTACTGCATTTTGAAGTGTAATGGCGGAGCTCCTTCCGTGTGGAGTTTACATGTTTTCCCTGTCATCACATGAGTTTCACCAGTGGACCGGAGAGTGGACTGGAGACTGAGAATTGCCCATATATGCATGAGACCTACAATCAACTTTTGGTCTGTCTGACCTAATATGGTCCCAGTCTTTAGGAGATCTACTCCAGTCACCTATGAAAAGCACTTAGCTGGCAGAGAAAATCAATAAAGTGTAAAAGTGCAAAAGTGTAAAAACTCTAATACCTCTCCTTTTTAGCTGTTATAATTTTGCACCCAGCACCACAGAGGATAAACTTCAAATCAGAATATAAATGCAACATGCACCCACTCATCCTTTCATTTTTATCCTTGCTTATAGCTGCTCTTATGCAGATTAAGCACTGTACATGGACAATACTAGGGAGCCAAAAATTAGCTTTCTTACTAAGAAGACACTCACTTCTCTCTCACTTCTAAGACTATAATGATTCAAGCAAGACTTAGGAAAAGAATCACTTCTTTTGGTTGTGAGCTGAATGCTGTGAATAATGAGAAAACCTTAACTAGAACTGTTTGGCCCTGAGGAAGAACCCATGCAAATTTGTTTCCTCCACTTGTGCCATTTTTTGGCATCAACTGAATTAAATCAAGTGCCAGAACCCAAAGTGATCAGTGCAAAGGAAATCTCAGGGTGGCGCTCTGCTCTTAAATTCAAATGAAGGATGTCCACTTGTAGTCTCCTTTCAACCTTTTCTTATTTGCCTCCTTCACATAATTCTTCTCACTACTTATATGATTTTTCTTCTCTGTCTCCCGGTCTTCCTTCATTAAATGCCAGGAAGTGTGGTAGAGAGTGGGTGGTATTGGTAATGAACTGTAATCCCTAGTGATTATCTTAAAAAAAAAAAAAAAAAAAAAAAAAAAAAAAAAAATATATATATATATATATATATATATATATATATATATATATATATATCAATTACCCAAAATAGAGATACCACAAAACCTATTAAACTGGCTGAATAATCACTCAGAATTTAACTGCACATGCATGCAATTTATCGCCTTCTAGGCCACCAACTTATCAATCACTGCTCATAACAACCAGGTAATAAAATAGCTGAAACTGTGTTTACTCTTCCAATAACTTTAAGTCATGTTTGCTGGTTTATTCATAATGGCCAGATAGAGGGGGAAGGATATGTGTTTACACCTGGATCTATACAGTCTGTTGTCCTTTACTGGTGTGAGTGCAATTATAAAGCCTGCCTACATCGCCCATATTGAACCCAAGACCAAATCTCCATACCAAAATACAAATAGTTAGCTAAAAGTGATGGTTGAAATGTCCTGCTTCTGATACTCCAAGTGGTACAGTACAAATGTAAGCTTGACCAGGCTGATCTCAATAGTGACAGGTCAACTGCATGAAAAAGACATTTTAACATTACATTTACGTAATATTACGTTTAAATCCATTTTAAATGGACATATTTGAAACATGATAGGTGGTGGTAATAAAGGGGTATTTGAGCTTATCAGAAAAGGTTTTGGGACTACTATTACACAGTAACTTTCAGTCATGATGACCCCAAATGCTAACACTCAAGAGTGTGTCTTAGCATGCACTGTTGGGGATGTTAATCTCTGTAAACTGTCAAAGAAAATCATTTTCTGTAGATGCCCTTTTTTGCTAACATATAGATAAGTCAACTGAATAAATCAGCTTCTTTTATAATTTAGTTTTGATGGGTGATTACTTGCAGTATGCACTGAAGCTAGCTGTAACATTGGATGTGAAAAAGCTGACAGATTTCTGATTGCTGTCACAGAGCTGTCGCCTTTCTCCACCTCTTGGCTCTACCACACAATCTGTGGTTTCACTTCTCAACATCTAAAATGGACTTTTCATACACTGAAATATGCCCATTCAATTTTTAGTCTTTGTTAAACAAGATAAAGAGCTAGTGGTTGGAATAGGAGCTGTATGCTGCATGGAAAGAGCAAGAAAGAATGAGAGCATTGTCTTGTCATTTGACAAAACAGAGAGTCAGCAAGCGCATGCTAGCACAAGTGGCTGGAGTCTGTACTGAGCTTAAACAGACAGAAAGAGAAACAGAGAAAGAGGGCGCACATGGCAGTGCTTTGGATTAAATGTTAAAATATTAAATATTGAAAGGGAACGTCAGTTCCCCATAGCTCCTGCTTTCAATCTCTACCAGAATTCAGCAAGGGGCCCTCAGGGGATGTTGGGCTGGACGTGGAGGGGTGGGGATGAAAACAGCCCACAGATGAGAGACATGAGTTGAGAGGAAAGCAGAGGGCGGGGAGCGGGTGGGGTGGGTTGTGGCAGGAGGAGATGATTGTGAGTTGATAGGTGCTGGAGATGAAAAAATAAAAAACAATAACACATATCACAGGAGGACTGAAAAAAAGAAAGAAAGCCATCACTTTCTAAAAGTGTTCGCTGACTGGTTGTGTCTGCTGTTTAAGGGTGAGTTTTGAATAAAACAATAGGAGAAAGTGAATGAGGCCATTTAGCAATATGTGTAAAAGAAAGTAAAGACTGACAGCGAATTACTTCTTTATTCGAGTCAGAGTTAATTAAGACAATGAAGCAGGTATTATTTGTAGTAGTATTAGTTGGGCTGTGAAATGATTGAGATGGTGAAAATTGAAAATCTTAGAGGTTTTGACTTGTGGATAGCTGAATCATCCCAGACAGTGAGTCTTTCGTTGGGCATCTGGGGGCGTTTTAATCAGGGCTGCCTGAGGCTGGCTAGAGGATCCCACCATTTTAGAGCCAAGTTTTTCTGGAAAGATCAAAAGGATGCCCCGAGGTATCTGCTGTGTTCTGAATGAGGCTTCAACCTTCAACCTCACAGCGACACTCAGCTACTGAAAAAAATCAGCTGCTTGAAAAATAAAGAAATGACGCAGCACTGAGTAACATGTTTGGTATGTCTTTGGTGCAGAATATGAGGTGGCAAATGAACATCATCCAAAATAGTTGTTTTGGATTTTGTTTTATTTGAATACAATCCTTTATTGTTGATTTAAAATGCTACCATGACGTACATTCAGCTCTCTAAGTGTGAAAACACAAGGACTTAAACTGCTGCTTATGCCAGTACTCCAAAAACTTACAAGAATGACATGTGCATATGCAGTGAAACACGTCAGAAGCTGATAGGCCCCTCCAGCCTGGAGCACATATCCTTGCTTTGCTACATGGATTTTTGACTGCATACCTTGTTCAGTATCTCATGTACATGTGTATACATGTACAGTGTATGTGGGCATACATGTAGTTGCAAACGTGTGTAGACAAGTTGGAGCTCTTGTTTTGTGTGTTCGTGCAGTTTTCTTTTTCTTTTTTTTTTCCTCCAGACACAATCTCAGGCTGGATATAGAAAAGCAATCTCTCAGCTAAGTGATTTGTGAAAAGTGTCACACTCTCACCTGGCAGTAATTGCCTGCTGGTGTCGCTCAGCTGTGGTGATAGGTGCTCGTGGAGCTAGAGAGGATGGGGCAGGAGGGAATGGGAGGGTGGGGTGGGGGATTTACTATGACCAGCTTGAAAGATATATTGTCAGGATTGAAAGATGCATGTATTAAAAACATTTGTTGCCTCTGGACAAATAAAAATCAAAGCTCTGCCAGGTGTAAGAAATGGGTAATTTCATCAGTGTTTGTATTTGTGGGTTGGTGGGGAAGTTGGGGGCCATGTTGGTGCTCTTGCATCTGTGTGATCTCCATGACTGGCACAGAATATCATCTGGATTAAGGCAATGCAGCAATGGAATTTTTGGCACTTTATGAAAAAAAGAAAGCGATATACACTTTCAACGTCATGATGGTCATGATTTATTTGTCACATTTGCTTCTCATCGTCCTCTTTCTTGTCCCATCTGTTTTCTTTTCATTCCAGTTTTTTTTTTAACCTCTCACCTGCCAGCTTTAGTCAGATTCTGCAGCATTTGTGATTTAAATCCCTTTGATCTGTGTACAAAAGGAATTAAACTTGTCAGACAAGGTCTCTGTTGCACTAAATTGATTAACTGGACTTTTTAGGGCATGCAGAAATCTGAGTAAATAAAGAATAGTTTGATCTGAATTAAACTGAAAGTTGGAATATTCTATGAAGTCAGTCTGGGCTTTCTGACCATCTTTTATTCATTTTACTCCAACTTCTCCATTCCCGTCAGTGTTTCTACTTGCAAACATCTTTGCAGTAGTCACATATTTGTGGACACTAAAGGGAGAGATCGAGACATTCATTCAAAATTCAATATGTTTGAAAAAATATTAATGGCAAAAAATTGTTTAATAAGATAGAAAGATAGACCGCTGAAAGAAAACTTCAGACAGAAAGGTTTGACAGAGGAATTATGTATATAAGAATGTTTTTTAAAGTGGTCTCTGTTTTCAGACTACACAACAGGATTTCCACTTAAGCACATACTAGCACCCAATATAGATTCACATCCCTACACTGCAGAGATACAATATCCCCATTAAAGTAGCTGAGATCAAACACCATAACAAAAAACACTGGTAATGAAAACAAAGTCCTTGAAACTAAAATCCAGCCATGCTCTCTCATACATCAGGAAAATAATCTTGCTATGTCATATTATCAAGAATCTCATTATGGCATGTAAATTTGATGGCACTGAATACGTGAGAGGAGGCATATGCATATGTTTGCTAGCCAGTGCTAATGACCACTCTCTACAAAGCTCTCCAGTGTGATAGCCTCATGATGGAGCCAAACTCACCAGGGATATTGGGGAGGGGAAACAACTCACATCCTTGATTTTGACACATGGAGAGTGTTCGCAGGGGTGAAGAGCTCTCAGATGCCTCTCCAGACATGGGCGCACAAGCACAAACACACATACACACACACACATAACCCGTGTACTTGCACACAGAAGGAGAGACGATTGCACACACACATGCACACACTTCGCCCATGAACACAATGATGATGTAAGACATATGATGTGTTGAATCCAGTCTAAAAAAAAAAAAAATCCAAGTAAAATCTAGAAAGCACAAGGTGGTGAAGGATTTAGGCAAAAGGAGAGAGGATTGGAAAAAAAAGGATAGAATATATTTTCTCCTTCATGTCTTGATTGATTCTTAATGAATTCAGCTCTTAGAGAGATAGAATTAACATCACCTGACCTGCCACACAGTATAAACCACATGCCTGTGACAATTTTACCAACCATCAGTCTCTCTTTTATCCAGCTTCAGATAGAAGAGAGATTCTAACTCAAATAAACTTTCACATATTGGCACTTGCCTCATTTAGTAGCTGCCATTGAATATTTGAAACTACTGTTATGGTGATTAGTGCTGCATTTGTATGAAACTTTGTGTGCTGTATTCTGATGTATTGTGAAAGCTGTGATGAGCATTCAGAGTGTGTGGTATGACTGTTTTTGCACACAGGCCACTTTGATGACAACATTTGGTGTTTGGTGGAATCCCTGTAGACTTGCAAAACATTAAGATGGTAATTAGATACAATAGAAACAAGCTCTTATCTCTAAATGACAAAACTGGCTCTATGGTTAACTTCTGGCTGAGTTCAGGTAACTTAAACTTATTGGTTAAGACTAGGGAAAAATCGCCATAGGCCTAAAGAAATGAATGGCGGCAAGAACCACCATGATCCCCTCCTGAAGGCTATATATTGCCTATATAAGCCTATACTGTATTAGAGCAAAACCACAGATGGCTTAAAATGTGAGAAGACTTCCAGATCTCATTCAGAAGCAACACAACATACACTCAATACATTGTGCAGATTAAACAGCTGTTCTCAGTAATTTGCTGCCCATGTCAGGGGTATTATTTTCATTTGAGAACATAAATTAGCACCTTCTAATATAGCTGGGGTTGAGAAGTTATTCTTGCATTACTGAACATCTTATTATGATCAAAAAGGAAGATGAAAAAAAAGAGCAACAGACATGAGAGATAAAGACCTAATTGGTAGTCATGTTTCTTCTCATGTCCTTCAGGTTATTGTAAGATGATAAGCAGTTTCTGCTCAGTGTTATATTGTTTATTGTACTTATGGCATCTTGCTGAGCAGCTAAACCCAAGCAGCTGTGTGTGTTTGTGTATGTGTATGTTTGCTTGAGTTGCTTGAAAGCATGCCTTCTTTGCCTTGGAATTAGTTAGATACATTTTGGAGCATGCTTCTCTTGTTTAAGTATGACCCCATAGCTGTTATTGATTATGATAATGAATTCCCTCTGTTCTATGGCCAATTTAACTTATATCTATGAGAGAGCAAGTCAGGGTCTTCACTCAACCCAGTTGCCTGCTCTTCCCCCCTGACTTTAAAAAACAGCCACAGTCTGTACCATTATTAACAACCTTTGCCTATACCAAGGAGGCCTCTTTCTCTCCATAGGTCTCTAGTTTGATACCAAGTTTGTTAATTAAGTTCATTTGGAACGTATCTGGTCTGTAGCAGAGGGCACAAACACAATATCTGTGAAACCATGGCCTGTGTATTTTTAACTACTGTGGCTGTGTCCTATGCTGTCTGCTTTAGAGCAAATCAGAAATAAATTATAAGATGTAAAAAGATGCACACAGATATAAAAAAGCCAAAAAAAATAAATAAAATGCTTATCCGTAAACTTAAGTCAGTGAACTACAAGCGGCCTCTTACAGTATATACAGTATGTTCTGTTGTGGTGTCTGCAGTGACTCAATATCTTCAATTTCTTCAACACAAACTGAGTGGACAACACAGGATAAAACATAAAATGCTGCCTGCCCATTTACAGTAAACAATATAATTTCTCCACTTTTCCTCTCGTGCTTGTTTTCTTGTTACTTTGCCAAATGACTCACAGTGTTTTATTTCAGCTTCTTATTTTATCCAGCACAGATGTCCCTTACTGGATATGTTTCAAAGAGAAAATGTGCTATACCAAGTAATCTCTATGGAGCATGGGGTGCAAGACTTACACACATTCACTGTACACACTAACAGACATACGGTCACACAAACCCAAACTCGCTCAACTGCTACATTTTGGTTAAATGTAACATCAACAATACACAATGTGAAATTGTATGCTGGTGAATGTGTCATATCGTGAGACCAGTTTACTGACAGGGTGACAGAGTGCATTATGATTCTGCTGGCAGAATAGAGCAGCGGCGATGCACAAGATTGGATATGGGACAGAAATGGGAGACTTAAAGCCAGTGCCTGTCAACACGACACAAAGCACGAGGCAACACGTCATCGTCACAACCTTATCCTAACCAGAACTTGTGCATATGTGTGTGGGGGGTTGTTTAGTCTGCTATCAAGACTATCAAAACATCGTTTACTCATCTCCTATTAACACAACGCAATGGGGAGAGAAAATATGGCAAAGCAAACTGTGGAGAGGAAAGAGAGCAAGAGTGTCATAAGTCAGATTTGTTATGTGAGAGACTTGGAGAACCCAAGCAGATAAAGACCTGGGGAGAAGAGGGAATGCCATAAAGGAGGGAAAGTGATGATTAGAGAAGATGGGAAGTCGTCCTAAAACTCCCTGATAGTGAGTTCTGTCAGGAGGGGGATTAGATATAGATCATTTTCTCCACTCTAAGCCTGAACCTTATGAATGTTAAATGCAAATGTTGGCAGCGAACCTGTCCATTAATCAACAGTAGTGGCATAGCTGAATGATATCAACAAACATGACCCACAGTTTCCTTATTTCATAATGGGGTCCCAGGTCAGATGAATATAAACATCCTCATTACTGAGTTGTCAACTACATCAAAGTCTCTTCACAGATTCTCTGTGGAGTCTGCTGAGGATCCAGGTAGGAATTGCAGCCGCACTGAGGACAACCCAAGAATGGTAAGTGAAGGCAAAAGTGAAAAATGAGGAAGGCAGAATGTGATTACATATGTGGGAAGAAATGCTTTTTTTAAACGAGAAAAACTAGATTTACAAGCAATGTACAAGCAGCTACATATTTGTATGACAAACTGCATTTAGCGGATGTGGTTAGCTTCGTCAGACCTAATAAGACGTACGAAAATAAAAGATAAATTATTCAAATGAGTCAAAATAATATGTCAGGTTGAATTCTATTGTGATCACAGGATCCCCACACTTCCTCACCTCAGGGAAATGAGAACACAGCTACTGAGTCTCTCTATAGGCATGCCAGAGAAAAGATTTGAAGAAAAAAAAATGTAGACTAGGATTGACACAAACATGATGACTAAGTCAGCTTATAAAATGCTGTGCCAACGATGCTCGCTTTATTGAAAGCTACAACGCATCTAATGTGTTTGTGCATGCGTGGGGGCATGCGTGTGCCTGGTGTCATTGTCTTCATTTACTTAAATCAGGAGCAGCCATGCATTTTACACTGAGAGGGGTGAAACAATTTCTCTCTTTCTCTCTCTCTCTCTCTCACACACACACACACATTCATCATGTTTACTCTAGGATGCTGGGAAGAGTGTCTTTCAAAGAACCATGTGTCAGCACATGCAGCGCGCTGACATGGAAAGACAGAAATAGAATGAATCAAAGAGAGGTGGAGGAGGAGGTGATCAAGGAAGAAAGGGAGACTGGAGGAGGAGGGTGAAGAGGTAAGCTTCAGTGTTACTTTTCTCCATTTTCACTGCAGCCATATCAGAGTTTAATGTTGTGGGACAATAGTCGAACACCTAAGCCTTGTTACAGCCCCTTTGCACTTTTCACTTTATCTCTCTCATGCAAACATTTCTTTCCTCTTTATATGATGTCTCTTTATTTCGGAAACATTTTTTTGTGTTTAAATGCACTGTTGTCAGTCACTGGATAACTCCATCTGTCTCCCCTCCCTCTTCTGAACTCGTCTGTTGTCTCAGCCTGTCATCTTCTCTTTCAGTTTGTGCATACTTTATGGAGGTGGCTGCCAAAATGAAACCGACGTAATCCAAGCTTGAAATATTGTCCCCGTTGCTCTTTATCCTACCATGTGCGTTTCCCTAGTGATGATCCTTTTCTCATTAGCTTTTTCCCCTCATTCTCTTTCCATCTGCACACCTTTCTCTCTCCTTTGTCTTCACCTGCTCACTGCTCCTGCCTCCCTTTTCTACTTTTGTTTACTGGGAAAGGATTCAAAGCAGCCAGAGGGAGGAAACCAGGTTGGGTGAGGTTGTGGTGGGTTGATTTGTCTCATTGGTGCTGATTGTAATCAATTAGGGTGTGTTGCTCATTAGAGCCAGACTTGGATCTTTATGGAGACAGCATCTGCTGCCTGTACACACATTGACAAAGCAACACCAGGCTACATCAATACCTGACACTTAGATTTGTCATAATATCTCACTAGAGTTGGTGTCAGATGCGGTAACATCACTTGTGGAGGTGTGTTCATATTTTGACAACAGGAACTGCGTGTTAAATTTATGGTTTTTATAGAACATTGCAAATTCTAGTTTATGATGTCTACAATTTTATTATGGTGGAGGTATTAGAGTACTTGGCTCTACACAGTGACACAGTGAGTACCACACAATAAATCTGATAAATACACTTTTTATTCTCTCAGTCTGTCCACCAAGCTGCCCCACACAGACACACACAGAAATACACACACAATTTTCTGCCCAGTCCTCTGTGCCTGGCCACACACAGAGTAAAACTGTAGATTATAGCAAAGGTGAGCACGGTCATGCGTGCTTAACAGTGATATGCCGGCCGTTCAAGGTTGCAGTTGACACACACACATACACAGCAACACTGCATCCGGGCATAGACTTAAAATATACATGTAAATAAAAACACAAGCATAGAATTACACAAGCATGCCTGAATAAACACCTACACATACACATGCAAGTGAGAGTTAAAAACCCCAACTCATAAATCAGGGAGGAGTGCTGACATTTAAAAGGCCCTGCTCACATACTGTAAATATATGCAGCCTTTATGAGAGTCACAGAGGTCAGCGAGGGGAGACAATGGGTTATGGCAGGAAAATGAATACTCTATGCCCTCTCTAGAGCTCTCTTTACATTTACGCCTCTACCACTGTCTCTTGCTCTCCCCTCCTATGTCACTTCTGTATAGCCACAAAACTCACCTTCATCTCTGTAGCTAAATAAAGAGGGCTAAATCCAAATAAGCAACAAAGAGAGACAGTAGATACACAGAGGGAGAAGTGAAAGGTACAAGGAAAAAAGAATCTATGCGTCGTTCAGGAGATAGCCCTTTTTGATTTCCATTAATAGCTTTGAATTGTTCAATAAATGACAACTTACTGAAACAGAACAGTGTCTGCATTTAATCACTGAGCCTACCTCTTAGTCATGATAGCCGGTGATTGAGTGTGCCAGTCTGTCCAACACTGTGAAATATCTCTGCAAATGTTGATTTTTCATCAAGTACTTTTCCAGCACTTCACTAAGACAACATACCTCAAAAACTACTGCCCAAATTTCACAGTTTTGCTCTCAATAAAGGTAACCATGTTGGAATAATGCATGAACATTTTTATGCTTTTTACATTCATGTAAACATGGCATGAATATGTCATAAGGATCTAACTATACACCTAAATTTGTTGTTTTTTACTTTGAAATGCTGCAGGTCTTTGCAAGGGCAAGTTGAGGTCAAATCATATTCAAGAAGACAAAAACCAAGATTTGTGTCTGCATGTTTCTTTAGGGTTTGCAAAAGAAAAAAAGACAAAGAAAGATCCAAGAAGGACAGAATGGTCATGTGTGTGTGTGTGTGTGTGTGTGTGTGTGTGTTTCCCTGCCAGCTGCTGTTAAACAGAATGACAGCATGAGGGCGAAGGGGTTAGGCCTGTCTTCAGTAAATTACTCTCTTCCTAGTTCCAGAGGTCCTCTCCCTTTCTCTCTCTCTCTCTCTCTCTTGGTGAGTGAGAGAGAGTGCGTGTGTTTCAACTGGCCACACATAATAATAGCCCTTAGGGTTAATTGACCGCAAGCAGAGCACTTGTTTCTCCAAACAGACATTCAGGGTTAGGGTCTCCCTCCCACTCTCTCCCCTGACCTACGCAAGATGGCATTACCAGCTCTCTCTGTCGTTCTATCTCTTTTTCCGATGTCTGGCTTTTTCTAAACAGAGAGACACACAGAGAACCTCCTTGCTCTCTTATTAACCCAACACTGTGTCTATCTGTCGTGGAGTTACTCAAAGTTATTTCTGGTATCTACTGGGAAAAATAGCTTAAACGAGTGGTGTGCTTTTCCTGCAGCCTTAATACATACTAATATATATACACATATATGTGTGTGTGTGTGTGTGTGTGTGTTATTTAATCACAACACACACACACACACATATGTATATATATATATATATATATATATATATATATATAGTAATTAAATAAATGCTTCAAAATGAAATAAATGCTTCAAAACATAGGTCCAAAGCACATTTTCAAATGAATACATGTTTCATAAATTTATGATTACACCTTCTGCAGTTGCTTATACCAGTAAACAGTAAAGGTTTATGTGTATGGCTGTGTGCACTAGGTGTGATACCCGTGGGTATATTTATGAATATATAGCTATGTAATTAATTCTACTCTTGATAAATCTAAGTGACATATACAAGTTTACCTTTGTGCTTTACAATGCCATAAAGACTGCATGACTCAGTAATTAGCAGCAATAACCAGGGAGCGCAGGTACATTTTTTTAAAGCAACACACACTGTCCGCTCACGGTTTGCAAGTGTTCATGACATTAAATTATCTTCACTCCTTGGATAGTCAGTTATCTTGAAACTGTATCAATATGCAGTAGATTGTTCAGAACTGTAATGTCCCATTGTTTTGTTGTTAGATGTGTCTCTCTCTCCCTCATCTCCTTGCTTTGTTTTCTCTTTCAGGAATCTGCAGTCAGGTGTTGTGATCTAGTTCAGTATTTCTGGGTGTTTTGAAACATGCAACCCACGTGGATCCTTCGGAGGACTTGAAGGCTGGGCTGAGCCTGTCCTCTCCCCAAGATGAGGCTGTGTTGCCTCAAAGAGACCAAAACTATTCATGCATTCACCTTGTCATCAACATATAAAGATTTTTAAGTTTATCACTATGAAGTATCACTCAAACAGCCAACAAAGTGTAAATGTCAGTGGTAAACTGGGGTGAGATCCATATGATATGATATCTGACATTTCACTTTAATATATATTCTGAACAATTGCCAAATGAGTTCCCCCACCACTCACACCCCACCCTCATTCCACCCACCCACAAGGTTTCACATGTGCTGTGTATTAGAGCATATTTTTTTAATGATCTAGAATGCAAATCTTGATGTGTCTCCCACTGCTTAGCTCAGTTAGCATCAGTAGCTAATCGTGGCTAATGAGAGCTAGCAGGGAGGCTAGATTGGCACAAGTTGGCATTAACTGGTACATTAGCAAGTGTTGGGCAATTACTTTAATGATGTAAATTGGACTGAGATTTCCCCCTGCACAGGAAGTGAACGAGAGAAATGTAACAATGATTATGATTAGGTAGCTAATTATAGAATCAGATCAATGTGGCACATATGCCTAGACAGACTCTGTTTGTGTAGACGACAGGGCAGAGATGCTTGGTGTGTTTGCTGATTGCAATGTTTTGGTGCGTGTGTACACATGTGCACATTGCCACAATTTTGACAGCTCTTTGATTGAATGTGCTAATCTAGAGATGGTGGGACTTCTATTTGACATTTCCTGATCTAGCATATCATGCCTGATATCTGAAGTGGTAATATGTACAGTATGAACCATATGCATGAGTAATACATACAGTATGTCCTCCACTTCTAAATCTGAATTAGAGGGCATATTTTGCTCCAGGTTTTATAAAGATGGATAATATGAATAATAATGTGGCAGCATGATGGTTCACTGATTAGCACTGTCACAGAGTAACACTGAGCCATTTTGTCCCTGTGTTACTCTGGGTGCTCTAGTTGTCCTCTAACTTGTCCAAAATGTGAATACCAGGTGACTGGGAGACTCTAAATTGACCTGCAAAAGTGAAGGGTTGACTGAGTATGTGTTATTCATGTGATAGAATAGCGACTTGTCCATCTTCTAACCTGCCTCTGGTCTAGTGTGTGCTCTGCATAGGATAAGGACATATGGAAAATGGATCAGTGGATGAATACTGATGTTAACCAGTGATTAGTGCAGAATGAATAATCTTAACCCACGGCAAAATATGGAGCAAAAAATTACAGGTGTAGGGCAATGAGAAAGAATGTAGCTATAAATGCACATGCATTACTGTACTTGTAATTATTTTTCAATCCATTTCCATGGATTGTCAGCAAATATGCAATCAGATGTTTCAGTTGTTTTGTTGTGATGTTAATTAAGGATTAAATGAAGGGTGAAGCAGCTGTTGAGGTGGCAGACACAGGTGTGTACAGGCAAACCTAGCAGGAAGTCTACTGTAACCGACAAGGGGAAAGACACATGGTATCCATAGTATGTCACAGTCGTAGACTCTATTAGCGACTCCTTTTTTACCTTGAAAGCCAAAAAGTAATGCAGCATTTAGGGGGTGAGGTAGTTACTGCCCCTGTATGTCAGGGAGAGTGGAGGGCAACATAGTCAATTACAATCTGGTACACTGGGTTTGCCCAGAAGAAAATGCTCGGCAAGGAAACACACTTGTTTTCAATCAAAAAAAGGACAAAATATAAAACCATTCCCTTTTGTGTGGGCACAGGGCCGAAAGCGATCTTTGTCTTTATTTATTTTATTTTTTTATAATAGCTCTAACCTTGTTGGGAAGTAAGGGACAAATGGCGTGTGATTGCCTTGTTGCTCTGCATGTTTCTATGTTTGGCTCAAAGTGCCTCTGGGCCTCAGCAGGCAGCTGCTTTAGGCCTGCTGGTCTCCCAAAAGTGACGTAGAACAGTAAAGGCAGGCAGTAACAAACAAAAGCAAACACACCCACGGACAGATTGAGAACTAGGAACACTCACACAGCACATCACAAACCAAAGGATAAGCAGGTTGGCATACATTCAAATCCCAAAGTCTGTATCCCCCTCCTCCCTCCATTATGTCTCCTCTCCCATTTGTCCCTCTTACTCATGCTTCCAGAGAAAAGAGAGAT
Organism: Lates japonicus; assembly: GCA_033238685.1. Classification (NCBI taxonomy): domain Eukaryota; kingdom Metazoa; phylum Chordata; class Actinopteri; family Centropomidae; genus Lates; species Lates japonicus. The sequence continues at coordinate 2,959,941 of BRZM01000029.1, read as the reverse complement.
GGAAGAACTAGAAAGAGGAAGAGAAAATGCACATAAGAATGAGGGGGGAAGAAGAAAAGTGGCAAAGGGAAGGAGTGGGAGCAAGGAGAGAGGTGAATGAGGGAAAGTGTGGAGGAGAGTGGACTGGTGAGGACATGGCTGAAGGATATAAGGCAATGGTAAAGTTAAAAGACAAATTTAGTATGCTGCTCACAAAGGGCTGTGTGTGTGTGTGTGTGTGTGTGTGTGTGTGTGTGTGTGTGTGTGTGTGTGTATGAGAGAGAGAGAGAGAGAGAAAGAGATTAAGAAATGGACAGACAGACAAACAGGGCATTTACTACACACGTGCTACCATGAGATGGATTTGTTTCTGTTTGTGTTTCTGTGTGTTGGTAGGTAAATTATTTTTCCCAGGTTGTGTGTGAATGTGTGTGTGTCCCTGTATCTTTGTGTGTACATGTGCATGTACATACATCAGTCCATAGATGATGTATGTGTGTGGGTTGTGTTAAGGTGTGTTGACACGCCCTTGGTTACCTCTAAAGCAGATTAAGAGGACAGGGTGTCTGACCTTGTTGTTCCAGAGTGGGCTTCGGTGACAGAACAAGAGTGCAAAGAGCACCTCTACGTCCTGCTTGGTGTGCGCCAAGCCTGGGTTAGCCCACCACCCTGTGACCCATCTGCCGGGGGATCAGGCTTAGAGTGCCACTGCAGGGTAGTTGGCCTGTCTGTCTCCTACTCGCCACACACACACAAAGCCAGACACAACACACACAGTTCTCTCCTTCACTGGGCCATGGAAGTATGTGTGAGAAGGAAACATTTACCGTATATGTATGTATCTTGCATCTCATAAAAACTGTAACTGGAAAACTGACAGAAAGAGACAAATCAGACAGATCTGAACTGAAACAATATTTTCACAAGTGGTCTGGTGCATGTGTCATAAGCTGAGTGCACCTCACACATCAGATATTCTCTGATCCACATTTAATGTCAACAAGTGACCCAATGACCTCACGAGAAATAACTTGGCCTTTTGTGACCCTCTCTTTATTCTCTCTCTCCTCCAAGTTCGACACAGGCTGAGCATGGGATAATTGCTCATCTCTAAATGTGCCAGATTAGCTGACCCCATAAAACAATAGTGCCACAGAGCACGAAAAGAACTAGACTCTCCAAATTAGTTTTTATTTTGGGTTACATCCATTTGTAATGAAGTGAGCTGCATGCTGTTGGTGACTGTGCCTGGGTCATGTCACGGGGATCATAATGAGGTGAGGCCTAACTGGATGTCAAAGGGCAGATAAAGGTGAAGACACGGCAGGGATATTGACGTCATGGGTCATTCTGACGACAAATCAGTTAACACTGCAGCATATATAGAGAAGGAGTCATGAAAATAGGTAGAGGGATGCTGACTAATTTTGAGTGCATAAAGTTTACAGCTCAGGGAGTACAACTTGATGAAAATTCAAGTTAAATTAAGTCATAGTTACACATAGTAACTCTTCATCTATAATGTCAGGGTGACTGCTCTAGTCTATAGGCTGTACTCATCCATCACTCAATTATGTATTTAAGTACTCAGCCAATGAGCATACTGAACCCCATGTGGGCTGCACTTTTGTGTAGTAGAGACCTCATCTTATAGAAGTAGGAATGAGCCCCTTTCATACAAGAATGTTGAATATTTAAATATTCAATCATCATTAAATCAATTTTGTATCTTTATTATAAATGCCTGTTGACCAAACATCCAACATGTTTTCCACCCAGGCTAGGAGGAGGGCTGAGAAGCCAGGTCAGGTTGACTTATTAACCACCGATGTAAATTTGATTTTAAACAGAAATTACCCTCTAAAATGGGGATAACTGTATAGGATTAGGGGACAAATCTTGGGACTACACCCACAAATGTGAGACTGGCACAGTGAGATTCACGCAACATCAAGCATCACATGACAAGCCAACAAGCTATTCATTCTGTCAACCTGATGGCATAAATATCTAGACACCACACTTCATCACTACTGATTTTGACTGTTGGCACTATACAATCAGTATCAGAGCTGATTTTGAATATAATGTTTAAGGTCTAAAGGTTTGAAACCTATTGCAGTAGGAGTCATTAAATGAACGGGTCTTATCACCAGTGGAAAAACAATGGATGGATGGTCCTTGGACTTCCTCTAGAAGGTTATGATGAATAGTCAAACATGTTGGGAGCCTTTTTTAAGGTTGTTAAGTGGGACACTCAAAAAAACTCTTTAGCTGACGGGGGGGGCTCATATATCATTGCTGTTGATGGAAAACACTCAGCAGCACTAGACTACCACAATGTATGGTATAGTTTAGTATCTAACATTATACAAACTCCTTGTCCTTCACAGGGAGTAGATCCCTTATTCCCCAACCATTTAACAGAACCAGGTACCAAGCAGTCAGAGTCAAGCAGTGCCCTGGAATTGGACAACACTGTTCCCCTTCACTCTAGTGAAGTCTGCAAACCCTAGATATGGGCTGTGACACAGAGAGGCTCTTGCCACTCTGCCTCCACACACTCCCAGAGCTTGTTAATTTTCATACAGTGAAACTTAACAAGCTGGTTTGAAGCCTGTAGGCACCCTCTTACAGACAGTTCTGGTGGTGAGGGCCAGGAGGTGTAAGCTCAACACCAATGGTCTCAGCAGTGGACTTCATCACTTAGGGGGAGTTCAGCTTCACCAAAAAAAGAGAGGGCGAGATGTTCTTAGCAGACGAACACAATGGATTTGTAGATGCCAAAGCAGCATGGATCCATATCCCATGTGGAACCAAATGCATTCTAACCATACTCCTACAAGCAAAGGCTCAAACAAAAAAACCTAACTTGTTCAAATATCTTGGCTTCAAAAAACATTTGAGACAGTCAGTAAGCCAAAGTGTACACACAATTCACCATACTGGCATGTAAAAATTATATTTTGCTCAGTGTTTGGTGTGTAGAAATTTGTAATGGCTCATGTTAAGAAACCCCTGTGGAATCAGTGTTGATAAAATTAAGAGGTACTGTTTTATTTCCCAAATCATTGCACTCCTATTATACAACTGTGACTTAAGTCCAGGGGGATCATATCCTGCTCACTGGCAATATTTCAGAAGTTATTGTTATCTACTAATTGCTTTGTTGGGTATTTACTATAGTGGGCAATGGATGCTGCTGTCTCTGCAGCTAAGTGGAATATCAATGATATGCAAAATACTCCTGTGGCCATGTCCCTGTGTCTGTAAGTATGTGTGTGTATGTGCTGTCTGGCCAGTGTGCCTTCTTCATGCACATTCACTCACATACACAAACAGACAATATACAACAGGAGTCGTATGCCTGATGCTGATAACTGGCTATGAGCTAATTTTAAGTAGTCAGTGATTAACAGATTATGACATTTTAAATCATGGTTTTAAATATGATTAAATTGGGATGTAGGGTAATTACACTCAGTACAAAACACTTTTAAACATGTAGTGACCTGTCATCTTTAATCTTGCATCTGTTATTTTCAAATTACTTAAATAGAAAACTCAGTGTGTGTGTGCAAGTGAGGTTTGATTCCCTGTAGTGCTTGGTACTTGGTTGAGCATTCCCCATGTTCACACGGATAGTTTTATACTCTTTGCTGCAGTAGCAACTCTCACTGGTTGGACAGTGCAACTGCATGGTGTGGTTGAAAAAGTTAGGATAGCATAAAACTCAACTAACAGCTTTGAGAGTAAAATTAACTGACACTCTAAACTGATTAAGAAAATAAATATAAAAAGATAAATAATTAGGAACTCTTATATTAATTTAAAATGACTTCACCAGTCACCCAGGTATATGTGGTGAAATTAATGATAATAGCAATATAAATAACCACAATCATGTGTAAGTATAACATGCACTGACAGGGTCTGATTTAAATAATATACCTGCCTCCTGCTCTTTAAAAAAAAAAATCCATTATAAAAACATAATATGTAGAAGAGCAAATACAAGATAACATAAAGTAAAAGTTGTCCTCATGGTACCTATTCACTGCAGTTATTCAGACATGACAACCTATGCTACCCCAGAAGTTCCTTCACTTATAGTGACAATGTTGTGGTTTAAAAGCATGTAAGCCAATCTAACTGCAGCTAGATACCAGAGAAGTTTCACTGTTTCACTATTTTAAGTTTGCTGGAAAAAAAAAAACCCTATAGTCTATTATCATATACTTTGATGGTGATTTAGCCACCAGTTTTATATAAAAATACATAAAAGAAAAAAAGCATATCCTAAGGGAGTGTTTAACAGTGAGGATAATACAGTATGGTACAAAAGATGGCTATGAAACAATGAGAGAAGTATGTGTCTAGTAGGACAATGTGCTCAAAATGATGTTGGCAAAATTGGAGGTCAGGAGAAAGGAGGAGCAAAGTTAAGGGATTTAAAGGAATATTGTACATGGGCTTGTGGATGGATAGAGAATTGGCAATTGGAATGATGGGATGTGTGAAGAAAAGCCCTTACCCACAAAGCAGCTGGAGTGGCTGTGTGTTTGGGGCCACAGGGCTGAAAGTGCTGTATGTATGTGTGTATGTGTGTGTGAGAGCAAGAGAGAGAGAGAGAAATAGTAGTTACAGGTTAGTGGAAAATCCTCAATGGTTCAATTACACAGCCTTGTATGACCTGGGGAGACTGCTTGATAGGTCTATTAGCTCATAGTCAGGGTACTAATGCTGCCAATGGGACCTATATACACACGCCTTAACACACATACACTCTCACATGAGCCCTTACACACATCTTCAAACAGAATTACACACAACAGCACACACATAAGAAAACTCCTGAGTTGAATATGTATTGTTTGATACTGCTGATAGTAGTAGAGTATCTGTGGTGAATTGGACGAGTTCCTTTTGAATAGTAACTTATCTTGTATAACATGTAAGTAACTGTTATATCTGTCACATAATTTATCAGTCTGGAGACTTGCTGGCTGTAGACGTAGCCGATAAAGTATATAGTAAACATGGGAGAGTTCCATTTTAACATGTGAAACTGAAGGGGAACCACCTAATATCAGCCCAGCAGTGGGTTAGCTCTGTGAGTCCAACCGTGACTTCACTGTAAAGTGAAGTTAGCATAGCATAACATGATATAATGCTATATTCACAAATATTTCTGTGAGAACAGGCAATACAGTCTGGATGGGTTTCTCCGTAAGTGAGTGACTGTCAAGCTTATGTGTTTAATTACAGGTGTGGGTTGGGTTATAGGTCTAATATTTCCAGGTTGGGGCCGGTCCGAAATCAATTTGGAGACTGCAAAATTTGAGCTATGCAGGACACTGCCTGGAGGATCCCAAGGCAATACCTGGCCATATGGGATGAACAGTCCCTCCAGCATGTTCTGGATATGCTGTAGGGTCCCCTCCCAGTTTAGTGTGCCTGGGACACCTCCAAAGGGATTCATCCTGAGAGGCCTCCTTTAAACACAAATAAGCAGCTGTTCTTCTCTGACTTTTTTCTGGATATGTGAGCTCTTCACTGTGTTCCTAATGATAAACTCAGACAATCTCCTAGGGAAGAATATTTATGATATGATATGATATGATAGTGTTAGTGCTACTAATGTTTCACTGTTTTGTCATTATTATTCCTTTAGCTATAATTATTATTATTATTATTATTATTACTACTATTTACATTTTGACTCAGTCTATGTATCTGCAATGTTATCTTTCTCTTACCCCATCCCCCCCCCCTTTCTCTGTCTAAACCTAACCCGGTGGGGCAGATGGCCCCCCACCCTGAGTCCGGTTCTGCTCGAGGTTTCTGCCTCTTAAAAGGATGTTTTTCCTTGTCACAGTCGCCTAGTGCTTGCTCATGGTGGGATCTGTTGGGTTTCTCTCTGTAAATTTTATAAGATAAAGAGTATGGTCTAGACCTGCTCTATATGTACAGTGCCTTGAGATAACTTCTGTTGTGAATTGGCGCTATATAAATAAAATTGACTTGACTTGACTTGACTTTACAAAGCCTGCATCAAGTGCAAACACCGCATCGCTGTTAGTTTTCCTGATTCAGGTGATATCATTCTTTCCCAGTAAAGCCTATGAATAAGGGTCTCTGAATTCCTCTCAGTCTGGCCTCTCACTTGCCAGTTTCCCTGAAAACAACCCCCTAGTGTCACAAGGACATACAAACTCTGCCATCACAATTATGTGATGATTCAAAGAGACTTATAAGGACAATGTAAATTAATTTGAATGCAAATGATCAGCTTGTTGTCTGTGTCTGAGACAGACTTTTTATCCTTCATTGCCACTCAGGAACACTTTTTTCAAAGATTCCCATTGATTTAAGCAGAGTTCATATTTTAAGCGAGTGAGCACAGCAAGGTTACCATATTGATAATTTTATTTGCAACAAGGCAAGCCTTCATAAAAATCTAACATAATTATGACAATAGAGTCGATTCAATATTTGAAATATGAAATGACTTTTAGAGTTTGCTGAAGCAATTAGAGAATGAAGTTTCAGCCTAAACAAAATCAATCATGAATTCAAAATTAATTAATCAAGAGTGTACTTAATACGTATGTGTGCGTGTTATTGGTTTTACACTTGTCACGTACACATTACAAGGAAACACACACATTCAACTGCAGAATAGAATCAGTTCTTGGGTCATCTTATACAACCTTTGTAATTGTATGTGTGTGTGTGTGTGCATGTGTGTATGTCTGTGCAGTATATTTGTGGGGAGCCTTAACTATACATATGGAGTCTGACAATGTCATAGGGACCAAAATGCTGGATCCCACAAGTTTAAATGGCTGGGTTCAGGGTTAAAGGTTATGACATGGTTTAGGAGTTGGCCTAAACACATAGCTCAACACAGGAGGGCCAACTCCTTTACTGTAAACAGCAATAAACATATGCATAGCTCAACACAGGAAAGCCAACTCCTAAAGTCAAGACTGAGCAGTTTACCCACAGCTGAAGGATAAGAGTCACATCTTTGATGACAACAATATACATACTTTACATAGGGAGGACAGGTAGTTTGAAAGAAGAGTAAAGGAGGCCATGACGTCGTCAAGTATCTTTTGTAGTCCAGTTGGACTTGGTTGTAGATCAGTTGGACAACTGAGAATTTTCACAGGCGTTCCAAAGACATAGTTGCAGAATTAGTTTAAGTTTTCTTTCTGTTCCTTCTAACAGTTTCCTTAGGGACCAAAATGCTAGACACCATATTTATATGGGTGTTTGAGGAGTTAAGACTTGGTTAAGGAGTTGTCCCAAACATCGCTCAGCACAGAGCGTTCACTCCTCTAATCAACAACAGTAAACAAACCTGTCAGGAAACTCCTAGTCAAGACTCAGCAGTTTACCCACAGCTGAGAGATAAGGTACACTCTTCGATGACAACAATGTACATATTTTTGACAGGGAGAACAGGTAGTTTGAACAAGGGATGAAAGAGGCCATCAACATCAAAGCAGTAAAATCATCCCTCAGCAGAGGAGGTCTATGACACCACTTATCCCCCACCCACAATGCTGTCCTTCCATCCCTTCCCAGGAAACTTAAGACACTTAGCTTCATTTGACTGTAAAAAACTGAACAAAACACTATAAATGATCGTGATCCCCACAGAGTTCAAACATCTGGGTCTCCCCACCAATCAGTCAGAACTCAAGAAGTGAACTGAAGTGAAGGGGAGATTGGACAATTTAATTGAAGTTAAAGAAACTGCACTACACTGGTTTAAGTCCTGTTTATCAGAATTAGCAGTTAGGATAATTGTTAACGTTAGGCATTCAGTTGTAATGTTTAAGGCAAGGGGCTAGGGAATGCATCATATCAGTGACGGCTTCCCACAAAGATAGGTGCACAATGATGTGTGTGTGTGTGCATGTGTGCCTGTTCAAAATCCAAAAATCAGAAGCCCACTGTCAGACCCCACATTTGTGACCCCACAAGTTTAAATGACCATTTGAGGGTTAAGGCTCGGTTTAGGAGTTGGTCCAAACACAATCTTCAACATAGGAGAACCAACTCCTTTAATGTAAACAACCATTAAACAAACACCTGGCTCTACACAGGAGGGCCAACTCCTAAGGTCAAGAGTTGGTAGTTTACCTGCAGCTGAAGGATAAGGGACATTCCTTTGATGACAACAATGTACATACTTTACATAGGGAGGACAGGTAGTTTGAAAGAAGAGTAAAGGAGGCCATGAGGTCTTCAAGTATCTACTGTAGTCCAGTTGGACTTGGTTGTAGATCAGTTGGACGACTGAGAATTTTCACAGACGTTTAAGGCTTATGGTTAGAATTTGTTTTAGTTTTTTTCTTTATGTTCCTTCTAACAGTTTCATAGGGACCAAAATGCTAGACACCACATGTTTAAATGGGTGTTTGAGGGTTAAGACTTGGTTAAGGAGTTGTCCCAAACATATTGCACAGCACAGAAGCGTTCACTCCTCTAACGTCAACAATCATTAAACGAACACCTGGCTCAGGGAAACTCCTATAGTCAAGACTCAGCAATTTACAGCTGAAGGATAAGGGACACGCTTCGATGACAACAATGTACATATTTTTGACAGGGAGGACAGGTAGTTTGAACAAGGGGTGAAAGAGGCCATCAACATGAAATGTGAAGTGAAAGTATCTACAACCAAGTTCAATTGCCCACAATTCAACTTTTCTTGGATAACCATGTGTTACTGCTGGCTCAAACACCAAACATAATAATGGACACAACCAGGAGAAAATGACCAAACACCTAGCACCACCAAAGGTGCTGCTGCAGCAGGATGGAGAGAGAGAATGAACAAAATTGGCTGGCCTATATAGACTCAGCCCACTGGCACAAGTGCCACACTGTATGTAACACATGACTTAGATGACTGACAATCTTCACAGACATTTCATGGTTAGGGTTAGAATCAGTTTTAGGTTTAGGTTTAGGTTAGGGTAAGGGTTAGGGTTAGGTATTCAGTTGTGATGGTGGTTAGGGAATGCATTATGTAAAGGATGTTTCCCCACAGAGATAGGTGTGCAAGGATGTGTGTGTGTGACTGTTAATGTGTGGTACCTAATTTTATTCCTATTTGTGTCACAGGAAGGTGACGAAGAGCAATAATTTCAAGGTCAGAAAATTGGAGATGTAATAGGAGGAATGAGCCAGCCAGTGAATTTAATTAGCAGCAAGTTTGTGCAGAATTGCACAGAGCAGTCCTTCTTCCAAAATAAGAAAAAATAAAATCCTCATTTGCACCAGAAAGACATTCTCCTTCCATATTGCCATTCTTCATATACATTTCTATGGACTTTAAAATGAAGACACATTATACAGCCATGCATTTTGGCATCTTGCACAGAGCTGTTATTGTGCTGAAAAGTGCTGTCACTGCAAGACAGGCTTTTCCCCTATGATTCTCACTCCACATGTCCTCACTTATACCGGGGGAGTTACAAATGACTTTACAAATACACACTCAAAGAAAATGTTCGGAAACGGCAGTGAGTGTGTGCACTTATGTGTATGTGCATAGCTGCACATTCAACCTGGGGCAATGTGAAGACACAAAAAATAATATTGGTAATAATCTTTTTTAAAATATCTTATCTTGTGTGTAAAATGCATTTCCTCTGTCTGTGGCACAACATGCCCCTCAATTCTACCTTCCTGCTCTAGCACTTCTTTTTACAATCTGTCTTCACCAGGAAAATGACAGCATTGGTTGTTTTTTCAAACAACCTATGTTCATATTCTCCTGACAAGTAACATTTTTTGGTAATGAAAATAATGACTGTACTTACTAAGTAGGAAAATAATACGTAGTGTGATAATATACCACTGTACATCCTGGTGTAGTATCTAAAGGAATTACAGTCATATTGGATGATTTTTCTAACCCACTGTGGTTGTCATGCGGCGATATGGTTGAAAGAAAGAATTTTAAAAGTACTGGCACTTAACATAAACAAAACCAAGGCTTCTATGGCAGAGCAGGTAGAGAGGGTCATTCATTATTTGTAGACTCACTGATTCAATACCTGGTTCCTATTTAGGGAAGACACTGAATCCCAAGTTTTTCTAAATGGTCAGGCCAATGCCTTGTATTTATCAGTGTTGTTCTCTGGAGGTAGGGTTGGCAGAGCCTTTTAGGGAGGAGACTGGGGTGGACCACCATTGCATTCTGTCTCGTAACAATGACCATCATGTCCATAAACCCAGAGGGTGATCTTGCCATTAATTCATCCATCACTACAATTATTCATATTTTAACCATAACTGAGAAGTTTTAAATGCCAGAACTTACAAACTTACAAAATGCTCATTGTTGTTTTTATACTCTGATAAGTTGTTTAATTCCACTAAAATTGACTTCAAACCAACAGACCAGAACATATCATGTTGTCTGATACTAATACCAGTGGTCAAATGCCTGAAGTGTACTTTTCCATAATTCTTCCCTATGATGAATTATATTATCAAATCCACCAGAAAAGACATATCACTCTGCTACTGAGAGGCTATTTAAGGAGAAAGCTGTATTTCTACTGGTGGACTTTTACAGACTGGCTCTACCTCATAATGAATGTCTACTCTGTTTAATAGTGTTATATTTTAATGTATGATTCAGAGGGCTATTTGATATTTTACAAGACTTTCATTAGCCAGCATTATATTTCTCAGCTCTACGGTATGTTGTTTTACAAACTAAGGCTGATATGTACAATAAATCTCTGTTTTATAAATCCATCTGAGTCTGCATCTGTCTCATCATTAATGCACATTTTTGCCAAGTCCTGAAGTGATCCTACTAGCTATATATTTCTGAATCATTTTACCTTAGGCAACATCACTTTGATCAATCCTTAATGGACTTAGGTATTCAGGTTTCAGTACATTACTTTGCTGTTGCCTTATTTTCATGTATCTTTTGAGATGTTGTAAGTAGCTTTTCGTTTTCTACTTTTACTTTCTGACAAACTGTGTAAACTTTCTCAGACCAAATCCACACTGAACGCTCCCTCTTCTCTTCTCTGTCCTCTCTTGTATTTTGTCTTTCCACTGGTTACACCCTTTCTTAGCTTTGCTTTCCCTGTCACATTTGACTGTACTGTATGTCCTACACAGCTTGACCTCAACCCCTCATACACTCCTTGCCTCTCTTAACTTCATCTTTCTCCCTTTCATTTTTTTTCTTATTCCTTCTCTCCCTGTCTTTCTGCCTTTTTCTTACTTATTTACCTCCAGACAGCTGAAGCTTTAGCAGCTACTGGTGAGCCCTGATCCCTCTCTGGTGTCTAATTAATAGAGTCCTGCTGAGTGACCAGATTTAACCAGCCCTACTACTGTGCTGTTGGGCCAGTGCTGTTAAAGGGAAAAGAAACACAAACACAATTCATTTCCACACACATACACACATAAACATAGGCTAAATTACACAAATTTTGTATTTCTCTGCTACGTCTACACACACATAACACATTCACATACATCAGACATTATTAAATACTGTCTCCACTACAAAACTGTTATCTCATTAGCATAGCAAGAGGGCACTGGAAAAATAAAGAAAGATATGAAAACATTCTTCAGATTTTTCAAAAATAATTCATTCATCTGAAGGAGGAGGAATTGTTTTTGTAAATGAGTTGAATATTTCCTTTAATGGTTTAAACTTCTCAAACTTTTGCCTGTCTGTGCACCCTCCTTGAGTAAAATGTCCTTTGATTGTGTTTGGTGACACACGCTGTCATCATTTATGCAATGCTGTCCATTTAGTGGTATCAGAGTGTAATGTGTTCCTACAACTTTATGAAGACAACAATCACAATCACTTCACACAGCAACTAGCCAGGTGTGTGGAGGTGAGACAAAACAGTGTTTTAACATCTCTCACAAGATCTTTAGACTTAGACTCTTTAGTCTTTAAACAACTTAGTTTGTCACTTTTTGTGTACACAAAGTGTTTCTACAACTGTACACTATGAATGCCCTCCAGGGGAGAATGTCTGATTGGGTGTGCCAATGTCATCATATTCAAATTATAATTGTGTCTTGTTAATCTCTATGACAGCTGGCTTTTCACATGCCCTAAAATGACATGTTTATATTCAAAGCCCTGTAGTGGTTGTAGTAATTGTGACAATAGGAAGTCAGATGACGCTGTTATTTGGTGACAAAGTCCAAGGTAGGAGGAGGTTGGGGTGGACAGATGGGTCGTCAAAACATTGGACTTTAACACAGGAGACAACTTCTCGTTTTATGTTTCAAACCAGTAGTCAGCATTGTCTCTTTTAATTATGACCATGATAAAACAGTGACTTTCCAAACACAAAGTGGGGCATCTCACCACACTGCCATTCAGCATTTTAGAATGCCATGCCCAGGAATGTGTACAGTGTCAGGCAGTACTGATAAAATGATTGCCTGTTAGGTCCATGGGAACTAACTACCACAAAGCTTTAGTGCATGTTCAAACAAACAAGTTGATTGGGCTTGAATTCACCTGGGGCTGCACAACCTGATGTGAGGATGTGTCTATACAAGTTAAAAATGTTTCAACTTGAGCAAAAAAATGTGCATATCCAGGAGCTTTATGATCTGCTTCATAAATGTACAGAGACGAGAGATAAAAGGGGAGAGGCGAAATAACCCATACACATGGTCTGTGAGTCAGTTGTTAGGTAGCTTATAGCTAATGTCTGTACACTGGATCCGTTGGCTAATTGGGATGAATAAACATCCTGACAAATGGTCCAATGGGCAAAATTGTGGAAATGACATGAGGCAAGAATCTGCCTTGCTTTCAGTCTGACTTTCAAATCTTTATGGCTACACCAGCTACCAAAAGGCCACAGCCTATACTGCCTTGGTTGCCAAGAACAAGAAAAGATGCGCGTCTGCCTGAACCCCAGAGAGTCTGACTCTCGACAGTTGCGACTTGGTCCTCCTCTTATGTTGCCAACCGTGCACTGAGCTTGTCATTGGCTTCAGTTCATCCAGGTCAACAAACAGACAGAAAGAATCTAAACCAAAATACCTCCAGGATAAGGGTCATCACTCATCATTCACCATGGTCCCCACAAAAAATTACCTGCTATCAGCAGCAAGCTGTTCTCCTGTCTTCTTTCTCCTCCCTTGGTGTCTGCCCTCTGACAGGCTCATGCCACACAAGACCTGCCTTCTTGACATCTGTCAACTGATCAGTGTGATGGCAAGATGATGGTTTGAACAGTTAACCGCAGGCAGTACAAACACATTTTCCAAGCCAATACGGAGTGTATTTAGCCAGGTTTTAATGCAGAGTTCTCTGAGACCTTGTTATAGCAGACTTCTGAAAGTCATTAATTAAACATTGCCTTAATAAGCAGTTGTTGTATCTTAATTCATTCTTTATGTTTAAGTTATAACATAAGGAGAGAGTTCAAGATTGTCTAAACATCAGCAAGGATCATAATAATGCAATGTCTATGTAATCATACAGTGTCACTCAGGACACTTTTTTGCACTATACCACTGTATGTACTACCTCATTGTGTAGTGTTAATGTCTATTGTATTTTATTTTAATCTAATCTCTATTTTTATATTCATTATTTGTATTTAATTTTGTCCTATTTTATTTTATTTCATATCATTATTATATCATTTTATATTTTATCTGTGCTGTCATTTCAGGAGCTGCTAAATGGTGTTTCATTGTTTTGAAACAGTGATAATAAAGATCTATTCTATTCTTAGTTGGACTGGATCACTGGTGAGTTGCTGAGCAGCTAAGCACACATCTTATTAAAACATGGAACAGCTAATAGTGACAAAAGTTGCATGGCTTGCATAACCACACTTGCATACACACACACACACACATATGCACACAAACACAGACACACGCACACACACACACACACACCCTATACAAAACTAACTATGCTTGGCATGTCAGGAGCATGTGACAATTTGTGGCTTCAGTGGTTTTCATTAGGAGTTGATAAGATTGGAAATGAATACAGCTTCATTTTAATTTCACAACCAAACAACTGTACTTTGATTTGCATTAACCTGCAGCCTGTTCTCACTGATGTCTAGCTTGGACTAGAGATGTATGTTGTTTTAATTTGGTTTCATCATTTGAATAAACATGCATGGAAAATACTATATTACAAACACACACACATACCATGCAGAGACATACAGTCTGTATGCAATCTACTGTGTCAAAGGCCAGAGTGAATTTAAAATGACTCTTTTTTACTGCAACAAATTGAAAGTCACCAGCAAGAGACATTATGTTCATGAATGTTTGAGCATCTGTGTGTTTTAGGGACAGACTGTGCCTGTGTATATGTGTGCACCTTTGTGTTTGTGCAAATGTCCTTTTTTCTCTCAGTAAAATCAATCAAAAGTCAAAGTGTCAACCTCAAAATGAATCAAAATGATTATAATCTGTCTTTCCGTCTCTCTCCTTCACATACGATGGTGTGGTGGACATGATCTATGTTTCCAGTAAGTTGCCATTTGTTACAGCACAGTCACATTAAACATTTTCAAATTTGTGATGCAAGAGCAGGAAAGCAAATAGACTCTTGAGGAGGGAGCAATTTTGTACTTTCTGCACAACTCAACTAGTAATGTGATGAACAGCAGTGAAAGAAATGGCATTTTATGAAATATACATGTTGAAATAGACAGAGGGGGATACTATCTACCAAGTCATTATTCATGTATCACATCCTGTTTTTTGTTTTTTTTGTTTTTTCAGAAAATTTTTAATTTTAAGTCAAAGATTTTTTCTTTCAAATTTAACTTGGCCCTCCACTTTAAAGTACCTTCATACAATAGAAAATTTAACATCCAGGGAGTGTACCCCATCTTCCCTTTCCTCTCTCTTCCTCCCCTTTGCTTCTCTGTTCCCATGCATCATTCCCCACTTCACCTGCGAGTTCTAACAGTAATTAAAGCTACTTTGCATAACAGCACATGCTTGGGGAGAGACAGGCAAAGAGGGAGATGTGTTAAAGATAGAGAGAAATAGAGAGGGAGTAAAGGAAATGAAACACAATGGGAAAGAAGGACAGCACACAGAGAGTAAGAAGGAGGCAAAGAAAATGAATAAGAACATAAACAAGTCTCCCACCTCTCTTTCTTTTCCTTCAATCTCATATATAAATGTGATGGTTCCTCTCCCCATACAAAACCCCATAGGCAATTTAAAGAAAGTAGGCCAAAATGAAATATGGCTGCAATATAAAAACAACACTTCAGACACACAGCAGCTTGATAAGACCCTTCTGTGTGTGCATGCGTGCACATGAGTGAGTGTGTGTGTGTATATTTGTGCAAGTAAGAAAGACAGAGTGAGTTTGGGGTAGGTATGGGAGCAATGGGACACTAAAATGGGTCGCAAGACACTTGAGTGTTTTATCAAGATTGAATTGGAAGTAGGATTTCAAATGAAATTTTATACCATTGAAATGGTTGTATAATCTATCATCCTGTTTCTTCCTCTTTCTCTCCCTCTCATGCACATGCCCACACACATACAAACACACACGCACACACACACACAGAGTAAACTCTTGTCCACTTGCTACCCTGCAGTTATGTTACACTCAAACTTCTCTAACCTTTCAGCCACCAGCATACTGTCGCATAAACACGCTAAATCCCTGGTAATCTGTCAGTGACATGCATGAGGACCATGTTGACTCACTCTGAGGAGTCAAGTCTGACCCAAATATGGATGTGGCCATTAGCCAAGAATGTGACCTATTATTTAGTAACATGATGTCATGCATGATTGCATGGAGACAAAAAAAGAAGAGTCTTCTGGTTAGAAGAAAGGACACGGTAGCCTCAAGTAACAGTGGGAGATGACTGTATATCCTTTTTTGGGTATTAAAGACTTAATTACCCAGATATTACATACAGTAATACAGTTAAGTGGACACTCATTTGACCTAAATATCCTGTTCTAACTGGCTGGTAGGGATTTTTAAAAATGCAGAAAGTTCAACCATCATTCACAAATGCAGCTTTCTAAGGACAGAGCACTCAGCAATCAGTTGCTCCTCTTAGGGGAAATAGTTGAGCAGTCCTATGCAACCAAGCCAACTTGACAAAGCATATAGGCGGTTAAAGCCTATTTGAGCCTGTTGGAATTCTTTATCTAAAATAACGGGTTCACGTTAGAGATTTTCTCTGCTTTTCCGCAGTGATTTAAAACTACAGCCAGAAAAAAGTCAACATAGAAGATTTCCAGAGCTAGGAATGTGGTTAGGAATCCAAACAGAGCTCATATTTAAGATTAAGATTAAGAAACTGACATCACCAAGTATGCACCTTGCCTAATTGGACTAGAAAGGATGATTCTGTGGAAACTGAATGTGATACTAATTGCTAAGAACCTTGCTGTTTGTCGCTGGAAAGCAGAGAAAAGTTTTCTTTTATTTTGCATTGCAGAGGTAAAACAAAATTCAGTTGCAGGTCAATGAGTCTTGATTGCTCTGAGTAATGCTATGTTTATCCATGTTAGCTAGACCTGCACCATCATTTTAGGCTTCAAGTCTTAATGCCCACTCTGACAGCAGCTCTGTAGCTGAATGGATCCAGTTGATACAATGGCAAAGGCATGTGTATCATTACACCAGCAGCAGCATAATGTTTTGGCTGTCTGGCCAATGTAAAAAGTTTATATTTTACAGTGATTTTTGGCTGCAAATATCTGCTTGTATTGCACAGTTAAGTATCCTGAGCACAGCCACTGCACTGTATCTGATGTCCCTTAAAATATACTGGTAGGCCACCAAAAAGAAGATAGATAGAGTGACTGCCAACAGGGAGATGGTAATGTAGATTTACTGTTAGTCCCACTCTGTCCAATTTGACCTTGTCAGTCTCCATTCCAGACTCCATTTACTGACTTATCTAGTTAGAGTGGTGTGTTCTGCAACCTGTTAACCGACTGTCTCACATTCATTACCCCCCTCCCTCTGTTTCTCAGTTCACCAGCTTTTAAGTAACATTCGTCAACACATGTCCACCAGCTCTGTCTTTGTTCTCAATCTATTTCTGTTCTACCAATTAGGGAAGCTTATGTCAGTGAAGGACAAGTGCTCAATGACCTGTGAAGGTTAAAGGAAGCCAGGCCTTTGACTGGTTAATCTGGTCTAAGTGTGTGTATTCACATGTATCTGTACACGTCATGTCTGATATACACCACACTGTAACTGACCATTTACTGTCAGAAACCAGAGAGAGGATGTGGTGGTGCTGATCAAGGAAGTCAAGGAATTCCAGTCCTATAATTTGAGATTTTTCGAGTAAACTTTCCTGTTTCCGACTATTGTTGTTATCATTGCTAATCAAGAGCCCTGTCTTGATAAAAACAGTTTGAAATGTAATTGTCTGAGCTGGTTCTTTTTTATTTACATTTCATTGGTTTACCAGCTATTGAGGGTCTAGTGTGACCATTTTATTTGCTCATAAGGTGCAGAATTAAAAAAATAATAATAATACACAGAACTGAGTTTTTTAAACTCTCTGTAGTTCTTGCATAACTATCAAGCACTGTTTTTGAAATTTATAGTATATATATGTACATATATATATGTGTGTGTATATATATATATATATATATAATGTACATGAATATTGGTCCTAGCAGGGTAACAAAAACAAAGGAGATAGAACCCAAATGCAGAGACCAGATGTAGGGTTGATGTAGTTCAGCAATTACATTTTTTCAATGGGGTACAAAGACTTATGGGAAGGTAAGACAGTCAAAACGCAGGTAAAGCAGGCAGAGACAATGAAATGAGGCATCACAAGTTATTGTTCTGGAAAGGAACAAAGGAAGTAGGAATGAGATACAAGTAGGGAGAACTCAGGTGACTGCAGTGCTGATGAAAAGTGGGAGCAGGTGTATGGATGAGTGGGCCCATCAGGTGATGAGAAAAGGGAAAGTCAGAAGACATCTGGTGGACCTAGAGGAGGGCAGGTCAGGAGAGATGAAGGGAAGAACATGACCTGGGAGAAGTGAGCAGGGGCTGAGGAAAGGGGCAGAGGGGAACTGAGGAGTCAGTTGTGACTTATAAATATATCTTTGATGCTCGAGTAGAAGATTTAAGTACCTTCTGAAGCTCTAGCTTCAAGTAACTCCATACACAAATGTGTGGACGGATGGACAGTTGGACAGAAAGACAGACAGACACACACACACACACAAACTCTAATTTAAATAAAATAGAGACAGAAAAAGCATGACATAAACCAATATCCCTCTCTGTGACACCATGATTGGATATTTACTATCTCATTGCTTCAAGCTTATACACAAGAAATGAATTAAATGCTTTTTTCCCTTTCTTTTTTCTTTTTTTTTAAAAAACTGCTTATCCCTGCATTCATAACAGCAGATTGACATTAAAAGGGCATGGGTGAAATTAACTTGTCTGAGTGTCTGTGTTTACGTGTGTGGTTGTGTGGTTGTGGGCGTGTGTGTGCGTGTTTGGGAGGTTGCATTCCTTTCCCGAGCCTGTTTTGGAATAAGAGAGAGAAAGCACTCTTTCAAAGGTTCCCATCAAATCCCTGTCATTTCTGCCTTTAACCGCCTAATCCCTGATGGTGTGCAGTTAGGACAAAGACTGTGCTGTCTCCCCACCTCTGTCTGTGCATCCATCCATCCATCCTGCAAAGCTGCATGTGCCTCTAAAGAGTCAGCCCTCCCATGGCCCCCTTTCTCTTGGGCTGATGTCCCCTGTCATAGCTGGCTGCTATGTCAAAAGATGGAGACACAGAGAGAGAAAGAATGACAGAAAAAAGGAGACAGAAAAAGGAGAGCAGGTCCTTGCACAGGGAATGGGGTTAAATATTTTTCTGTGTTTTTGACATTACTTATTTATGGCAACATGTCTGTCTATTGCCTGGGAAAGGGGGTTTCTTTCCACACACACACATACATACATATATAGGTGATTATAAAGTAAAGTACAACTACAACTACATCTATTTATAAGGGAGAACTACTTGTGGAGGGAGAATCCATCTCATATAGACATTTAGTAGCATAGTTTTCTTGTTGATTTTCTTGTGATACAAGAGCATAGTAGATATTTTGCTGTAATATAAATGTCATCTTCATTACATGATACTTTACGTGTTGAATGTCTGCATTCTAGATTTTGAGTGTGTGTTTTCAGTGCTATAGGCAGTCATTGATGGTCTATGCTCAGCATGTACCACACAACAAAATATTAATCAGGTAGACTTCAGCCTGTGTGCCTCAGTCTGCATGTGTTGTTCCTAGGCACTGCATCAGAGTCCCAGTAAAGCTTTGTTTATTGCTAATCCAATTGCACATTATCATACTATAAATAATGTGAATACATGCACACAAACACACATACATGCACACACACACTTCACTTCTCACACACATAAACAAACATACATAGGCTGCATCGTCACACACACAGAGCCAGCACAGACAAACTCATACACATTTATTCACACAGCCCTAAAAATTCCACAGAAAAGTCTACTTTTCTCTCCAGCTTTGGCCTCCAGATAAGTGGAAAAGTGGAAAAGAAAAGCAAAGATGACAGAAAAGCCATAGATAGAATAAGCACACAGTAGTGTAAGAAAGAAACAAGGGACAGAAACAGGAAGTGGTATAATGAGGAGGAACAAGACTGTGTCTGTCAGCAGGCCAAATCAACTTCTACTTCTATGGAGGTCATGAAAGAAGATGTATTACTAAATTGGATTACTAAACCTGGATTTCCCTTTAAGTTAAATTTAAAAATTCATTTTGTTATTGTTATGTTATATATATAAATTTCAGTTGTAACTCTCATAAATGCAAAAACATGAAATGGTGATGTAAAAGTGCTGCATACAGTCCTTATGAACCTATGCAGTGTTTCCTTACCATTGTCTTGGCAGGGCAGCCCGCCCCGCCAACGGGACCTCTAACCCTCCCAAGAAAAGCAAAGTAAAAAAAATTCAAAACGTGTCCGCACACGGGAGTGGAAGAGCGATTCAGGTTGACAACTCTATGACTACTAAGTGTAAGGAAAGCCCCAACAAGCGTTGTAAGTCTCTGTAAATCATAAAAACATTTCTCTGAAACTACGTCTTTATGCACTCGCCATGCTGTCCTTTTAAAAATTATCAAAAAAATGAACCTGTCTTTAAAAAAATTACTAATTGTTGGATATTGATAATTTTAAGTGCTATAATTGTTTTGTACATAGTGTGCAATTATTTTATTGCTGAAGTTTACTATTCACTGTTGAAAGTTATGTTGTATATGTATATGTTCAAGACTAAGCCTTTGTTGCTGTTGTTTCATCTGCTGTGAGACTGCACTGCAATTTACTTTATAGTTGCCACGATTTCTGCACTATGGAACCAGCTGTGTGGGCCCTATTGGTGTAGATGCCAGATGATACATGGATGAAACAAGAAAATTGTATCTAACATGCAATTCAACACAATAAGATTTCATGTAGGCTATTCACTTTCTGGATTAAAAAAAAAAAAAAAACTTCCAGTGACAGATCTTTCAACATTTCCCGCAAATGTTGATAGTCTACAATCTAAAAACACACTTCATTAACAAAATATTATACTGTGCAGATTAAAGCACATTAATTATATAAAAATTGTTTACGATTAAATCGTCAAGTCCAAGACTAAAATAGGCGTCATCCTGATTAGCACTGTGCTCCATCAGGATGACGCCAAAATAAATAAACAAATACAAATATATGAACACATAAATTGTCATTACTATTATTAGTGCTGCTTTCTTTATAGATAACTTCCTTGATAGATTCCTTATTAGATGAGCTTTACCCTCTGAAGGTGGCGAAAACATATGCATATACATCGCTATGGTATTGTGGTGATAATTGCTGTGTGAAAGCAGTTTTAAAATTGTCCACAAAAAAATACTTTATTAAACTTTTAGAAACCGCTAGCCATCAGATGCTGGCTCTCTGATACATTCTATGATACATGCTCACAGCCAAATTATCCGAGCTACCTATTACTCCGTAGCTCCACCAAGTGGAAAGGTCACGCTGCACCACTGATTAGAGATAAATATGCACAGTCATCAAAGTAACAATAAAGTAATTCTAATTAATTGTTAATAATTTATGTTGGGCGACATTTGCAGGTCATTTGTCAGCCAGGAGCCCAGTGCCAAAACAACCTTTTAAGAGAAAGAAAGAGAGAAAGATCGATTACCAGGAAATGGAACTTGGATTGGCCTGAAAGACGTTTTGTTTTGTTTTTTAATAAATGAAATGGTATGTTTTCATAATGCACAAACATCATAAGGGAGGAGGTCGGGGTAGGGTTAGGCATTGGCATACAAGACGTGGGTTTTTGGGCTGTTCACGCATACAGATTCCAAGTCATGTTCAGTGGCAGCAATTTAGATGCTACATATATGCAGCTATACAAGTACAGCACAAAGTATTTCAATTCCTGAGCAGTACATTTCCACACATTACCCTCAGGTCCCGGTACATTTTTAAAATGATGAATGTGGAAAGTATGTGGTGGGCTTCAACAATTGGCTTTTGTTTTAAGTTAAACTTAATTTGGAAGGTGTGTGGAAGGTGTGTGGAGGGCTGCAACAATCAGCTTTTTTTTATGTCCCGATGAAGTTTTTTGGCCCTGATTCTGATCAGTTCTGGTCCAATACTGTATTTAACCAATGTTGATCAAATGTGTATCTGACATATTGAAATAACACCTGTGGCCTACTTAACCAGTCATTATGTTTTTCACTAGCTACGTGATCCAAACACTGGAGGTTCTGGCTGAAAAATAACTGGAGAATGCATCTCTTGAAATTGATGTCAACTTATATTATATGATGATATGTTCATTAAAAATATTTTCTCATTATATTGTTAAGAAACCTAACTTGGCATTTTTACCGATGGCATAACATATTTCAGAGTATGAGTAGACGGAAAGGTGGAAAGTGCCAAGTTAGGTTTTCTTAACAATATAATGAAAATATTTTGTGAACATATCATGTATAATATAAGTTGACATCCAATTTCAAAGTGCATTCTCCAGTTGCTATTGGAACTCCAGTGTTTGGATCACGTAGCTAGTGAAAACATAGTACTTGAGGCTGGTTAGTAGGTACAGGTGTTATTTCAGCCTGTCAGATGCACATTTGATGACATTGACAAATACAGTATTGAACCAGAACTGATGAGAATCGAAGGCAAGCTCATCGGACTAAAAAGTGATGACCCTGCTCACACGCAGCCTAAGTGGTTGGCAGGCAAGGCTGTGACCCACCATGCCTCACATTCATCATTTGCGCCGGCCTGGTAATGGAAACTGCTCGAGGTAATGCTGATAACGCTGCTGTGTAACTGCGCTGACATCTGAAATGCTGGTATGACGGAATCTGTGTGCGTGAACTGTGCTTTCCACATCTTCATCTAACCTGACCTCTCCCCTATGATGTTTATTGATATATTTCATTCGTTGATGAAAAATGAGCAATTTCGAGCAATCAGTTCATTTCCTGATAACTATGGCAAAAGGTGTTTTGACACTGAGCTCCTGGCACGACAAATGACGAATATGGCAACATAAATTAACGATTAGTGGGGAACCGCTGATGCACGATGACTGTGCATGTTATCTCGTCGGTGGTGCGGCAACCTTTCGCCCAGTGAGCTACGGGTAATGAGCCAGCTCGGATGAACTGGCTGTGTTTATGTGTCATAAACCGTCGAGCCGGCATCGATGACTGGCTAAAGTTTAATAAAAGTATTTTTGTGGACAGTAAAACTAACTCGCAGTGCTCTGCAGCCACTCAGCGACTATTGTATCGCTGCGCCTCGATTAGCTCATCTGTCATCTATCGAGAGATATCTGTAAAGCGGCGCAATAATGTGACGAACTATGGCTGTTCTATTTATTTTGGCGTCATCACGATGAGCAAACAGCTGTCAACTGACATATTTCAGAGTATGAGTAGACGGAAAGGTGGAAAGTGCCTAAAGAACAGTTTAGAGGACCCTATACTTGAGGATTTCTGTTTTTAAGCTCTCTGTACTTCTACTCTAATACATTTACATATCAACTGGTTGAATGAGTTTAAATTTGTTCTACCTTAACCCAGTACAGTACAATGCTGTATCAAAATGCCTGAATACTTTGATGCATTAGTATTAACATCTAATGAAGTAATTTACAATAATAATAATTGCAACTTTTACTGTTAGCTTTCATTTGTATTTCTACTTAAGTAGGATTTTGAGTGCCATAATGCAAATATACTCAATTCATTTGCAGTTGAGTACTTATGCTTAAGTCAAAGGTCTGTGTACGTCTTTCATCACTGATTCCTGGACAAACATTGCAGATCATGTGACCTGTCTATCGTCTGTTCCAATAGGGTATGTCTTGAAGCCTATACAGTATATATATCACACTGTAGCGGCAGCAGAAGTAGTTGTGGTGGGCTAGCCCAGCAGCAAGAGGGATTCTGAGTCCACTCCTTCACCTTCATCACTGCTGTGTCCTCATCTACTCCATAAAGATACAAACCGCCAACTTGCAAGGTAAGACGCCAGCATTTTTTTTTTCTTTTTTAAACACAGTTATCCTGTTAGATTTAACATTAGAACATGTCTTTTTTTTTTAAGTCTCTTGCATGGATCTCTGGTTGCGTTCATCTCCTTGTTATTCAGCTGTGCACAACTGTGACCCTCGCTCTCTCTCTCTCTCACGCTATTCTTCACAATTTACTTTGCTAAAAGTAAATGCAGTAAAACCAACCTGCAAGCTGGAAATCAGTTATTATGTTATTAATTTTTTAATGTAATATTTCCATCTAACAAGCTACATTGAGCGCATAGAGAATAATAGTAAAACGTTTGTGTATACATGTTTATCTCTTCCCAGGATTTGCAATGGCGGCACGTAGACACTTCACCATTCTTCTTCTGATGCTTCATTTCCTGACTGCAACACCTGCCCCTGTAGATGACCTTGTAATCGCTACTGAGACTGGGAAAGTTCAGGGGAAAACAGTTCCAGTGCTGGATGGTGAGGTTAGGGCATTTCTTGGAATTCCTTTTGGAAAACCACCTGTCGGAGAATTGAGATTCAGAGCTCCAGAGCCGGCAGAGGCATGGGAAGGCGTGAAAGATGCCACAGAATTTGGAAATAGCTGCTACCAGATGAAAGATGTAATCTATCCAGGTAAGATACATGTTTAAATGGATAGACACAAGGCATACATGAAATGTACACCACTGTATTCATGCATGCAGCTGCATCCACACATATACTACGTACTGTAAAAGTAATTATTTATTTTGTGAAAACACAATTACTCAGCAGTGGATGTCAACATTTGCATTTACAACTGATTTTTACCAAGCTACAGTAGGCTCAAATCCATTACCTATATTTGGCCGAGCTGTGTGTCACTCAGAAAACAGTCAGGGCTCTAAGAGACAGACACAAAACACCCTGTTCTTGTTTAATGAATTGTCACTGCAAAACTGAAATGTAACTTATTACAGAACTCAGAAATTCTGTTAACCTCTAAAGATCTATAGAAACAGGGTTAAAAGTATTTATGTGCTGCCAGAATGCAGTCCCAGTCAGTCTCTGTTGACAATAATTAATACGATTATTCTTGCCAGGGTTCAAGGGTGCAGAGATGTGGGACCCAAACACTCTTGTGAGTGAGGACTGTCTGTACCTAAACGTCTGGACCCCAACTGTCGATAAAACAAATCACTGCTTCCTGTAATGGTCTGGATCTATGGAGGTGGATTCACTGGAGGAACCGCCTCTCTGGACCTTTATGATGGCCGCTTCCTGACTCAAACTGAAAATGTTATTGTAGTATCAATGAATTACAGGTAAGACCAAAAAAATGGTAGTTGGTTTGAAAGCTGTATATACAATACAGGTAAGAATTTAAGTAAGATGAAAATATAAAATACTCTCAATGAGTTTTTAGAGTTACTGTTACTAGAAACACAGGGAGGTGAATTTCTCATCTAGCCTAGAGATCCACTGGCACTGGATCCTTGCCCACTCATAAGAAATGATTGTTAGTTTGAAAGCTGTATATACAATATCCTTCTTTTTACTCATTTAGATTACAGTTGAATCTATGAGATTAAGTCAATGTGGAATTTATCTTCAGTTAAATGCTGTCAACATCTTTCCTCCTTCATGTGATCAACAATGACAGACTCGGTGCTTTTGGTTTCCTGTCCCTTCCTGACAACAAGAACGTCCCAGGAAATGCAGGTCTGAAGGACCAGCAGTTAGCCCTCAAGTGGGTATCCAAAAATATTGCTGCCTTTTGGAGGTGATCCTTCACAGGTAAAGTGTTTTTGTCTTCGATCTAAAATCAGGAATTTAGATTTTTTAAATGGTTAAAACAAATACTTGAAACAAGCTGTGAGGTTTTGATTTTCTTTTGTTTCCAGGTGACTATATTTGGGGAGAGCGCTGGGTCTGGATCTATGGGTTTCCAAGTGCTATCCCCTGGGAGCGAGGAGTATTTCCAAAGGGCTATAATGGAGAGTGGTGCTCCTAATGCACCCTGGGGCACAATGAGCCATGAAGAGATCTGGGCCAGGTAGTGTGTACACATGTATTTTTTTATTATTGAAGAGCACTTCCTTTCATCTCTCTCACATTTCTCCTTATCCTGCTGCTCATCAATATCGAAGAATGTGGGGTGTTCCACTGATCCAGCTGAAATGGAAGCTTGTCTTCAGAAGGCTAGCGCTGATGATATCGTATTGCAGCAGTTTTATGTTTTCACAGAGGCTTCAATCTTAGGCTCACCCTTCGTCCCTGTTGTTGATGGAGACTTTGTGCCAGAGTTACCTGCGGTATGTTTATATGTTTGCACGTTTTATAATCTCACCTCTGAGTCAGACAATTTAGGAAAAGATTTGTCACCTCTTCGTACATAGTTGGATTACCTGCCATTACAATAGCATTTTTAATTAGTACATTTCCCTACTTTGAAACCTTTCATATATGAAAACATACACTGAAATTCAGTTGACATAATATATATATGTGATGTAACCTGTAGAAGTTGACGTCTAACAATCTTCAACTTCAACCAGCTGTAGCTTAGTTTCAGCCTTTCATCAAATCTGTGCTCACTGGGTACTTACAGCAGCATTATTAAGCTCAAGACAAAAATATTTGCGGGAGTCCCATCATTATATAAACAATAATTTGAAAACCATCTCCTCAACACCAAATCATCTTTTTTCCTGCAGGATATGCTGATTAAGGGTAACCTCCCAAAGAAAGATATTCTGATGGGCTTAAACAGAGATGAAGGCACCTACTTCCTATTGTATGGAGCACCTGGATTTAACATCACCAGCGAGAGTCTCATCAGCAGGGATCAGTATATGCAAGGAGTGACCATTTCAATGCCAGATGCAAGTGATGTCTCAAGAGCTACAGCCATTTTCCAGTACACTGATTGGGCAGATGAGAACAACAGCATGAAAAACCGTGATTTCCTGGCTGGTGTGGTCGGAGGAAAGTACTTTTTCTGTCCTGTGCTGGAGTTTGCTCAAAAGTAAGGAACAATTCTGAAGTTTAATGTTAAGGTTTAATTTACACTTACAAGATATGAATTCAAATCCTTAGAGCAAGAAGGTTTTTATCATGGTAATTTATGCAGATAAAAGATCATTTTAAAAAATATGATATAATTTAATCTTTATCTGGTTGTACTTTGGCATTCAGAGTTACAACACCCATGCATTTAAGAAATGCAAGGGGTTGTGTCAACAGGGTTGTGTTGTCCTCCTGCACCAGTATTTGTAAAACCATAGCTACTGGAATTATGATGGATCTTCAGCACCACAGCACTAGACTATTCCAGCTGAGCAAATGCTCAGTATTGTCCATTTCTTTTCCAGGTACTCATACCATGGTGGTAAACTTTACTTTTATTTCTTTGAGCATCGGTCAACCATCAACCCTTGGCCAGAATGGATGGGTGTTATGCACGGCTATGAGATTGAATTTGTTTTTGGAATGCCTCTGATTCCATCCCTGGGATCCCAGGAGGAGGAACTGGCCATGAGCAAGAGGATGATCAAACACTGGACCAACTTTGCCAAAACAGGGTACGTATAATCATAAAATGTCAGTCTTTCACACTGTGTGGGGATCATGAATTGTCTTGATTGGCCTTTCTTTTTGCCAGGAATCCAGGCATTGAAGGAGTTGAATGGCCCTTGCACAGCGCTGATGAACAGGAGTATCTGACTCTGAGCGTCAACCCCTCAGAGAAGAAGAAGATGTTGAAGGCTCACGAGTGTCACCTCTGGACCAAATTGCTACCCACATGTACAGGGTGTCGCAGGTTAGATACACAGACACTATCTATCTATCCATCCATCCATCTATCTCATACAAACACACACAAACATGCACGTTATATAGATTTTTGTGTTAGGAGGCTTTGTTTCTGAACACTGATCACACACAGGGTGAATAATATACCTCTCACTGAGCTCATTATTCACACATACTAACCCACACATCTGCACATTTGCACATGTAGAATTGGTGGTAACATACAAAACACTGTCTACAATTTGTCATTCTCTTGATCCACAATGACTCTTCCTCTGTTATCCAGATAACACCATGTAACTTACTTAAAAGTGACAGGATAAGATGACAAAAAAATCCAACTAACAACATAAAAGCTCATACAAATGTACACACACAAGTTACATTCAACAAGTCTCTGTGCAAGATTTCAAAATAAAAGTCTCTCTGTCTGTCTCCTTCTCCACAGATGATCTCCAGGCTTGTCAGTAACTTAAAATGGACTTTTCCCATATTGAATTCAGCGGCTGAAGATTTTGTATTACCAAACTGTTACTAATGCATTAACATGTAAGCAGTACTTTAATGTTGGGTTGCTAATTCTGTTGGGTATATTAGTCTGTAATGGTGCATCATATTTTATCTTATTTGATCAGTAATTGATTTGGGGTATTAAATGAATCAATAAAGTGATTTTAAGCATTATGATGGCCTCTTGTTGTTACTTCCTCTACATGGGCTCATTATTTCTAGTTTGTATGAACAAGGGATAACAAAGCGGGCATGTCAGTGTTAATTTAGAGAATTAAAAATGGGTGAAAATTAGATTTGAAACTGTACGCAGACAATGTTGTGTTGTTTATTACCAAACCCCAATTTAGCCTACCCTCCATTTTAGATCAAATAAACCTGTTTGGAACCTTCTTTGGTTAATTGGACCAAAAGTGAGCTGATGCCTGTGGGGTTAAAAAGGACCTTTCTCTAATACAACAATTACCATTTAAAATTTCCAATTAGTCATTCACCTATCTTGGAATTCAGATCAGTAAAGTATTTTCCTTTTCCTTTTCTCTTTTCAAAGGTAACTATTAGGGGCGTAACAATACACCGATTCAATGACCAACGATCCAATAGTATCGATCCAAAATGAAAACATCGATTACTCATCATACATATTGTAATGTCCCTCGCCAAAAGAGCGCGAGGGGCGTCACCTGGTTTTGTCACAACTTTTATTAAGTGCAATAACACAGGCTGGTGTGGGCTAGTTGTAGCCAACTCTGACAAAAATAACAAAAACCCCAAACTACCTACATCGACTAACTTTCAGCCCCTTTTTCTGTGGGAAGACCCAAAGGCCATCTCCATACTCCGCTCCCAGCTGATTACAGGCAGCTGACATGACAGCCAGGCTTCACTGCGTCTGAGCTAGAAACATTGTTAACCCTGGAATAACAGTGCTTCAACTTAACAGTCTGAACAGCATTTCTTCACTAACCCAACACTAACATAACATCACAGTCCCTCACAATATAATAATTTGTTATTATTTTGAAATTCCCCAGCACGTCTTTCTCCACCTGAGCGTGGACACACCTCCAAACAAGATGCGAGCGGCGTCATGGCAAGCAGCTAGAAATTAGTTAAAGATGATATTGTCTCCCCTCTGGACAGTAAATCAGCAGTCTGGAAAAATTTTGGATTTTGAAGAAAGGACGGGTCAACTGACAAATCACATGGGAACCCTTCCTTCTCTTCCTTCCCACCATCCCAGCTTGATAATGGACTCTTACAATGGAAAGTGTTGGGTATCTACACATTTGGTGACCTTTACTTGAGTGGAACTTTTGCCTCTTTTGCTCAGCCGCAAGAAATATATAAACTCCCAAAGAGTAAGGTTTCTGCAAATCCGAAACTACGGCCGCACCTATTCATCCTCTTTTGAAAGGGCCTCACCCTCAGCTCTTGACAGGTGCATTTTCAGAATACAGGTTCTAAAAGAAAAGTATCACGCTTGTATGACTCACTACAATCTGTTGTTCCCCCCTCTGATAGCAATCAAAACAGCATGGGAAGATGAACTGGAACACAGATCCCAGATGAGACCTGGGAAGAGAGCCTTTGAAGAGGTTAATGCTTGTTATATCAACTCAAGACATTGTCTTATTCAATCCCGTGTTATCCAAAGACATCATTACTTCAAATCAAAACTTCACAAGTTGTTTCCAGATATAACCCCATAGTGTGACAAATGCAATATAACAGAGGCAAATTTCCTCCATAGCTTTGCTCTCTGTCCCAGGATAGACAGGTTCTTGACAAAACACTTTATAGTACTCTCTGATATTCTTAAGCTCCACATTAAACCTGATCCTGTCTTAATTGTACTGGGACCTTCAGATTCCATCTCTGAAGAGCACAAAGGCAACTTCTTTCCTATAGTCTAATTACAGCCAAAAAACTAAATTTGACATTCTGGAAGAAGGAGGCTTCCACTTTTAAGCTATGGTTCAAAGTAAACACCTCCCACCTTGAGAAAATAAGGTTTGCTCTGAGGAACAAAGAGTTTCACAGTTTCATGGGACTTGGCTGCCCCTTGCCTGTTACCTAAGGAAAAACCCTTAGAGGACTTTCCTTGTGCAAATTCCTCGTGTTCATTTATGTTAACTATTACTTGTTGTACATGTGTTGCATTTAAGAAATGTTTAATGTTTAATAAAACATACTTGACAAAAAAGATTTTTAAAAATCAGCAGTAGAGACATCCAAGACATAATCTAATTTTGATAGAAATCCTGTGGTTTAACTGAAGGTGCATGATAAAGAGTTGAAAACATGAGACCTATCACCAGTCAGTCCTGTCATACACACATGATACCGGGCAAAAGAAAACATCTGTACACATTACATAAATGCCGCCATGTATGAGCAGCATGTAGGGAATTGAAGGTGTCAGCACCTGCAGTATTGTATTGTAAAAGCTTGACATTGTAAAATCAGTATGAGTTAGAACTTGTCAGTGATAAAGTGGAGTTAATGACGTGGTGAATTGCAGAAATAACATATTATATTAGTAATTATTTAATGTATGGATTCAATCTAACAAGCTACATTTAAATACATAAAGAACAATAATTGTTTTTGTCTTTTTCGCAGTGGTATTTTGGTGATAATTACTAAATGAAAGCAGTTTTAAAATTGTCCACAAAGAGATTTTAAACTTTGACTTTATTAAACTTTAAGAAACCGCTAGCCACTAGCTGCTGGCTCTGATACATTCTACGTAACATGCTCACAGCCAAATTACACGACCAACCTACTTGGGTCCATAGCTCCACCTAGTAGAAAGGTCAAGCCGCACCATTAATTACAGATAAATATGCACAGTCATCAAAGTGACAAAAAAGTAATTTTCATTAATTGTTAATAAGTACTGTTGGGCGACATTTGCAGGTTATTGTCAGCCAAGAGCCCAGTGCCAAAACAATCTTTTTTCACAGCAGCACAATAATACAAATAAGAGATAGAAACAGAAAAAGCTCGATTACCAGGAAATGGAATTTGGATTGGCCTGAAATACATTTTGTGGCAACATTGTATTATTTTTTTTTTTTAAATGAAAAGTTTTCATAATGCCCAAAGGTCATAGGAAGGAGGTCGGGGTAGGGTTAGACATGGGCATACAACACGTGGGTTTTTGGGCTGTTCACGCATACAGACTCCAAGTCATGTTCAGTGGCAGCAATTTACATGCTACATGGCGCGTAATAAAAGTATTTCAATTCCTGGTGTTAGTACGCCCACACACACCCTCAGGTCCCGGCAGGTACGTTTTAAAATGATGAATGAAAGGCGTGTGGTGGGCTTCAACAACTGGCTTTTGTTTTAGGTTAAACTGAATTTGGAAGGTGTGTGGAAGGTGTGTGAAGGGCAGCGACAATTGGCTTTTGTTTAAAGTAAAACTGAAATGTGGAAGGTGTGGTGGGCTTCCACAATTGGTTTTTGTTTTGAGTTAAACTGAACGTGGAAGGTGTGTGGAGGGCTGCAACAATCAGCTTTTTTTTATGTCCCGATGAAGTTTTTTGGCCCTGATTCTGATCAGTTCTGGTCCATTTTATTTAACCAATGTTGATCAAATGTGTATCTGATACACAACACCAGGCCTACTTAACCAGTCACATTATGTTTTTCACTAGCTACGTGATCCAAACACTGGAGGTTCTGACTGAAAAATAACTGGAGAATGCATCTCTTGAAATTGATGTCAACTTATATTATATGATGATATGTTCATTAAAAATATTTTCTCATTATATTGTTAGGAAACCTAACTTGGATGGCATTTTTTTTCCCCTGGCAAAACATATTTCAGAGTATGAGTAGACGGAAAGGTGGAAAGTGCCTAAAGAACAGTTTAGAGGACCCCGCGGCCTCTGAGAGGTGATCGTTTGCCTCTGTACTTCTCATCAATACATTTACATATCAACTGGCTGAATGAGTTTAAATTTGTTCCACCACCTGTACAGTACAAATACAAACAACAGATACTTTGATGCATTAGTTAACATCTAATGAAGAATTTACAAGAATAACACCAAACTCTTTAATGTTAGCCAGTCACTACCAAGAGACTGAGTGCCACAATGCAAATACCTCCAATTCATTTGTAGCTGACAATTTAAGTGCTGTCAAAGGTCTGCACGCTCTTCATCACTGATTCCTGGACAAACATTGCAGATCATGGACCCGTCTCATCGCCTGTTCCAATAGGGTGCGGTCTGAAGCCTATGCCAGTATATGGCATCACACTGTAGCAGCAGAAGTGGCTGTGGTGGGCTAGCCCAGGCAGAAGAGGGATTCTGAGTCCACCTTTCCACCTTCATCACCTGTGTCCCCACTCATCTATATAAAGATACAAACCGCCAACTTGCAGTGCGTAAAGACGCCAGTATTTTTTTTTTTTCTTTTTAAACACAGTTATCCTGGTAGATTTAACATTAGAACATGTCTTTTTTTTTTAAGTCTCTTGCATGGATCTCTGGTTGCGTTCATCTCCTTGTTATTCAGCTGTGCACAACTGTGACCCTCGCTCTCTCTCTCTCTCACGCTATTCTTCACAATTTACTTTGCTAAAAGTAAATGCAGTAAAACCAACCTGCAAGCTGGAAATCAGTTATTATGTTATTAATTTTTTAATGTAATATTTCCATCTAACAAGCTACATTGAGCGCATAGAGAATAATAGTAAAACGTTTGTGTATACATGTTTATCTCTTCCCAGGATTTGCAATGGCGGCACGTAGACACTTCACCATTCTTCTTCTGATGCTTCATTTCCTGACTGCAACACCTGCCCCTGTAGATGACCTTGTAATCGCTACTGAGACTGGGAAAGTTCAGGGGAAAACAGTTCCAGTGCTGGATGGTGAGGTTAGGGCATTTCTTGGAATTCCTTTTGGAAAACCACCTGTCGGAGAATTGAGATTCAGAGCTCCAGAGCCGGCAGAGGCATGGGAAGGCGTGAAAGATGCCACAGAATTTGGAAATAGCTGCAGATGAAGATATAATCTATCAGGTAGATACATGTTAAATGGATGAATATAAAATCCTAAATGTATACACGCTGTATTCATGCATGCAGCTGCATCCACACATATCTCATTATAACAAAGTACTTATTTGTGCTGGCAAGCAATTTACTCAGCAGTGTTTTATCAGCATTTCTTTATCACTAAGTTTCTACCTTTTCACAGTGGCTCAAATCAAAACTACTATATTTGGCCGGGCTGTGTGTCACTCAGAAAACAGTCAGCCAGTCAGAGCTGAGGCTCAGGAGACAGACTCGAAACCCCTGTGTGCTTAATAGACATCACCAAAACTAGAAATGCAACAGCTAGAACTCACAATTCTATTAACCTCTAAAGATCTACCTCTAGAAACAGGGGTAAAAGTATTTATAGTAACACTTGGGAATGCAGTCCCAATCAGTCTCTGTTGTGTGGTCATCTGGTTAATTCTTGCAGGGTTCAAGAATTTGAGATGCTGAGACTGAGCACTCTCTGTAAGTCAGGGACTGTCTGTACCTAAGCGTCAGATGGCTGTAATCAGAACCAATTCTGCTTCCTGTGGAGTCACCAGATCACCGGTGGAATTCCTGGAGGCCGCCTCTCTGGACCTTGGTAGCCTTCTATCAAGCTGAGAAATGTGACTATAGTGTCAACTAATTGTAGAGTGGAATTTAAGTAAGATGAAATATAAAATCTCTCAATACAGTTTTAGAGTTACACTGTACTAGAAACACAAGGGTAGATTTCTCTCAGCCTGAGATCCACATGGCTGGATCACTTGCCTCATAAGGCAGATGTGGATTTGGCTAACAGCCGCCTTACTTTTACTCATTTTAGATTACAGGTGGAATCCAGATTAAGTCGATGCCGGGTTATCTTTGATTCTGATACTGGCTCATCACCCTCATGATCGCGTAGCCAGACTACGGCGCGCGTTTACCTGTCGCTTCTGGCAACGAAACGCCGGTCTAAAGGGACCAGCGAACAACCTCAAGTAGGTATCCGAAATATTTACTCTTTGGTGATCTACGGTAAAAGTCTTTTTATCTGATCAAAATCAGGAATTTAGATTTTTAAAATGATTCGTCACTGCCCAGAACAAGTTGCCAGGTTTTGATTTTCTTTATTTCAGTATAATATTTAGGGAAGCTGGATCTAGATCCATAGGTTTCCAAGTGCTCCCTGAGCCAATTCTTCAAAAGGCTATATTGATGGTCTCCTCGCACCTAAAGGCACAATAAATATGAGGATCAGGCCAAATCAAGTGCCACATATATTTCTTCAGGTCTTTGCTTCGTGCCTCTGTCACTCTCTTTTTAGTTCAAAATGCTTCAGCAATTTTTATGAGAGGTTTACACGACCAAGCAAAAGAAGACGGAGAGCAAAACCCACTGATTTGAATGGCATCAGTGAACATCAAATGGTTCGTGGTCATATAGACACCATTGCTGATTTTCAAAGTTTCCAGATGATCTGGCCTATCACCATGACTAATGGTCCCTGGAGCCTTTACTCCATGCCCATCCTGTAAATTGACATAGATCACCCTGCTCCTTCTGTTTTACTGTGTTAGAAAACACTTCCTTTCATCTCCATTTCTCCTTCTCCTGCCTTTTTGTTCCTTGCTCCTTTCTCTGCTCAATATCCAGGGCCGAGAGGCTGGCCCGAGAATATGGGTGTTCACTAAAATCCAGCTGAGAATGGGAAGCTTATCTTCAGAGGCTAGTCCTGATGATGTAATGCTTACGGCAATTTGTATTTCCACAAAACACAATCTGACTCCATGCCATCCCTGTGTGTGGAGACTCCATTATGATTACCTGCAGGTATACTGGAATCATGCATTTTACAATCTCACATCTAGGTCAGACAATTTCGAAAGGTTCTCAACTCTCCTATCATATTTATTGGTTACCTGCACTATTACATGGCATTTAATTAGTACATTTCCTCGCCTTGCAGAACCTTTCCTTAAAAACCATAATTCAGTTAGTAGTATGTATATATATATATATATATATATATATATATATATATATATATATATATATATTGCTCTCTCTCTATATATGATATAACCTACTTAGGGGTGTTGTCAGCAGTCTTAGCTTCAGCCAATATAAATAGTTTCAGTAACATCTACATCAAACTGCCTCACTGGGGTACTTGTAGCATTAGTAAACAAGACAAAATCTGCAGTCCATCTGCCACTTACTCTGAGTAATAATTTTGGCTATCTCTTTCAAACACCAAATCCATCTGCAGTGCCACAGTTAAGTAACCTCCCAAGAAGATATTCCCAATTACGGCAAAACAGGATAGAGGCACCTACGCCCTGTGGGCACCTGGGTTTCATATCACCGTGAAGTCTCATCAGCAGGGATCAATACCTTATACGGGGTAGCCATTTTCAGTACCAGATGCAAATGATGTCTCAAGGCTGCAGCCTTTGAAAATTACATGATTGGAGTCTGAGGAGCAACATGAAAACCCGTGATTTCCCATAGCTGGGTATGAGTGGAAAATACTTTTCTGTCCTATATGGAATTTGCTCAATAAGAACAATTCAAATTTTAATATTAAGTTTAGTTACATAGAATATAATTAAAATCACTTAGAGCCAGAAGGTTTCTCATAGTAATTTATGCAGATAAAGATCATTCGTGGGACTCAATTTAATCTTTATCTAGTTATAATTGGCTAAAT
>BRZM01000029.1:2814246-2924165 GCA_033238685.1 Lates japonicus | reverse complement strand
CATGCTTAGGCTCAACCATTACCTATATTTGGCCGAGCTGTGTGTCACTCAGAAAACAGTCAGCCAATCAGAAGCGAGGCTCAGAGACAGACACAAAACGCCCTGTTCTTGCTTAATGAATTGTCACTGCAAAACTGAAATGCAACTTATTGCAGAACTCTGAAATTCTGTTAACCTCTAAAGATCTATAGAAACAGGGGTAAAAGTATTTATGTGCTGCCAGAATGCAGTCCCAGTCAGTCTCTGTTGACAATAATTAATATGATTATTCTTGCCAGGGTTCAAGGGTGCAGAGATGTGGGACCCAAACACTCTTGTGAGTGAGGACTGTCTGTACCTAAACGTCTGGACCCCAACTGTCGATAAAACAAATTCACTGCTTCCTGTAATGGTCTGGATCTATGGAGGTGGATTCACTGGAGGAACCGCCTCTCTGGACCTTTATGATGGCCGCTTCCTGACTCAGACTGAAAATGTTGTTATAGTGTCAATGAATTACAGGTAAGAATTTAAGTAAGATGAAAATATAAAATACTCTCAATGAGTTTTTAGAGTTACTGTTACTAAACACAGAATTGTTCTCATCTAGCCTAGGATCCACTGGCACTGGATCCTTG
This sequence comes from Lates japonicus, assembly GCA_033238685.1. Taxonomy (NCBI): domain Eukaryota; kingdom Metazoa; phylum Chordata; class Actinopteri; family Centropomidae; genus Lates; species Lates japonicus. The sequence goes on along the minus strand of BRZM01000029.1, from coordinate 2,923,548 downwards.
CCCACTCATAAGAAATGATTGTTAGTTTGAAAGCTGTATATACAATAACCTTCTTTTTACTCATTTAGATTACAGTTGAATCTATGAGATTAAGTCGATGTGGAATTTATCTTAAGTTAAATGCTGTCAACATCTTTCCTCCTTCATGTGATCAACAATGACAGACTCGGTGCTTTTGGTTTCTGTCCCTTCCTGACAACAGGCTTGATCCCAGGAAATGCGGGTCTAAAGGACCAACGGTTAACCCTCAGAGTGGGTATCCAAAATATTGCTGCGGAGGTGATCCTTCACAGGTACAAAAAGTGTTTTTGTCTTCGATCTAAAATCAGGAATTTAGATTTTTTAAATGGTTAAATACTTGAAACAAGCTGTGAGGTTTTGATTTTCTTTTGTTTCCAGGTGACTATATTTGGGGAGAGCGCTGGGTCTGGATCTGTGGGTTTCCAAGTGCTGTCCCCTGGGAGCCAGGAGTATTTCCAAAGGGCTATAATGGAGAGTGGTGCTCCTAACGCACCCTGGGGCACAATGAGCCATGAAGAGATCTGGGCCAGGTAGTGTGTACACATGTATTTTTCACTTTGAGTCTTTACTTCGTTATATGTCTGTCCATCTGTCTTTCCACCACTTGGTCCAGATTGAAATACTTCAACAACTTTTCCTGCCATGAAGGTTTACACATACATTCAAGCAAAAAAGAAAGACAGAAATGAAAACCCGCACCAGTTTGAGAGCAGCATCCAGTGGTTTCATCAGAGTAGTTTCAGTGGTCACTGTAAAACCTGCATGGCACAAATTTTCAAGGTTCCAAGATGATGTAGCCTATCCGTATGACTTCAGCAGTCCCCTGAAACCTTTGATCAAGCCTTGTCCTGGTAAATGTTGACATAGATCTTGTGATCAATACCTCATTTTATTATTATTGAAGAGCACTTCCTTTCATCTCTCTCCATTCTCCCTTATCTGTTTTTGTTATGGCCTTGCTCACTTTCGCTTTGTCAATATCCAGGGCAGAGGCTGTGAAGAATATTAAATTCCTGATCAGCGAAATGGAAGCTTGTCTTCAGAAGGCTGGTACTGATGATGTCGTGCAGCGGTTTATGTTTTCACAAAGGCTTCAATCTTAGGCTCACCCTTCATCCCTGTTGTTGATGGAGACTTCGTGCCAGAGTTACCTGCGGTATGTTTAGATGTTTGCACATTTTTACAATCTCACCTCTGAGTCAGACAATTTAGAAAAGATTTCTCAACTCTCTATATATTGTTGGATTACCTGCTATTACAATAGCATTTTTAATTAGTACATTTCCCTACTTGCTTTGATACCTTTCATACATGAAAACATACACTGAAATTCAGTTGACGTAAGGTATATACATATATATATATATATATATATATATGTATATATATATATATATATATATTATGTAACCTGTAGAAGTTGACGTCTGACGATCTTCAACTTCAACCAGCTGTAGCTTAGTTTCAGCCTTTCATCAAAACTGCTCACTGGGTACTTACAGCAGCATTAGTAAGCTCAAGACAAAAATGTTGCAGTCCCATCTGTTACTTATAAACATAATAATTTGAAAACCATCTCCTCAAACACCAAATCATCTTTTTTCCTGCAGGATATGCTGATTAAGGGTAACCTCCCAAAGAAAGATATTCTGATGGGCTTAAACAGAGATGAAGGCACCTACTTCCTATTGTATGGAGCACCTGGATTTAACATCACCAGCGAGAGTCTCATCAGCAGGGATCAGTATATGCAAGGAGTGACCATTTCAATGCCAGATGAAAGTGATGTCTCAAGAGCTACAGCCATTTTCCAGCGATACACTGATTGGGCAGATGAGAACAACAGCATGAAAAACCGTGATTTCCTGGCTGGTGTGGTCGGGAGAAAGTACTTTTTCTGTCCTGTGCTGGAGTTTGCTCAAAAGTAAGGAACAATTCTGAATTTTAATGTTAAGGTTTAATTTACACTTACAAGGAATATAGTTAAAATCCTTGAAACCAGAAAGGTTTTTATCATGGTAATTTATGCAGATAAAAGATCATTTAAAAAATGAGATATAATTTAATCTTTATCTGGTTGTAATTTGGCATTCAGAGTTAAAAACACCATGCATTTAAGAAATGCAAGGGGTTGTATCAACAGGGTTGTGTTGTCCTCCTGCACCAGTATTTGTAAAACCAGAGCTACTGGAATTATGACGGATCTTCAGCACCACAGCACTAGACTACTCCAGCTTCTGTGCTCTTTCAAATGCTCAGTATTGTCCATTTCTTTTCCAGGTACTCATACCATGGTGGTAACCTTTACTTTTATTTCTTTGAGCATCGGTCTACCATCAACCCTTGGCCAGAATGGATGGGTGTTATGCACGGCTATGAGATTGAATTTGTTTTGGAATGCCTCTGATTCCATCCCTGGGATACCAGGAGGAGGAACTGGCCATGAGCAAGAGGATGATCAAACACTGGACCAACTTTGCCAAAACAGGGTACGTATAATCATAAAATGTCAGTCTTCCACACTGTGTGGGGACCCTCATGATCATGAAGTGTCTTGATTGGCCTTTCTTTTTGCCAGGAATCCAGGCATTGAAGGAGTTGAATGGCCTTTGCATAGCGCTGATAAACAGGAGTATCTGACTCTGAGCGTCAACACCTCAGAGAAGAAGATGATGTTGAAGGCTCACGAGTGTCACCTCTGGACCAAATTGCTACCAAATGTACAGGGTGTCGCAGAGTTAGATACACAAACACTATCTATCTATCCATCCATCCATCCATCTATCTCATACAAACACACATACACATGCACGTTATATAGTTTTTTGTGTTAGGAGGCTTTGTTTCTGAACACTGATCACACAGGGTACAAGGTGAATAATATACCTCTCACTGAGCTCATTATTCACACACACACACAAACCACACATCTGCACATTTGCACATGTAGAATTGGTGGTAACATACAAAACACTGTCTACAATTTGTCATTCTCTTGATCCACAATGACCCTTCCTCTGTTATGCAGATAACACCATGTAACTTACTTAAAAGTGACAGGATAAGATGACAAAAAAATCCAACTAACAACATAAATGCACATACAAATGTACACACACAGAGAAGTTACATTCAACAATTCTTTGTGCAAGATTACAAATTAAAAGTCTCTCTGTCTGTCTCTGTCTCCGCAGATGATCTCCAGGCTTGTCAGTAGCTTAAAATTGACTTTTCCCATATTGAATTCAGCGGCTGAAGATGTTGTATTACTAAACTATTATTACTAATGCATTAACATGTAAGCGGTACTTTAATGCTGGGTGGATGATTTCTATAGTTTGCTAATTCTGTTTGGTATATTAATCTGTAATGGTGCATCATATTTTATCTTATTTGATCAGTAATTGATTTACACTGGCGTATTAAACGAAGCAATAAAGTGATTTTAAGAATTATGATGGCCTCTTGTTGTTAATTCTTCTACATGGGCTCATTATTTCCAGTTTGTATGAACAAGGGATAACAAAGCGGGCATGTCAGTTGTATTTAAAGTATTAAAAATGGGTGAAAATTAGATTTGAAACTGCACACAGACAACATTGTGTTGTTTATCAGGTTACCCAATTTTCGATCAAATAAACCTATTTGGAACCTTCTTTGGTTACATGGTTAACTGGACCAAAAGCGAGTTGATGCCTGTGGGGTTAAAGGACCTTTCTCTACAGCAATTACTATTTAAAATTTCCAATTAGTCATTCAACTATCTTGGGATTCAGATCACTAAAGAATTTTCCTCTCTTTTATAAGCTACCTATCGCCCTCTTGTGGCTCCCTCTTCAATTTTGGAGATCGCTCCCTATTTCATTGATTGGCAGGATTAACACAATTAAAATGATATTCCCTACCCAACGACTGTGCCTCTTCCAATGCCTACCTGTAATCTTGCTGAAATCCTTTAAAAAAAAATGTCTGATTCTGTCATCCTCTCCTCACAATAATTTCAATGTGGTTGGATAACTCAGACAAGGCCCCTCAGTGGCTGCAGCTGGATTGGGAGCAATGTTGCCCACATAGCTTGGGCATGGTGATCCAGATAAATCTTTGTATCATGGAGGTGTCATTATACTTAGTATGGTCAGAATCTGGAAGCAAATTAAGATACATTTTGGGATTATTTCATTTTCTTTCCTAATCCCCTTGGCTGGGAACCCTTCCTTCCCACCATCCCAGCTTGATAATGGACTCTTACAATGATAAGTGTTGGGTATCTACACAATTGGTGAACTTTACTTGAGTGGAACTTTTGCCTCTTTTGCTAAGGTGCAAGAAATATATAAACTCCCAAAAGAGTAAGGTTTCTGCAAATCCGAAACTATGCCTGCACCTATTCATCCTCTTTTGAAAGGGCCTCACCCTCAGCTCTTGACCGGTGCATTTTCAGAATACAGGGTCTAATAGAAAGTATCACACTTGTATGACTCACTACAATCTGTTGTTCCCCTGGGATCTATGTCCCCAAGATGAACTGGGGACAGAGAGCAAAGCTATGGAGGAAATTTGCTTCTGTTACATTGTCTCATTCAATCCTGTGTTATCAACAGACATCATTACTCCAAATCAAAACTTCACAAGTTGTTTCCAGATATAACCCCATAGTGTGACAAATGCAATGTAACAGAGGGCAAATTTCCTCCATAGCTTTGCTCTCTGCCCCAGGATAGAGAGGTTCCTGACAATTTTTTTTTTAAAGCACTCTGATATTCTTGAGAAAATAAGGTTTGTTCTGAGGAATAGAGAGTCACAGTTTCATGGGACTTGGCTGCCCCTTGCCTGTTACCTAAGGCAAAACCCTTAGAGGACATTCCTTGTGGAAATGATTGTCAATTATTACTTTTCACCTTTTGTTTTTTTATTTTCCATCGCAACCTTTATTGTCACATGTTATATACAGAGCAGTAGGGATGGAAGGAGGGTTCAATAATAATTGTGTTCATTTATGTTAACTATTACTTGTACATGTGTTGCTTGTTTGTTTGATAGGACAGGAGTGAAATATTAATTGGAGAATGCATCTCCTGAAATTCAGGTCAAGTGATATGATGTGGAGATATATTCATCAAAAATGTTTTCTACTAATGTTGTTAAAAAACACAAACAAGATGGAAATATTTTTCTTGCAAAACAAATTTGCAAGTGTATGAGGAGAATTGCAAATAAATATGGTTGGTATGTGGGACCTGCAGACCTGTATCTCTGCAAAACCTGTTCTAAACAAACCAATCACTGTGTCCAATGCAAAACGCACTCCTGTTTTCAACTATGCATTTTTCATTTTTCCTCCCCCATTAATAATTTCATAATCTTGTAACCATTTGGAAAAAAAATATTTAAAGCTTAAACCTAGTACAACACTGCAGGAAAACGTCTTAACACTGATGCATCAGTATTAACAATCTAATAAAGTAATGTACAATAATAATAGTTGCAGGGATTACTTTTACTTTAAGTAGTAGTAAGACTTTGAATGCGACAATGCAAGTACGCTCAATTTACTTGTACTTCAGTACTTTTGCTTAAGTCGTATATCTTCCACCACTCATTCCTGGACATACATTGCGGGTCATGTGACCTGTCTATAGTCTTCCTAATAGGCTACGTCTTGAAGCCTATGCAATATAGTAAAGACACCGCAGAAGCAACAGTAGTAGTAGTAGTAGTAGTGGGCGTCGGACAGGGCTAGCCCAGCAGAAAGAAGGATTCTGAGTCCTCTCCTTCACTTCACCTTCATCACTGCTGTGTCCTCAGCCACTCCATACAGACACAACCCGCCAACTTGTAAGGTAAGACGCCAGGGAAGTTTTTTTTTTCTATTTCTTTTTCTTTTCCTTTTAAAAAAAAAAAAGTTATTGTGGTGTACAGAATGTTCCATGTATGGTTTTTACTTTCTTTGAATGTCTGAAATTTATCTATGTTTACTCCAGCCTTTGGGTTCATGTTTAGGTTAATAGCCAAGAACATACATTTGTTAATATAAATCTGAGATAAGGGCCTTCCCTCCCTTCTCTCTGTTTCTTGGAAAAGTGAGGTCATTGAGAGAGATCCCGATGTCTCGCTATAAATCATAAAGACAACTAACATATATATATATACTGATGTTTAGAGCTGTTGGAGAGGGATCCATATTGGCTCGGACCCTCTCACAGGCTACTGCGGAGCTTGTCTTGATGCTGAACTTCTTTGTAATAAACTTCTATATACAAGCAAGTCAGTGTCAGCGGAGATCTTCTCTTCATCATCTTCACATCATCACCATCAAATATACCACATTATCATGTTAGATTCAACATTAGAGCATGTATTTTTTGAAGTCCGCTGCATCAATCTCTGGGTGCGTGCGTCTCCTATTACTCCTATCATTCTCCAGTTATTCAGCTGTGCGCGGCTTTGAATCTGGAAGATTTGATTTGTTTAGTCTGTGTCTTTAGAAAGTCAAGCGGCTTCGCGAATCGGCTGTCAATTGCTCGTCACACTGGTAACGGTCGTAATATTTCCAAATACCTTAGGATTACGATAAGACAAGTGACGCACTTATCGCGGAAATCACCCTCAGACGCGTGCGCTTCTCTGTTGTATCGCTTTGTATATTAGATTTGATTTCACAATCTACTTTGCTACAGGTGACTGCAGTAAAACCAGTTGGTTTACTACATGACACTTTTGAAGCACAGTATTGCATGTACATACATGCTAGTACTTTCCTCAACTGAATGCTGCTGATTCGAATTGTTTCTTGTACAGTAAAAGTAATTTATCTAACCAACTAATCCTGGTCCCTTATGCTTGAACCCAGTTCCATGAACCCTAAGAAAGGACATGACTGCTGTCATACATTTATAGTAAACTTTGTTCTTTTTTGACAGCACCCTAAACTGACTTGGGCCAAAAAAAATCTTCATATTAGTGGCTATGAAAGCACTAAAATACTTCACTGAAGCAAAAGATAGGTCAAATGTACGTACAGAAAGTGCTACATAAACCAAAGTGGAAAGTATGAGCCAATGCTTTTAATTTAGTTAAAGGGAATTGAAGGTGTTAGTGCTCTACTGTAAAAGCTTGAAACTGTAAAACCAGTGTGAGTTAAAACTTCTCAGCGATAAAGTGGAGTTAGTGACGTGTGGTGAATTGGAGAAATCAGGTATTATGTTATTAATTATTTAATGTACGGTTTCAATCTAACAAGCCAAATTTGAATACATAAAGAATAATGATAGTGTTTGTATTTTTGTGTTCTCTCCTCAGGATTTGCAATGGTGGCACATAGACACTACACCCTACTTCTTCTGATACTTAATTTCCTGACTGTATCCCCTGCCACTCAAGATGACCTCGTAATCACTACTGAGACTGGGAAAGTTCAGGGGAAGATGATTTCAGTGCTGGATGGTGAGGTTAGGGCATTTCTTGGAATTCCTTTTGGAAAACCACCTGTCGGAGAATTGAGATTCAGAGCTCCAGAGCCGGCAGAGGCATGGGAAGGCGTGAAAAATGCCACCAAATTTGGAAATAGCTGCTACCAGATGAAAGATGTTATCTATCCAGGTAAGATACATGTTTACATGGATGAACACAATGCATGTAATGTCAACCACTGTATACATGCCTGCAGATGCATTCCCACATATACTATGTACTGTGAAATATTCAAGTGGGTGTTAAGAGAGTTAAATTCCTGCAAAAAAGTTTCTTTAAGTTTTGTTCGTAAAGAAATCTGTCAGCCAGTGCATGATGACTCACTGGGAGTACATGGAGTTCAGTTCAATTATTTATTTATTTTGTGATAACAAAATTACTCAGCAGTGACTGTCAACATTTGCATTTACCAGTGAGTTTTACCAAGCTACAGTAGGCTCAAATCCATTACCTACAGTTGGCCTAGCTGTGTGTCACTCAGAAAACTGTCAGCCAATCAGAAGGAGGCTCAGAGACAGACACAAAGCCACTATTTCTTGCTTAATGAATTGTCACAGTGAAATGATTTAACCTTACAGAACTCAGAAATTCTTAACCTCTAAGATCTATAAAACAAGGATAAAAAGTATTTATATGTGCTGTAAGAATGCAGTCCCAGTCAGTCTATTGACAATAGTGTGATTATTCTTGCCAGGGGTTCAAGGGGTGCGAGATGTGGGACCCCAAACACTCCTGTGAGTGAGGATTTCGCACTAGCATTCTGGACCCCAACTGCACCAATAAACCGATCCACCACTTCCTGTAGTGCACTGGATCTATGGAGTGGATTCACTTGAGAACCGCCTCTCCTGGACCTTTAAGTGGCCTTCCTGGCTCAAACTGAAAATGTTGTTGTAGTATCAATGAATTACAGGTGAGACCTAAAAAATGGTGGTTGGTTTTGGCTATGCCACAATATCCTTCTTTTACTCATTTAGATTACTATTGAATCTATGAGATTAAGTCGATGTGGAATGTTATCTTCAGTTAAATACTCAACATCTTTCCTCTTTCATGTGATCAACAATGACAGTCTCGGTGCTTTTGGTTTCCTATCCCTTCCTGACAACAAGAACATCCCAGGAAATGCAGGTCTAAAGGACCAGCAGTTAGCCCTCAAGTGGGTATCCAAAAATATTGCTGCTTTTGGAGGTGATCCTTCAAAGGTAAAGTGTTTTTGTCTACTATCTAAAATCAGGAACTGGGATTTTTTAATTGTTTAAACAAATAATTAAAATTTCTGTGAGGTTTTGATTTTCTTTTGTTTCCAGGTGACTATATTTGGGGAGAGTGCTGGGTCTGGATCTGTGGGTTTCCAAGTGCTGTCCCCTGGGAGCCAGGAGTATTTCCAAAGGGCTATAATGGAGAGTGGAGCTCCTAATGCACCCTGGGGCACAATCAACCAGGGCCTGGGCCAGGTAGTGTGTATACATGTATATGCATTTTTCATGTTGAGTCTTCACTTATTTATATGTCTGTCTATCTGTCCTCCAATTGGTCCAGACTGAAGTATTTCAACAACTTTTATTGCCATTACATTTTACACATAGATTCAAGGAAAAAAGAAATTAAGGGAAAAAAAAATGTACTGGATCATCTAAGTGGCCTTGGTTCTTGCCATTACTTTCACTTGTCTTGTTTCCTACCTGTCACCAATACCTAGTTATCTGCTGATTACTCTAGTTTACTCCTTGTCTGGTACTCATGCCTTACCTCCAGGCAAGACAGGTATTATACCTCTAAATTTAAAAAGACACAGGGCTGGGCGGAGAGAAGTGTCATTCCTTATGACATTCTGTACATTTGTTATCAGATTTTCAGTTGATGGTTTTCAAACAAGAAGTCACATGTCACCACATTTCTCAATTAATTAAAGTGATACAAAAGACAGCGCTGAACAAAGGGGCAAAGAGCCAAAACGCATGCATATGAAAAAACAACCCCTCCACCCTGTTGGCTGGGCCATTTAGATTGAAACTGATGATATTACTGCACTTGACTTGCTGAAGCCTTATATCATAGATTCCAAATAAAGGCTGAAAGAAAGCCTGCCAGTTTGACAGCAGCATCCAGTGGTTTATCAGAGCAGTCTCAATGGTCTGCAAACCACCATGGCACAAATAGTTGCACCAGATGTCAAGGTTCCTGGCTCACATTCTCTCATCCACAGCCATCTCTCCCTCCGACCCTTGCTATCCCATCATCCTGTCATTCTGTCATTCTTCTCTTCCATACCTTGTCTTGCCATTATTATTGAAGAGCACTTTCTTCAATAATAATAGCACCCTCCCTTATTTTAGTTGGTCTCCCTTATTGTTCTTCCCCTCTCTCTCCTTATCCTGTTTTTTGTTCATGGCCTTGCTCCCTTTCTTTGTCAATATCCAGGGCCGAGAGGCTGGCGAAGAATGTGAGGTGTTCCACTGATCCAGCTGAAATGAGCTTGTCTTCAGAAGGCTAAATGCTGATATCGTATTACACAGCAGTTTATGTTTTCTAAAGGCTTCAATCTTAGGCTCCTTATACGTCCTGCATTGATGGAACTTTGTGCCAGAGTTACCTGCGGTATGTTGATATGTTTGCACATTTTTATAATCTAACCTCTGTGTCAGACAATTTAGAAAAGATTTCTCAACTCTCTATATAGAGTTGGATTACCTGCCATTACAATAGCATTTTTAATTAGTACATTTCCCTACTTGGAACCTTTCATACATGAAAACATACACTGAAATATAGTTGACATAATATTTATATGATGTAACCAGTAGAAGTCGACATCTGACAATCTTCAACTTCAACCAGCTGTAGCCTAGTTTCAGCCTTTCATCAAAACTGTGCTCACTACTTACAGCAACATTATTAAGCTCAAGACCAGATCGTCTTTTTTCCTGCAGGATATGCTGATTAAGGGTAACCTCCCAAAGAAAGATATTCTGATGGGCTTAAACAGAGATGAAGGAACCTACTTCCTAGTGTATGGGCACTAGTTATCACGGTGAAGTCTCATCAGCAGGGATCAGTATATGCAAAAGGGTATTAATTTCAATGCAGATCGGTATTGTCTCAAAGGCCATGTTTTCAATTACACTGATTGGGCAGATGAGGAACAACAGCATGAAGAAAACACGTGATTTCCTAGCTGGTGTGGTCGGTGGAAAGTGCTTTTGTCCTGTGCTGGGTTTGCTCAAAAGTAAGGAACAACTCAGAATTTTAATGATGTGATTTGATTTAGACTAAAAAGGAATGCCCACAGAAGTTAAAATCCAATCCTTGAAACCAGAAACGTCTTGTATCATGGTAGTAAACTAAAGGGTAGTTTATTCAGATAAACGATTTAAGACTAAATTAAATCTTTATCTGGTTGTAATTTGACATTCAGAGTTAAAACACCCATGCATTAAAGAAATGCAAGGGGTTGTGTCAGTGGGCCATGTTGTCCTCCTGCACCAGTATTTGTAAAACCAGAGCTACTGGAATTATGACGGATCTTCAGCACCACAGCACTAGACTACTCCAGCTGAGCAAATGCTCAGTGTGCCATTCTTTCCAGGTACTCGCTTACGCGGTGAGTAAGCTGCTTTTATTTCTTTGAGAGCATCGGTCAACTATCAACCCTTGGCCAGAATGGATGGGTGTTATGCACGGCTATCAGATTGAATTTGTCTTTGGAATGCCTCTGATCCCATCCCTGGGATACCAGGCAAATGAACTGGCCATGAGCAAGAGGATGATCAAACACTGGACCAACTTTGCCAAAACAGGGTACGCATAATCATAAAATGTCATTCAATCACTCAAACAGTGTGAGGAGCCTCATGACACAGCTGAATTGTCTTGACTGGCCTTTCTTTTTGTCAGGAATCCAGGTATTGAAGGAGTTGAATGGCCCTTGCACACTGCTGAAGAGCAGGAGTATCTGACTCTGAGCGTCAATGCTTCAGAGAAAAAGACAAAGTTGAAGGCTCACGAGTGCCGTCTCTGGACCAAATTGCTACCAAACGTACAGGATGTCTCAGGTTAGATACACACAGACTCTATCTATCTATGTATCTATCTCACACCAGGTTAAATTCAACAATCCTTTAAGATAAGAAATAAAAGTCTCTCTGTCTTTCTCTTTCTCCACAGATGATCTCCAGGCTTGTCAATAACTTAAATTGACTTTTGCCTTATTGAATTCAGTGGCTGAAGATGCTGGATTACTTCACCATTATTACTAATGCATTAACATGTAAGCAGTACTTTTATGTTGGTTGGTTGTTTGTTGGTTTTATGTTGTTCAACAGCTTGCTAATACTGATGGGTATATTAATCTGTAATGATGCATCATACTTTATCTTATTTTGATCGGTAATTGATTTACACTGGGTTATTAAATGAATCAATAAAGTGATGTTAAGTATTATGATGGCCTCTTGTTGTCTTGTTGCCTCTATGTTATACATGGGCCCATTATTTCTGGTTTATATGAAGAGGGGATAACAAAAGGGTATTTCAGTGTTTATTTAGAGAATTAAAAATAAAAAAACAGATTTTCACAAAATCAGCAATAGAGAAATCCAAGAGAAAATCTGATAGATCTAGATCTGATTAGCATACTGTGTTATTGTTCCTCATTCTGTCGACAGTAATGCGATAATAAACAGTGTCTTCAAGCAAAGGTCAGAGTGTTGATACAAAAAGCTAATGAGATGTTGGAGAGAAATTAACTGCTTTGTTTGGATGACCTTGAATGCTGTTTAAAATCCTTGGGTGCAAAAGTAATTACATTGTTTGAGCATCTGGTACAAAGTGTGTATGTGAAGGAGAAAGTAGGCATACAACACGCACCACTTTGACAGACAAAAGTACTTGACTAGACTTGTGCGACAGTGCAAGTACACTCAATTAAACTGTAATTCAGTACTTTTACTTATGTCTGCGTTTATCTTCCGCCACTGATTCCCAGACATACATTTCGGATCATGTGATCTGTTTATAGTCTTTCTAATACGCTAAGTCTTGAAGTCTACACAACATGGATATGGCACTGCAGCGGCAACAGTAGTAGTAGTGGGCGTCGGACAGGGCTAGCCCAGCAGACGGGGATTTTGAGTCCACTCCTTCACCTTCACCGTCATCACTGCTGTGTCCTTATCTACTCCATACAGACACAACTTGCAAGGTAAGACGGCGGGAAAGTTTTTTTTTTCTTTTTTTAGGACAAAGTTATGTTGTTAGATTCAGCATTAGAGCATGTCTTTTTTGAAGTCGCTTGCATGAATCTCTGGGTGCATGCGTCTCATTATTCAGCTGTGCACGGCTTCGACTCTGGAAGATTTGAGATTTGTTTAGTCTGTGTCTTTAGAATATAAAGCGGCTTCGCGAGTCAGCTGTCAGTTGCTCGTCACACTGGTAACGGCCGTTATATTTCCAAATATGTAAAGATTATAATAAGACGCTTCTGAAGTGACACACTTGTCGCGGGAATGACCCTCAATCTCTCCCTCTGTCTCTCTCACACACAAGCGTGCGCTTCTCTGTTGTATCGCTTCGTAAATTGGATTTGATTTCACAATTTACTTTGCTGTAGGTGACTGCAGTAAAACCAGTTGGTTCACTGTATGGTACATATGAAGCACAGTATTACATGCACATACATGCTGGTACAAATGAATGCCTGAATGCTCCTGATTCGAATTGTTTCTTGTACATTAAAAGTAAATTAAATAACCAACTAATCCTGGTCCCTGATGCTTGAACCCAGTTCCATGAGCCCTAAAAAAGGACATGACTGCTGTCATACATTTATAGTGAACTTTGTTTTTTTTAGACAGCACCCTAAACTGACCTTTTGAAAACACGTGTTCATATCAGTGGTTATGAAAGCACTGAAATTCTTTACTGAAGGAAAAGATAGGCCAAAATGTATGCACAGAAAATCCAACAGCCAATAAGTTGTAGTTGTAAGCTGTAATAAGTAATGTAGTTAAAGGGAATTGAAGGTGTCAGCACATGCAGTGCTGTATTATAAAAGCTTGAAATTGCAAAACCAGTATGAGCTAGAACTTCTCAGTGATAGTGAGTGAGTTATGGGTGTGTGGTGTGCTAGAGAAATCAGGTATTGATGGTATTAATGTACTGTTTCAATCTAACAAGCTACATTTGAATACATAATGAATAATGATAAAGTGTGTGTGTTTTTGTGTTCTCCCCTCAGGATTTGCAATGGCGGCAGTTTCTCTACATAGACACTTCACCATTCTTCTTCTGATGCTTCATTTCCTGACTGCATCACCCGCCACTCAAGATGACCTCACAATCACTACTGAGACTGGGAAAGTTCAGGGGAAGATGATTTCAGTGCTGGATGGTGAGGTCAGGGCATTTCTTGGAATTCCTTTTGCAAAATCACCTGTCGGAGAATTAAGATTCAGAGCTCCAGAGCCGGCAGAGGCATGGGAAGGTGTGAAAAATGCCACCAAATTTGGAAACAGCTGCTACCAGATCCCAGATACATTCTATTCAGGTAAGATACATGTTTACATGAATGGACACAATGTATACATGTAATGTATACCACTGTATACATGCATGTAGATACATCCCCACATATACTATGTACTGTGCAATATTCAGGTGGGTGTCCTGAGTTAAATCCCTGCCAAAAAGTGTTTCAGTCTTTAAAATATTATCTATATCTAACCATTATCTTCAGGGGGAAATAACATTAAAAAAAAAATTGTTGGTAAGCATCAGTGTTTGACTTAAGTGACTTCTTGCGTAACTGTTAGTCACTTAATATTGAGTAACAAGTAACGCAATCTCATCATATTGGTGTAGTCTGAGCACGGAGTAGGGTGTAGTGTGCATAAACATGTGAGTGCCATGAATGGTAAGAAAGGTCATCAGAATTTTATCAGGCATAAACCTCAGAATGAGTTAATGAATTGTACTAAACTATTTTTGATTATAAAGCAGGTCAACAAAGATATGTCTTCTTAAACACATTCATAAAAATGCATACACAAATTGAATTTAATACAGGCCTATTCTCACACCCAAGACACTGTTTGGGGCTGGGTCATGGATACATAGCTATTTATAGACATGGCCACCTGTCAGAGGTTGTTTGGAATCCAGCTACCACCAGTGCCAGGCATATATACAGAGCAAATGACCAAAACATACTCCAAATTTAGATATGACAGCACAAATACATTTGAACAGTAGGCAGTAGGCATGTAGGCAATGCTAGACTGTAGAACTCATAAATTATGTTGCCATCTAAAGATCTATGGGGACAGAGATAGGCAGGTCTAGGTGCTATATAAATACTGTGAAAGTATCAAAATGCTCAGTCCACAGAGAAATGTACACCACCCATAGTCAGAAACAATGCCTCTAAATGAGCTGTCATTTGCCGTAACTTTGTGATGTCACAACTATTTGATCACAGCCCTGAGCTATCAGCTATGTCCCCAGCACAGCCCACCCTGACCCACCATCCTTTTTTGTTGTTGTCTTTCATTTAACAAGACAACAGCAAATGGTTAATTCGCCAATATATCACTACACAGTCTTTTCAAGAACAGTAATTATAGTGTCCACTTGCTAAATTGTTTCTGAAATGCCAGAACATTTTAGTCTGTTTGTTTCTTTGGCTCATTTCAGCGCTGACTGCTTAACATTTTCCTCAGCAGTGGCCATCGCCTCATTTACGAGTGACTTTTACCAAACTACAGTAGGCTCAAATCCATTACCTATGGGTGGCCTAGCTGTGTCACTCAGAAAACAGTCAGCCAATCAGAAGGGAGGCTCAAGACAGACACAAAACGCCCTGTTCTTGCTTAATGAATTGTCACAGTGAAGCTGAAATTTAACCTTTTACAGAACTCAGAAATTCTGTTAACCTCAGCCAATCAGAAGAGGCTCAGAGACAGACATAAAATGCCCTGTTCTTGGTAGAGACCCACAGAGAAGCATGAGAAATGAGACATAAAACTACACTGTGATGCTTTTGGTACTTAAAGCCACAAATCTTATCTTTCGTATCTTCTTACGGATATCAAAACTTCATATAGAACATGGGAAAATTGTAAATTATGGGACCTTGGAAGTTAACCAAAGCATGACAAGACACCAAAAGAGTCCATATAAGTGTAAGTTCAAATGAAAGATGACCCTAAAAGGCCAATGTACTACCTCGAGATAGGTGTTTCAGTGGAGATGGCTGTTATATAACACCATGTCACACACATACTCACATCCACACCCACAAACTGAATTTGATAGAGGCCTGTTGCCCCACCCAAGGTATGATGTGTGGCTGGACCACAGATACACAGCCACCTGTCAGAGGTTGTTTGGAAGCCAGCTACAGTCAGTGCCAGGCATGTGTACAGAGCAAGTGCCCAAAACATACCCCAAATATAGATATGACAGCACAAATACATGTGAAAAGTAGGCACTGATGTTGACTGACAAAGCAGTGATCATTAAAAGAAAAACAAACCAGGGATTTGTTTAATTAATTTGCTGGAAACATATTCATCAGTTGCTAGAATGCTGTCCCAGTCAATCTACTCTAACAATGATTAATATGATTACTCTCGCCAGGGTTCAAAGGTGCAGAGATGTGGAATCCAAACACTCCTCTGAGTGAGGACTGTCTGTATCTAAATGTCTGGTCTCCACGTGCCAATAAATCCCAGTCTCAGCCCTCAGCACTGGCACCTGTCCTTGTCTGGATCTATGGAGGTGGATTCACTGGAGGAACCGCCTCTCTGGACCTTTACGATGGCCGCTTCCTGACTCAAACTGAAAAAGTTGTTGTAGTGTCAATGAATTACAGGTAATAACTGATGTAAGCTGCAAATATAAAATATGTGTGGCACTGGATCCTTGCCCACTCATAAAAAATGGTAGTTGGTTTGAAAGCTGTATATACAATATCCTTCTTTTTACTCATTTAGATTACTGTTGAATCTATGAGATTAAGTCAATGTGGAATTTATCTTCAGTTAAATGCTGTCAACATCTTTCCTCTGTCATGTGATCAACAATGACAGACTCGGTGCTTTTGGTTTCCTGTCCCTTCCTGACAACAAGAACGTCCCAGGAAATGCAGGTCTAAAGGACCAGCAGTTGGCCCTCAAGTGGGTATCCAAAAATATTGCTGCTTTTGGAGGTGATCCTTCAAAGGTAAAGTGTTTTTGTCTTCTATCTAAAATCAGGAACTGAGATTTTTAAAATTATTTAAGCAAATAATTAAAACAAGTTGTGGAGTTTTTTCTTTTGTTTCCAGGTGACTATATTTGGGGAGAGCGCTGGGTCAGGATCTGTGGGCTTCCATGTGCTGTCCCCTGGGAGCCAGGAGTATTTCCAAAGGGCTATAATGGAGAGTGGAGCTCCTAATGCACCCTGGGGCACAATCAGCAATAAAGAGTCCTGGGCCAGGTAGTGTGTATACCTATATTTTTCTCCTTGAGTCTTCACTTATTTATGTCTGTCTGTCCACCACTTGGGCCCAGACTGAAATATTTCAACCTTTATTGCCAAGCTTTTTTGCCACATTTTACACATATCAGAGGATGGCCCTGTTGGCCCCAGTAACAGTGTATTTCATCAGGAGTCATTAGGGGATATCAAGATCTTGCTAGCTGTCCTGGATGTCCTCCCCTCTATTTATTATCACTCTCTTTTATCAGCATATACATAAAAGCACAATGAACATATGTGAGTTAATTCATCAAAGGATACAGCCATTAATGAAAAACAACTCTCACTTTCTCAGTTGCATAAAATTAAGACCATGATTGCTGCAGTAAGTGTAAGTATAAGAATTTAAGGAAGTTCTGAAACTAAAAGTAAATAACAAAAAGAGTGCAACATGGTGTATATTAAGTTGATTTCGAGATTTTAGAGTCCAGTCTGTTTGTCGGTGGACAGAATCTGTTTGTGTGAGGTGTGCCATGTTGGTCTTCTCTTTGCACACCACACACTATGAGAACTGACATTATTTGTCATCATGTGTGTGGTCTCTCACATTTTCTTAGTTGGGTAAGAAGAAAATCTTTTAGTGTGTTCCAGGCTTTACTCACACATGCCTTACCTCAATAACATACCTGTTCTACCTGCTGTGTCACAATTTAGATTTGACTCCCTGCTTTCATGCAGATACAAGCCTTACTATTGCCTGACCAGAAACTCGTAAATTTAAAAGACACAGAAGCCTGGAGCAAGAGGAAGTGTCAGCCTGTCATTCTTAAGATGTTTGTTCTTTCTGAACATTCTCAACATTTGTGTTCAGATTTTCAGTTGATGGTTTGACAGAAGTCACAGTTCTGCAAGGCGAGGCAAAAGGCTGACATATGAAAAGGACACTGTTGGCTGGAGCTGTAGATTCAACAAAGAAAGACAGAAAAGACAATCTGCACCAATTTGAGAGCAGCATCCAGTGGTTTCATCAGAGTTGTCTCAGTGGTCTCCACAAAATCTGCATTCGCACATCCATCATGGCTCCCAGATAATTAAGCCTGTCCTTAAAATTCCAGCAATCCCCTGAAATTTTTGCTCCAGTTTTCCTCTTTCTCACTTTCCTCCTTATCCCTTCTTTTACCCATTGTCTTGCTCCCTTTCTTTGTCAATATTCAGGGCCAAGAGGCTGGCGACATCACTGGGGTGTTCCACTAATCCAGCTGAAATGGAAGCTTGTCTGCAGAAGGCTAATGCTGGAGACATTGCATTGAAGCAGTTTGATGTTCTATCACAGTCAATCTTAGCCATACCGTTCATCCCTGTTGTTGATGGGGACTTTCTACCAGATAAACCTGAAGTAGGTGTATGTGTTTGTACATTTTGCTCATTGGGTACCTCAAAACAAAAATGTTGCAGTCTCATATTGTTCTCTTATACATTGAAGTATCATATCTCCTTGCATCATAAACACCAAATCATCTCTTTTTACCCTGCAGATACTTTTGAGTTCCAGTAAACTTCCAAAGAAAGATGTGCTCCTTGGCTTAAACAAAGATGAAGGGACCTACTTTCTATTGTATGGAGCACCTGGATTTAACATCACCGGTCAGAGTCTCATCACTAGGGATCAGTATCTGCAAGGAGTGACCCTTTCAATGGCAGATGCAAGTAACATCACAAGAGAAATGGCCATTTTCCAGTACACTGACTGGGCAGATAAGGATAACACAACGAAAAACCGGGATTTCCTAGGTAGTCTAGTTGGAGACCAGCTGTTTGTTTGTCCTGTGTTGGAGTTTGCTCAAAGGTAAAAAGCAATTCTGAATTTTAATGATGTGGTATAATTTACACTTAAAAGAAATGCCCACAAAAGTTATATATATATATATATATATATACAGTCAAGCCCGAAATTATTCATACCCCAGGCAAATTTTGACTTAAAGTTACTTTTATTCAACCAGCAAGTTTTCTTTTGATTGGAAATGACACAGGCGTCTCCCAGAAGATAATAAGACGATGTACAAGAGGCATCATTGTGGAAAAAAATATTTCTCAGCTTTTATTTGTTTTGAACAAAAATGGCATGTCCAATTATTCATACCATGCAAACTGTCACAGTCTATAGGAAAATAAAGTTCTATACCATTCCAAAATAGTCCAAGCTGTTCTAAAGCATCCTAATTACGCCGATTCATTGGGAACAGCTGTTTAATCAACTCAACGGGTGAAAGTAGCAGCTCTCTGCAGTTGGTTTGTGGACAGTCATGGCTAAGACAAAGGCTCACAAGGAGGACTGCAGCTACACATGTGTGCTCACCAAGTCAGAAAGTGCTATAAGGCCATATCAATGTTTTCAAGTTCCAGTAGCTATAATTGCAAAGTATTATTAAAAAAATACAAAGGCGTTCCACACTGTGGAAAATCTCAGAGGATGTGGTCGGAAGCCCAAAAGTGACACCTGTGCTGGCCAGAAGGATGGTGAGCGAGGTGAAAAAGAATCAAGGATCACCACCAGGCCATCCTGGTGAATCTGGGCTCTGCTGGTGGCAGCATCTCCGAGGCAGACAGTCCAACAGACCTGCACACTGCTGGGTTCCATGGACGCAGACCAAAGGGAGCGCCACTTCTCCAGATAAGGCACATAAAAGCCGCTTAGCCCCTTTGCAATGCTCAGCTGGACAAAGACTTCTGGTCTTCTGTTTTGTAGTCAGATGGTAAAATTGAATTGTTTAGCCACAATGATGTATCCTTCATTTGGCGTAAAAGGAGAAGCCTTCAACCTAAGACACCATCACTGTATCAAACATGGTGGTGGGAACCTAATGCTTTAGGTTTTCAGCCAGTGGACCAGAGACCTAATCACAGTGGGCACCATGAAAAGAGCAAGCATCAAGTTCTCAACAACAACATCAAGCAGTCTATGAAACTTGGCCTTGGGCACCAGTAGACTTGTTCAGCGACAGCGACCCAAACACACAGCAAAGTGGTGAAGAATGGTTGTGAACAAAACATTAACGTTTTACGGTAGGCAGCCAAGTCTGGCAGATCAATTGTGAGAGTCTGGCAGAACTAAGATCAGGGTGATGGCAAGGGGCAGCCAACCTGGAAAGAGTTGGAGCTCATCGCTAAGATGAATGGGGCAAAAAATACCAGTGGAGACATGCAAAAACGGTCCAGCAATTATAGGAAAGCGTTTGATTGTAACTAATAATGAGCTCTAATGATTAATGAGAAGAGGTATGAATAATTTTGGACATACCACTTTTGTTCAATGTAAATAAAGCTGAGAATATTTTTCCACAATGATGCCTCTTATTACATCTTCTTATTATCTTCTGGAAGACACCTGTGTCATTTCAATCAGAAAAACTTGCTGGTTGAATAAAAAGTAACTGCAGTCAAAATTTGCCAGGGGTATATGAATAATTTGAACCCGACTTTCTTATATATATGTATATACATATACATATATATATATATATATCACATTTCTAAGTTCTAATGCTTATTTTTCACATTAGTCTTTCAGCATAACCTTAGGAGCAAGCTATTTGGCATTTCACCGCACATCCAGTACTACTCCTACATCTTACATTCTTGTGTTTGGTCCCGATGAGAAAGTAAATGATGAAGGAATGCTAACTTGAGTAATAGACCCCTGAGTCTCAAAGCCCATAATATCACAGCAGTGTAAACACTGCAAAATGGTTTATGATGTCATGAAACAAAATGTTACAGCTCTGAAAAAGGTATTATGGCAATAATTTTAGCTTTTGTCATGATGAGTTCAAGGTAAACAGTAGAAATATTACTTAAAATAGTTAAGTAATATATGTAATCTACCAGGAAATTGCGCTTGCAGCTACTTGACTAGACAATGGCTTGCTGGATAATGCTGCACTATGTTGTAGCAGAAGTTGAGCCCTGTTGTTCTTGCTAGGTGACCAAACATTTTCTTTTTCTTTTTGCCAGAGCCCTCTGCATTAGAACCCTCGATGTGTCAATGCAGTCAACTCTTTTCTTTTCTTTTGATTATTTCAATACATACAGTATGCTATGCAAGATGATAGACTAGTAAAAAAAAAAAAAAGATCAATATTGTCCATTTCTTTACCAGGTACTCACAACATGGTGCTAAGACTTTCATATATTTCTTTGACCATCGGTCATCTGTCAACCCATGGCCAGAATGGATGGGTGTTATGCACGGCTATGAGATTGAATTTGTCTTTGGAATGCCTTTGAATTCTTCCCTGGGATACACAAACAGTGAAGTGAGCATGACCAAGAAAATTATGAAACACTGGACCAACTTTGCCCGAACAGGGTACGCATAATCAGAAAGTCAATCAGTCGCTCAAACTATAGGACTGTCATGACACCGATGAATTATCTTGACTGGCTTTTCTTTTTGACAGGAATCTGAGAATTGATGGAGCCAACTAGCCTGCATTCACCCCTGACCAACAGCACTATGTCACTCTGAACACCTACCCCTCCACAAAAAAAGACGATGTTGAAGGCTCACGAGTGTCATCTCTGGACCAAATTAATACCAAATCTAGAGAGAGCTTCAGGTTAGATACACACAAACTATATCTATCCATCTATCTCTCACATACAAACACATACACGTTACATAGTTTTCTGTGGTAGGAGGCATTGAGTCAGGCTCTATCAGGGAGGCGTTTTGCCTTGTTTAGCCTGTGGAGGAGATCTGTATACAGGCTTGCTTCCCCTCCACTCCACCACAGTTCTGGAGGTCTGAGTGGGAGGAGAGGAGGGTCAGTCATTACTTCACTGAACACTGATCACACAAAGGGTGAATAATACTCATACACCTCTCCACTGAGCTCATTATTCACACACACAAACCACACATCTGCATATTTGCACATGTAGAATTGGTAACATACAAAGCACTGTCTACAATTTGTCCTTACTCTTGATCCTAATGACCCATGACCCTCACACCATGTAATTTATATCCTCTACTGCTGTCTCTATTAAGACTGATCATGCAAAATAGTATATGATTTTAGATTAATTTTATTGAACCAGAAACACACACACACACACACACACACACACACACACACACACACACCAACTTCCATTAAACAATCCTTACTGCAAAATAACAAACTAAAAGTCTCTGTCTGTCTCTTTATCCACAGATGATCTCCAGGCTTGTGTAAATGCGAATTGGATTATACGCTGTGATTACAAATTCCTCCTCATTTTACTGGTCACTGTTTTCCTGCTTTACTAGACCGAAGACACCAATCTTTCATACAGTTTACATAAACAAGTAGAGGATAGTGGAAAGAATGAACAAAACTTGGTCTTTACTACTATTGTAAACAATATATTTGATTACTGCATTAGTCATCTTTTCAAATGAATTGATTTTTGCCATATTGAATTCAGCAGCAGAAGATGTTTATTGTATTACTCAACCTTTATTACTAATGTGCAGCATTTACATGTTGTAGTTGTACTGGATGGATAATTGTTACAGCTTGGGTATATTAATCTGTACTGATGCATCTATTTTAGAAACTAATCACATGTTTTGCATGTTAAATCTTATTTTAAAAAGCAACTAGTAACAGTACCCCTTATAAGTAAATATGGTGAACTATAAATATTTCACATTAACATGTAATGGAAGTATAAAGTAGCATAAAATGGAAATACTCAAGAACCTTAAAACTGTACTTAAGTATGGTACTTAAGTGTATGTACTTACTTTCCAACACTGCACTATTATTGGAAAAACTAGAAATTAGAGTGAAACCTGCCACCACTTGTGCCTGAGGGATGAATTTAGTTTTTCATATCTAGCAGACAACATCATAATCACAAAAACAATCAGAGATGCTCTGAATTTGCATTTGATTTTGGATTGCACTGATAATTAAAAGCCATGTATTGTTCATTAAAGATGTGAATATAAGGTTGATTTACACTGTGGTATTAAATAAATCAATAAAGTTATTTTTATGTACCATGACAGCTGGTTTTATATTTGTCTGTTAGACGCAAGCAACACACACACACACACACACACACACACACACACACAAACTCTTCCTGTTACTTCTTCTATGATGCAAATGGACTCATTATTTCTAGTTTGTATGAACAGGGGATAACAATGGGGTATTTCAGTGTTTATTTAGAGTATTAACAATAAATTAAATCTTTCTTAAAAATCAGCAGTAGAAAAATCCAAGAAAAAATGTGATTTTGACAGTGATACTATGGTTTAACTGAGGGTCTATAATTTCACTTTCTGTTAACAGACATTTTCTAAGATGTGCAGTGGTCAGTGCTCTATCATTTAGCTTAAGGTGAAATCTGTGACCTGTCATCGGTCAGTCCTGTCACACAGATGATACTAGGCAACAGAAAGCATCACGTAAATGTGCAGTTGGGTTCGTGGGCTGTTACACATACCGACTGAAAGTTGTGTTTAGTGGTAGTAATTTACTTTTTACATACATGCCACCATGCTGCTGCAACACAAATTATTTCACTCAGAAATATAAAGTTCCTAAACTTAAATTATTGATACGACAGCAAATGTGATAGGATGAAAGATAAACTGAAGGATGCATCTCCTGAAATTGAGGTCAAGTGATATGATATGGAGATGTGTTCATTAAAAATGTTTTCTTATTATGCTGTTAAAAAAACGTAAGTCAAACTGAAATATTTTTCTTGCAATACAGATTTGCATGTGTATGAGGAGAATTTCTACGAGATAGAGTTGGTATGTGGGACATGCAAACCTGCGTCTCTGCAAAACCATGCATCTCTGTTCTAAAACCAATCACTGTATATGATGCAAAATGCACCCTTGTTTTCAACTCTGCATAATTTTCTTGGTTGTGCTTGGTTATTGACTAGAATATAATGGTCTTTAGCACTACCAGCTGTACTATGACTGTCTCTGGCTCTGTGCCAGTCATCTGTGTGTCCTGCTTAGTTGACCTGGGGAGAGGCAGTGAATGCTCAGTAATTCATTGCTGGAACTAAAGGTAATTAAAGTGCAGTTTTGAGGTACTTTACTTGAGTATTATATAGTTTTATGCTACTGTGTTCTTCTACTCTAATACACTTCAAAGGAAAATATTGTACCTTGTACTCCACTATATTTAACAACAACTATAGTTACTAGTTACTTTTCAGAGGAAAAATACCTCTACACTTTGATGAATCAGTGTTAACAATGTAAACAAGTAATGTACAATAATAACAGTTGCAGGGAATATTTTCTCCAGAACTCTTACTTTAAGTACTCAGCATGCCAAAAAAATCTACAAAAGTAAGACTTTGAATGTGACAGTGAAAGTACACTCAATTTACTTATTTATTATTAATTTTGCTTAAGTCTGTGTATATCTTCCACCACTCATTCCTGGACAGATACTGCAGATCATGTGACCTGTCTATAGTCTTCCTAATAGGCTACGCCTTGAAGCCTATACAATATAGTAAAGACACTGCAGAGGCAGAAGTAGTAGTAGTGGGTGTCGGACAGGGCTAGCCCAGCAGAAAGAAGGATTCTGAGTCCTCTCCTTCACTTCACCTTCATCACTGCTGTGTCCTCAGCCACTCCATACAGACACAAACCGCCAACTTGTAAGGTAAGATGCCAGGGAAGTTTTTTTTTTGTGTTTTTTTTTTTTAAAGATAAAGTTATCCTGTTAGATTCAACATTAGAACGTCTTTTTTGAAGTTGGCTGCATCAGTCTCTGGGTGCATGTGTCTCTTCATTATTCAGCTGTGCACGGCTTCGACTCTGGAAGATTTGAGATTTGTTTATTCTGTGTCTTTAGAAAGTAAAGCAACTTCACGAGTCAGCTTTCAATTGCTCGTCACACTGGTAATGACCATAATATTTCCAAATACCTTAGGATTACAATAAGACGCTTCTGAAGTGACACACTTGTCGTGGGAATGACCCTCAATCTCTCCCTCTGTCTCTCACACACACACACGCACTTCTCTGTTGTATCGCTTTGTATATTAGATTTGATTTCACAATTTACTTTGCTACAGGTGACTGCAGTAAAACCAGTTGGTTTACAACATGGCACTTATGAAGCACAGTATTACATGCACATACATGCTAGTACTTTCCTCAACTGAAAGCTCTGAATGCTCCTGAGTCTAATTATTTTTTGTACAGTAAAAGTAATTTATTTAACCAACTAATCCTGGTCCCTGATGCTTGAACCCAGTTCCATGAACCCTAAAAAAGGACATGACTGATGTCATATACTTATCTTTTTCTTTTCTTTTTTGACAGCACCCTAAACTGACTTGGGCCAAAAAAAAAATTGTCATATTAGTGGTTATGAAAGCACTAAAATACTTTACTGAAGCAAAAGATAGGTCAGATGTATGTACAGAAAATGCAACATAGAAACAAAATGGAAAGTATGAGCTAATGAGTTTAATGTAGTTAAAGGGAATTTAAGGTGTCAGCACCTGCAGTGCTCTATTGTAAAAGCTTAAGATTGCAAAACCAGTATGAGGTACAATTGTCAATGATAAAGCAGAGTTAAGGATGTGTGGTTTGCTAGAGAAATCAGGTATTATATTATTAATTATTTAATGTACCGTTTCAATCTAACAAGCTACATTTGAAAACATAAAGAACAATAGTAAAGTGTTTGTGTGCACATGTTTTTCTCTCCCCAGGATTTGCAATGGCAGCACGTAGACACTTCACCATTCTTCTTCTGGTGCTTCATTTCCTGACTGCATCACCTGCCACTGTAGATGACCTTGTAATCACTACTGAGACTGGGAAAGTTCAGGGGAAGACAATTTCAGTGCTGGATGGTGAGGTTAGGGCATTTCTTGGAATTCCTTTTGGAAAACCACCTGTCGGAGAACTGAGATTCAGAGCTCCACAGCCGGCAGAGGCATGGGAAGGCGTGAAAAATGCCACCAAATTTGGAAATAGCTGCTACCAGATGAAAGATGTTATCTATCCAGGTAAGATACATGTTTACATGAACACAATGCATTTATACCAATGTGTACATGCATGCAGATGCATTCCCACATATACTATGTACTGTGAAATATTCAAGTGGCTGTTAGAGAGTTAAATCCCTGCAAAAAAGTTTCTTTAAGTTTTGTTCGTAAAGAAATCTGTCAGCAATTTTGTTGTTTTCACTGGGGTACATGGAGTTCAGTTCAATTATTTATTTATTTTGTGATAACAAAATTACTCAGCAGTGACTGTCAACATTTGCATTTACCAGTGAGTTTTACCAAGCTACAGTAGGCTCAAATCCATTACCTATAGTTGGCCTAGCTGTGTGTCACTCAGAAAACTGTCAGCCAATCAGAAGGGAGGCTCAGAGACAGACACAAAACGCCCTGTTCTTGCTCAATGAATTGTCACAGTGAAGCTGAAATATAACTTATTACAGAACTCAGAAATTCTGTTAACCTCTAAAGATCTATAGAAACAGGGATAAAAGTATTTATGTGCCAGAATGCAGTCCCAGTCAGTCTCTGTTGACAATAGTATATGATTATTCTTGCCAGGGTTCAAGGGTGCAGAGATGTGGGACCCAAACACTCCTGTGAGTGAGGACTATCTGTACCTAAACGTCTGGACCCCAACTGCCAATAAAACAAATCCACCACTTCCTGTAATGGTCTGGATCTATAGAGGTGGATTCACTGGAGGAACCGCCTCTCTGGACCTTTATGATGGCCGCTTCCTGACTCAAACTGAAAATGTTATTGTAGTATCAATGAACTACAGGTAAGACCTAAAAAAATGGTAGTTGGTTTGAAAGCTGTATATACAATATCCTTCTTTTTACTCATTTAGATTACATGTTGAATCTAGTTAAGTCGATGTGGAATTTATCTTCAGTTAAATGCTGTCAACATCTTTCCTCTTTCGTGTGATCAACAATGACAGACTCGGTGCTTTTGGTTTCCTGTCCCTTCCTGACAACAAGAACATCCCAGGAAATGCAGGTCTAAAGGACCAGCAGTTAGCCCTCAAGTGGGTATCCAAAAATATTGCTGCTTTTGGAGGTGATCCTTCAAAGGTAAAGTGTTTTTGTCTTCTATCTAAAATCAGGAACTGGGATTTTCTAATTGTTTAAACAAATAATTAAAATTTCTGTGAGGTTTTGATTTTCTTTTGTTTCCAGGTGACTATATTTGGGGAGAGCGCTGGGTCTGGATCTATGGGTTTCAGTGCTGTCCCTAGAGAACTCAGGAGTGCCAAGGGCTATAATGGAGAGTGGTGCTCCTAATGCACCCTGGGGCACAATCAGCAATAAAGAGACCTGGGCCAGGTAGTGTGTATACAGGTATATGCATTTTTCATGTTGAGTCTTCACTTATGTCTGTCTGTCCTCCACTTGGTCCAGACTGAAGTACTTCAACAACTTTTATTGCCATTAGATTTTATGCACACATTCAAAGAAAAAAGAAATTAAGGAAAAAATATACCATTACTCAGATCA
The DNA here is from genome assembly GCA_033238685.1 of Lates japonicus. Lineage (NCBI taxonomy): Eukaryota > Metazoa > Chordata > Actinopteri > Centropomidae > Lates > Lates japonicus. Next base: position 2,896,039 of record BRZM01000029.1, on the reverse strand, counting down.
TCTAAGTAGCCTTAGCATTCTTGCCATTACACTTACTTTTCTTGTTTCCCTACCTGTCCCCAATACCTAGATTATCTGCTGATTACTCTGGTTACTCCTTGTCTGAGTACTCATGCCTTACCTCAGGCAGAACAGGTGACATACCTGTTCTGTCTGCTATGTCACAATTTAGATTTGACTCCCTGTTTTCAAAAACCAGGTACTCTTGAGCTTTTGCTAGAATGGTAGATGGGTATTCTGGATGTGGGGTGCAAGTTAGCCATCAAGAGGGATCCCTCTCTTATGGTGGACACAGGGCTAAATGACTCATATTTATCAGGCAGATACAGGTCTTACTATCACCTGTCAAGAGACCTCTAAATTTAAAAGACACAGAGGCCTGGAGCAGGAAGAGAAGCGTCATTCATACTGAACATTCTGTACATTTGTTATCAGATTTTCAGTTGATGGTTTGACAGAAGTCACATGTCTGCATTTCTCAATTAATTAAGTGATACAAAAGACAGCGCTGAACAAGGCAAGGCAAAACACATGCATATGAAAAAGACACCTCCACCCTGTTGACTGGAGCCATTTAAGTTGAAACTGATGATATTCACTGCACTTGACTTGCTGCAAGCCTTATATCATAGATTCAAGAAATAAAGACAGAAAAGAAAACCTGCACCAGTTTGACAGCAGCATCCAGTGGTTTTATCAGAGCAGTCTCAGTGGTCTCTGTAAAACCTGCATGGCACAAATATTTGTACAGATGTCAAGGTTCCCGGATGATGTAGCCTATCTTCGGCAGTCCCCTGAAACTTCTAAACTAGCACCACGACAAGGGTGACATTTGTGATTTTGAGTGAAATGTCTTCACAGCTATTGTATGCTAAGTAAGTTGGTACAGATATCCTAAATTTGACCAAGATCTCGTGCTTGATCAAATATTCCAAACATATTGGTTCACTTTCGCCCTGGCTCACATTCTTTCATCCACAGCCATCTCTCCCTCTGACCCTTGCTATCCCATCATCCTGTCATTCTGTCATTCTTCTCTTCCATACCTTGTCTTGCCATTATTATTGAAGAGCACTTTCTTCAATAATAATAGCACCCTCCCTTATATTAATTGGTCTCCCATATTGTTCTTCCCCTCTCTCTCCTTATCCTGTTTTTTGTTCATGGCCTTGCTCCCTTTCTTTGTCAATATCCAGGGCCGAGAGGCTGGCGAAGAATGTGGGGTGTTCCACTGATCCAGCTGAAATGGAGGCTTGTCTTCAGAAGGCTAGTGCAGTAGTATACGTGTTGCAGTTTGTAATCTTTCTAGAGAGGCTTCAATCTTAGGCTCACCTTTCGTCCCTGTGGCAGGTGGGACTTTGTGCTAGAGTTACCTGCGGTATGTTTATATGTTTGCACATTTTTATAATCTCACCTCTGTGTCAGACAATTTACAAGAGATTTCTCAACTCTCTATATATAGTTGGATTACCTGCTATTACAATAGCATTTTTAAATAGTAAATTTCCCCACTATGAAACCTTTCATACATGAAAACATACTCTGAAATATAGTTGACATAATATTTATATAATGTAACCTGTAGAAGTCGACATCTGACAATCTTCAACTTCAACCAGCTGTAGCCTAGTTTCAGCCTTTCATCAAAACTGTGCTCACTACTTACAGCAACATTATTAAGCTCAAGACAAAAATGTTGCAGTCCCATCTTGTACTCATAAACACTAATTTGAAAAACATCCTCAAACACCAAATCTCTTTTTCCTGCAGGATGTACTGATTAAAGGTAACCTCCAAAAGAAAGATATTCTGATGAGTAAGCAGAGATGAAGGAACCTACTTCCTGTTATGCGATATGGATTTTAACATCACTGGCGAGAGTCTCATCAGCAGGGATCAGTATATGCAAGGAGTGGCCATTTCAATGCCAGATGCAAGTAACATATCAAGAGATGCAGCCACTTTCCTGTGCACTGATTGGGCAGATGAGAACAACAGCATGAAAAACCGTGATTTCCTGGCTGGTGTGGTCGGAGGAAAGTACTTTTTCTGTCCTGTGCTGGAGTTTGCTCAGAAGTAAGGAACAACTCATATTTTTGTGGTTTCATTTATACTCACAAGGTTAGGAAAACAGTTAAAAACCCAAAAGGTTTTTATCATGGTAATAAACTAACAGATAATTTATTCAGATAAAAGATCATTTTAAAAAATAAGATAAAATTAAATCTTTATCTGGTTGTAATTTGGCATTCAGAGTTAAAACACCCATGCATTAAAGAAATGCAAGGGGTTGTGTCAGTGGGGTTGCAGTGTCCTTCTGCACCAGTAACTGCTGAATAAGAGCTAGCTGAATTATGACGGATCTTCAGCAGCACAGCACTAGACTATTCTAGCTTCTGTGCTCTAGCAAATGCTCAGTATTGTCCATTTCTTTTCCAGGTACTCATACCATGGTGATGAAACTTTACTTTTATTTCTTTGAGCATGTTGGTCAACCATCAACCTTAGCAGAATGGATGGGTGTTGTAATATACACGGCTATAGTTAATTTGTCTTTGGAATCTTCTAGTTCATCCCTGGGATACCAGGCGAATGAACTGGCCATGAGCAAGAGGATGATCAAACACTGGACCAACTTTGCCAAAACAGGGTGCATAATCCAGAAAGTGTCATTCAATCCCACTCAAAACAGTGTAGGTACCATGGCACAACTAGATTGTCTCAATTGGCCTTTCTTTTTGACAGGTCGGGTATTGAAGGTTGAATGGCCTTACACCCGCAGCTGATGAACGGTATCTGACTCTAGCGTCAATGCTTCAGAAGAAAGAAAGAAGATATTGAGAAAGGCTCATCAGTGTCACCTCTGGACCAAATTGCTACCAGATATACAGAAAGCCTCAGGTTAGACACAGACAAACTCTATCTATCTATCTATCTATCTATCTATCTATTCATCCATCCAACCATCACAAACACATTAACACACACACATTATATAGTTGTCTGTGGTGGGAGGCATTGAGTCAGGCTCTGTCAGGGAGGCATTTTGCCTTGTTCAGCCTGTGGAGGAGATCTGTAGGCCTTCCCCTCCACTCCGCCACAGTTCTGAAGGTCTGAGTGGGAGGAGAGGACGGTCAGTCATTACTTCACTGAACACTGATCGCACAAAGGGTGAATAATACTCATACACCTCTCCACTGAGCTCAGTATTCACACACACAAACCACACATCTGCATATTTGCACATGTAGAATTGGTAACATACAAAGCACTGTCTACAATTTGTCATACTCTTGATCCACAATGACCCATGACCCTCACACCATGTAATTTATATCCTCTACTGCTGTCTCTATTAAGACTGATCATGCAAAATTGTATATGATTTTAGATTAATTTTATTAGAAAACACACACACACACACACACACAGCTTACATTAAACAATCCTTACTGCAAAATAACAAACTAAAAGTCTCTGTCTGTCTCTTTATCCACAGATGATCTCCAGGCTTATGTAAATACAAAATTAAGTTGCTCGCTGGCCAATTACAAATTCCTCCTCATTTTACTGGTCACTGTTTTCCTGCTTTACTAGACCGAAGACACCAATCTTTCATACAGTTTACATAAACAAGTGGTGGACAGAAAGAATGAACAAGACTTGGTCTTTACTACTATTGTAAACAATATATTTGATTACTGCATTAGTCATCTTTTCAAATGAATGGATTTTTACCATATTGAATTCAGCAGCAGAAGATGTTTATGATATTACTCAAACATTATTACTAATGCGTTAACATGTAAGCAGCATTTACATGCTGTAGTTGTACTGGGTGGATAATTGTAACGGATTGGGTATATTAATCTTTTGGGTATATTAATCTGTACTGATACATCTTTAGAAACTAATCACATTTTGCATGTTAAATCTTAATTGGAAAACTTATTTTTGCAGGTATTAGTACTACACAATGTACAACAACCAAATAATGGCTACTTTTATGACATTTTATTTCTGATATCTAGTTAATGTTCAGCTACCATTTCCCCCCACTCATTTATGTCCCACTTTCAAAAGTGTGCATATAATTGGTATAAATGCAGGCTGATTGAAAAATTTTGCTGCACTATTATTGGAAAAAAATAGAAATGCACTATGCACTGTGATATTAAATAAATTAATAAACTTACTTTTATATACCATGACAATTGTTTGTTTTTTTGTGTGTTTTTTTGATGAAAATGTACACTGTGTCTTCTCATATTACATTATGTTATTCCTTTTCAATAAAACATACTTGACAAAAAAAAAGCTTTAAAAAAATCTGATTTTGAAAGAAATACTGTGGTTTAACTGAAGGTGCATAATCACCAGTTCACTGTAATTTCTTCTCCATTTAACTTTCTGTTAACAGAGACATTTTCTGAGATGTGCAGTGGTCAGTGTATCACTTAGCTTAGGGTGAGAATCTGTGACCTATCACCATTCAGTCCTGTCATACACAAGACACTAGGCAACAAAAAACATCAATGATATTTATTATTGCCATTAGAACTGCTTCATAGTTTAGCATACTGTGCTATTGTTCCTTGTTCTGTCACTGAAGACAGTAATGTGATAATAAACAGTGTCTCCAAGCAAAGGTCAGAGTGTTGATACAAAAAGCTAATGAGATGTTGAGAGAAAGAAATGAACTGCTCTGGTTGGATGACCTTGAATGCTATTTAAAATCCTTGGGTGCAAACGTAATTACATCGTTTGAGCATCTGGTACAAAGTGTGTATGTGAAGGAGAAGGGGTATTTTTATATATTTGTGAGAAGTTGCAAACAGCTGCGACTTGACTCTAACTTGTTGTTATGTATCTGCGGTAAGTTTAGTTTTTTTTTCTCCTGCTAAGTTGCAGGGCTCCAGACTAACTTTTTCCACTAGTAGCACCACTTAATTTGCAAAGCAAATGGATTCATTTAAAAAAAAAAATCTTAAATGATAAATGATTTAGTAATAAATAGACAATTTACAGAAATACAAATGTGCTGTTTTATTTTAAAGGAAAAAGTATTACTAAAATCAACATGAATGATTTAAGTTGCACTTTAATATGAGGGAAAAGTAATCCTATATATTTTTGTAAATGATGATGTGTGCCATTAAAAAATAATAATCAAAAAATAATACTGGTTAAACAAGGCTTATAGTTGGGGGATTTGAACTGTGATTTGCTCATCCTCTCAAGGTCAGGGCAAAGCAAGTAACCAGCTGCAGTGGTGGGTGTCCTTAGGATTTCTCATACTATTACTAGTTCTTTTTCATTGACTGGATTTTTTTAATGACCATAAAACAGAACAGGATTAGAATTTATTTATATTTGAATACAACTAAATCCTCTTTGCAGAGCAGCAATAGTAATATTCACAACGGCAAAGTCACTATAAACTCAAAATCTCGCTGGAAAATCTCAAATATCAGTTAAATATTCCTGATTTCAAAATACAGAGTGAAGTTTATTAAGAAGAACACAGACATCATTCGATATCAGCCAGTCATCTGTCCTCCTCCCTCCAAAGTCTGCAGGTACCACTGGTACAAAGGGGTGGGGCTGGTTTGTCTCTTTACAGGAATCTGCCAGATTTTAAGATTTGTGGCAAACTAAGATAATTAGCAAGACTAGACACAGACAGCTTTCTTTAAGCATCTTCGTAACAATTCTCTATTAACTTAACCAGCACGCTGTGGAAAAACATACAAGAGACTGTGGACAGAACAGCTGAAAATATAATTTTTCAGGTGGTTTGATGAAGTTCTTCTTGGCCTTTTTGTTGCAGAGTAGCAAGCGTAGTTGTCGTCAGCTCGAGTTATCTTTATCTGGTTCACTGTGTTCACCACAGTCACTCTACTCAGCTGATCGCTCCATGTGTGTGTGAGTGTGTCTGCCCTGGGCAGAGAGGACAGAGAAGCAGCGTGACCATAAATGATAAAATAGAAGATGAATATGTTGAGGTCAGTGTTAAATAAATGTATGGTAAACACTGGACCTGACACAAGAAGGGGGGACATATTTGCAAGTTGTTCCTAGTTATAAAATTCAGTAGCACTGTCTCCAAAAATAGTGACAAAATGTGACTAAAAGGTTGCAGTCTGGAGCCCTCAGTTGATTTGTTAAATGCCAAGCAATTTATTTTTGTCATGATCTCTTTGGATCTCTATACTTCTCTAACAAAACCACCACCATATATACACTAACACACCCACACACAAACACACACAGCTATGCAAATTCACATACAATGAGTTAAGAATGCTCCTTGGTATGTGACCTTTTAAAGTGACTGTTGTATGACTCCAGATTGAGAAAGAAAGTTGAGGTGATGTTAAGGTGATGCACCTCTCTTGTCAGGACCACAGAGATCAAGAAAATCTGGAAATTAACTAAAAAGTAGACAACTATTTAATCCTTCCTCAATTTGCTCTTTAACTGGCGATGATACTTGGGGAGTTGTCCCTGGCTACATATGTTTTGGTGGCTTGCCATGAGCCGCAATAGGACAAGGAGAGTAGGGGAAGTGTCACTGACATTCCTGAGACTGCAGCATTTTTTGGGGCTTACCTAATATCATTACAACCTTAGGTGGGGGACAAACTGGATCTTTCCAGAAACACAAAAAAAGCCCTTTTATCAATATTCTCTGACAAGAGTACAGAAGATGTTTAGTTTTATTCCTATCATGGAGAAGCTGTGGCTCAGCTAGAACAGTAGATTAGGCTAAGCCATCACTGCATGAGTTTGCATGCAACTGTATGAATGAGATGAATTCAGAGGTGCCTTTTTCTGCTCAGGTAGAGAAGTACTACATGCTGTAAATGCACTGTGTTTACCAAAATAAATATAAATCAACCTAATCAAAATATTTTCAAGCTACAAATTCTGAGTGGTGATTCACTGACATGTGAATCATGAGTTCAACAGCACAGTATTAATATTTTTGTTGTAACATTTTACAGCTGTCACGAGACATAAAAAGATCCAGTCAAGTAGCAAAAATGTAGGCTTAGGGCAAATATAATAAAAACAAACCATAGATAGTGCTGGCTTAGGCTAAACCTGTGTGATTAAGAACATAGAAAACAGGTATTTAACTAACAATGCTAATTTTGTGCCAATCCGAGATATTTCAGGCTGGATTGAAGTGTTGCACTGACTGACACACCGCTAGCATGGCTAAAAATAAAAACATAGAGTAAACTGACATGATGTAGGTGCTAATAGGTGTTATTCTAAGAGTAAGTATATGCTGACAGTTACAAACTGCATCTACAAAGTGAATATTGACAGAGGTGAGAACATCCAGTGTTCTTATTCTTTATGAAGTGAAACTGTCTGTACACATTCTACTACACTATTATCACTATAGTCACTATTATATCCTTTGTTGTTTATGGAATTCAGGGTTTTGATTTGTTATCTTCACAGCTTATGCAAGCAGTGTATGTACATGGGTTTTCAGCTGTGTGTTATCTCGGAACAGCTCTCACTGTATTTACTTTAATGTTTCTCTTTCTCTCAGCACCTCAGATAACCTGGAAAAACTATAGTTTCATTACCAAATTACTATTATTTTTTGAATGATGAACAGCTGCATCGCAGGAGGTTCATTGTTTTGACTCATGTCAGTGCCACAGTTTAGCTCTCCGACATGACACTTTGAGACAGATGTCAGGGGTGAGCTGTGATTAATGTGCATGACAGCGACAGCTTCATTAATTAAGAGAACAACACCTCCCACTGTGTGTCATGTGAAATTACTATTACCAACCCCCAGGCATAGTCAAGGCCGAACACATTGTCAAAATAATGACAATGCTTGATGTGAGAGACTAGCAACATTTGTTTCACATGAGGCAGAAACATGCGGGGAGTTTTCAAAAACATTGCAATCCTTAAAAAAGGTAGCCACTCGAAATTACATCTGAAGAATTGCATGAAATTTAAATTCTCAATGGAATGCCACTGATAGCACTGACTATTTACTGAAAAGCCAAGCCTTTTCTGTCTCTTACTTTTATATTTTTCCCAATATTTCTTAATATCATTGCACCCACATGGTTGCCAGCAGAATTAGGTTAGGGTTAACCTCTTCATATATTCTATACCATATAATGTATCTACACTTCAAATAAAGTAGGTTAAATGTATGTCCTTTGAATTCCAATTTTGATCACTATTAGCTAACATTGCCTTAAAATGAATGAACCAATATCTCTCTTGCTTATTTGGGTCCGGTCATCTTCTCAAGCAGGGTAATCCACATGTCCCTTTTTCTGACAAACTTCCTTGAGGTCCCTTCCTGACGCATATCCAGACCAAGTGAGTTAGCTGGTCCTAGTTCACGGTCCAAAAGGAGGTCCACTTGGCACCCTTGCCAGGTGCCCTTTCACTGCAAAAGGCACATCATCTCTAAAATTGCTTGACTCTGAGGTCCTGGTACCACTGCAACAGTGCTGAAATGCTGATAAAGCTGAAAACATAGACAGATAGAAAGATAGGGTTTGCTTTGTCATACATGAATATAAACTTAATATCTGTGGGGTTCAGACTGATAGCTGGCTAAAACAAGCAACCTTGGTTTCTGGGAAGTTAAAGACATTTTTGCCCTATTTGCTGCCTTTTTCCGACAAAATGAGATCACCTGCAAATTAATCAATAATGACAATATTCATCATAATCATTAGTTAAAGCCCTCGATGCTGACTTTGAGCGATTTGATTTTGACACTGAGGGGAACAAGAAATACAGAGTAACATGCCATTACAGGAGAGAGATTGATCGAATTGTCATGTAAGGCCTATCTTCACCCTCTCCGTTAGTCCTTGTGGAATTGAATTTATGATATAATTCAGTGATTTGGTTTACTTAATTTAATGATAATTTTTGAGAATTTAGAAGTTGTTACACTTTTTTTTTACTTTGTGCCCTGATTGTGGTCTGTGCGTTAGCACATTCAATTTAAGATAATTAACAATAGATTATATCATCTTTTAAATCTCTATGCAATCTGAGAGAAAGTCAGGGGTGGGCAGTGGTAGCCCAAGAACTTCTTCTATGTGCACACACACGCACAGAGACAGAGACATACACGCATACACACACAGCATGTTTTTTTCTTCTCGCACACAGATATGAAATAATGAAATATTGATACTCCGCAGACTGTGAGCAGCTCGGCAGCAGTAGTAAATTTGAGACCTCAACACATGAAATGAGAGTGAGAAGTTTCTTTTTTACCCCTACTTTTCTGCTTCCCCTTGCAATTTTTCCACAACTCAGCTGAACTCCAGGCCTTCTGGAGTTCACAAGGTCAATGCCAGGTTTCACAACATGGCAAATATGACACAGTGAGAGGGAGATACATTTAGAATATCCATGCTTTGACATTCTTCTGACAGATAGCAGCAACTGGTGAACTTTACACCAAGCACGAATAACAACAGGAACACGCACGCAAACACAAATAAATAGGGGTTAATCATTATACTGGATCTAGTACGCGGTGCATTTAAAGCAGCTATCAAGACTTAACACTGACAGTTGTTAACAAACTCATTATTTTATGAGAGTGTGTGTGTGCACGCACCCATGTCAGTGTGTGTGTGTGTTTAAGTGGGAATCTATCCCTGTCAAAACATGCAGAGAGTAACAGCAGGGATGGAAGACATTTCCCTTAGGAGTGACGCAGCAGAAGCTTGGTGTGTGTATGTGTGAATGGTTAAAGTTGTGCATATGCATTTTCCTCTTCATTCACTATGCTGTCTCTCCCCCATAGGGGTGTAACATCTGTGCCATGCTTATGGGGAAAACTGCATAATGGGAACACTTAGATAGGCCACCTGCATATTATGGCTTGTGCAGCCATTGGTAATATAACAGCTCCAGACACACTCACACACAGTCACACGTGGAGAACAACTGCAACACAACAGAGTAATTGCTTGATGACTTTGTCTCCTATTGAATGACTATATCAGCACGGACAGTTCATTGTTATGTTGCCATTTCCTGAGTTTGATTTTCTGTGAGGCAGGAGGCAAAGATAATCATTTTTCCACCACTAAACTTAATCCTGGGGCAGCAGTTAGACTGTGCCAGGAAGGGGTTATCCAGTTGTCACCCCAAGCCATAATACAACATAGTGTGGATAAATGCTGATGCAGTGAGAGACCCAACACACTTTAATGTGAATCAAATGCCAATAAAAGCACAAATTAACACTCCTAATCACATAATCTATTATTTTCAAAGTTCTGCTATATAGAGCAGACCATGTTTTAGATTTCACATTTAATTAGAGTTTTGAAACTAAGCAGTACACTATATTTCACTGGATCTGTTGGACTTTTGCCACCAGTGGATCAAGCCAGCTGAGTCTGCATTGACCAAAAGTATGTTACTTCTTTTTTCAGCCTGTTGGAGGCATTTGTACACAAGTAGTATCACTTATGCAACAGTGAAATGACTGCATCATTGAAGAAGCAATAGAAACTGGTACTGAACCACCATCATCAGCAGAATCCATTTGTGTTAAACAGTATACTGTATCTACTTTTAGCTGCTACTCATTCTGACTTATGCTACAAGCATGTGTGTATCCACAGACATTCATCTACGGTGTTGATTAATCATTTTAAAAGGGAAGGGTTTAACCTAAAATTACACATTTACCACTGCAGAAAAGGCAGGTTTCCTCACTAAATGACAGTGGAGGATAAAGGCATGACTGACAGAAAATGCACTTAATCAAATAAATACCAGTGCTTTTTAAATCGTGCAGAGATAAGATTCACATTTCTTGTGTGTTGATACTGAGTAATGAGGTAGTGAACAATGCAGTATTAAAAAAAGAAACAATTGTTAGAAAATTTGAGAAATTGTGTTTTGATAGGTTTCTGCTGGATTTTACCCACATGCTTTTCTACCAGCCTCACGCACCACTAACAAGCTTTCATTTACACATGCAAAAGCCTGGGACACCAGGTTAATTAATGGTGGTGTTGTCTTGAGTGGTGAGTAGCATGTTTGCATGAACTGTAATTACATCCCCCCATTATGTTACCAAGAGAACATAGATGCTTGTTAAAGAGGCAGACCTATATTTAAAGGAAACAATTTGCTAAGCTACAGATTCCCTGAAAGAGACTCTTTATCACTTGGGTAAAGTTGTGCTGCAGCACAAGGGTGTTCATTGAAAAAGATCTCTTGAAAAGAATGTGGTTATTGTTCCACTGACATTTTGTTTTGCTAGGCAAATGCATTCATGGTAAACAGCAGACTCACACAAAGTGGTAACAAAGACCATCATGGACTCAGCACACCGCCGTCTAGGTCCCTGGAATCAACAGTGCCCAAAACTGCAGCGTCTCTGAGCAATGGCATCTATTCATGTAACAGCTGAACAAAATCACACAGCATACAAGAAATAGTAATCGGTAAGAATGCTGAGAAGATTGGTGGTGAAGAGGTGAATCAACAGAGGTGGTGATAGACAACAGCTGAACACTACAGACCCCAGCAGGTAACAGGCTTAAAATTTCTGTGCTCATGTATTAGCAACTCGTGGTCTCAAAATAAAACTCTAAGTACTCAAAGTACTGTATTGCCACATTTAATCTAATCAAAAACTCAATTTTGGTCATTTTATACTGTTCACAACTTGTCAACTTTCAGTGTGCAACATGTGTGCACCTAGCAGCAACAGTTACCCAGCACAGTGCAAAGAAGAGTGCTGAGAGAACAAGGACAAATGGATTGAAGGCAATAAGTTATAATAATTAGTGCATAAAAATGATTACAAAATGTGCAGTGATATTTGACAGACAAGCAAGGGCAGTCATACAGTGATTAGTCTTTGTAGAGGTTTGTTTTGATAAATGTAAATGTAGAAGCTTGAAATGATATTACTGATTGTGGAAAACAGTAAAAGAAGAAAAAAAAAATCACAGCATGAAAAAGTTCCTTATCTCAAGCATTGGAAGAGTAGTCCTCCTAAATGAGCATTTGCTATACCTTCATATGGTCAATTATTGATAGATGTGGTATTTATCACTGGAGATAATAAGTGTACAGATACATAGTCGGAGAGGCAGTACCAGATAAAAATCAGTATAAACACATTTATTATATTGAGACCTTGAGAATGTTTTATTGTCCTTCCAGGAAACAGTTACAAAATGGCAATGTAGATGATAAAACATTGCAAAAGCAATACAATGAATAAAAAAGATCCATAGCAATGTGCTCCAACTATAAATGTTACCAGTGGAGAAGGATTTTAGCAGTTAATGGTGAAGCTGTGAAATTGTATTTAGACACTGTAAAACTTATTGTTAAAATCTTGGTTGGGCCAGATTAGATATTGGATAGATAATCCAGATACTGGTTCTCTGGGATGCTGGGAAGGGCCCTCATGCACACATACAAACGCACACGCGTGAACACACATACAGAAACTTGGTTGGTTGGCAGCTCTCAATGTTGAGTGCCTAGTTTTAAAGTGACTGGATCGATACTGGGGAGTGAATTGCCAATTTCAGTTTGTTCTATTGAAATCGGCTGCCGCTGCATTCTAGAGGGAGAGCACCTGAAATTGGCAGTGGCAGAGTAGAATTGGATTTGTAAGGAGCAAAAGACTGAGGAGTGAGAAGAATGATCAGAAAAAAAAGACTTGGACGCCTACATTTAAGTGCATGTACGCACAAACTTCAAGATGTTCTTTGTTTTGTGCATCATATCTTATAGTCGAATTATGGAGGCGGTTATGCAAGCCCGTCTACCCTCTGTCTTTCATCGTCTAACTAACATGGACCCACTCAAGCACACTCGCCCAGAGCTCATCTCTGCTTCTTCGATCGTATACTCCATGGCAATCAAGCTCAGTGTTGGAAGAAGAAATGATTGCGTCTCTAGATAGTGAATAGCTCATTCAGTTGATCCTCTCCATTGTGTTTATTCGGATGACATGGACTGAAGCCATCACCAAACTATAGAGAATATTGGCACACAATTTAAACCCGAGCTTTGCAGTTCTTTCTAGCCCGACAAGCTCAATCAACAGACAAGTGAGGAGTTTGAAGGATGCACAGCCAGTGGCAGTAGACCACAGAGGACATCAGCTCTTTCTAGGCCCAGGGTAACTTCATGTTTATGACATCATTTTCAGACCCAAATTCTGACTCCCAACAATGGGAGACTGCATCTGGTCATATTTAATCTCTTTTTGGGAAGGTAAAAAAGTGGAACTATTTATTTCAAGGCAGAGAGCCAACTGTCTGCTTTGGTTTTCTTTGGCTCCTGATGACTTGCGCATGTGTGATGACCAAAGAGGAGGTGAGTGTTGTTCATCATTGCTGCTGAACTGCTACATGATGATGATTGTTTCATTGTGTTAGTATCACTGCACAGGGTGCAGTCATCTGTCTTCACCCCACCAAGCCAGGGGAGCATTGTTACAAGACAATGAGCAATGGTTACACATTGTAACTTTAGGTGTGATTATAAGCACAGCCCTGTACTACATTACCTTATTCTTTTAAAAGGAATAGTTCAACATTCTGGGACACAAGCTTATTTGTTTTCCCGCAACGATTTAAATGAGAAGATTAATACCACTAATATGTGTATGGTCAATATGTAGCTGGAGCCAGCAACAGGTTAGCATATATTAACATTAAGACTGGAAACAGGTGGAAACAGCTCAGTGGCTCTGTCCAAAGGTTAAAAAAACCTCTAAAAAATAATTAATCACACACATTATATATTTTTTGTTTAATCATACAAAAAACAAAAACAAATTGTAAAATGCATTTTTATGTATTTATGTGTTTTCTAGTTGCTGGTTCTAGCTACATATTACCCATCCAGAAATGAGAGCGATGTCCATCCTCTCACCTAAGAAAGTGATAAGGATAAGCAGGATAAGCTATGGTCACAGCTCAGTGGAGTTGAACTGATCATCCCAAAGGTTGAGTAGCTTTATACAAATGTCACATGCAGAAACGAGTGCTGAAGCATAAGAGTCTGAGTTGATGATTTGCATGTGATCAAACATGAAGTTATCATGGCCAACTATTTCCACAATTTGAGAAGAATACAGTTGTTTAAATTGTGTGATTCATTAGCAGATATTCATATGATCTGTTATCTGATTTTTTTTGATAACAATGTATGTGTGTACCCCTGCCTGTATATCTAAATATAACAACATAATGCCAGTTCAGTAAACTTAATTCGTTTTATGCTACCATATATCAGTGATTATATCCCACACCGATGCTCCCTCCGTGGTTTGTATAAGTAATACCCTTAAACTGTTTCAGTGCCAGACCCATGAGAAATTATTCTATCCTGGGAGTTTATTCATTAAAACATGTTTCCCGCACTTATCACAGGGATCCAACCCGGCAAATGGGTTTATCAGCTGTGATTTAGCATAGGAGGGCGTCACTGCACCACCGAACCGACAGATTTCTCGGCTGCACTTTAGCCCATAATTCCTGCCCACGGCCGCCTGCCTCTGATTTCAAACAACCGACAGATTGTAGGTTTTTGAGAGTATTTTATACAGCCATTGTTTCATGGCCAAAGGAAGTATCTCATAATGGCACCTCAACCCTTCTATCATTGACGTGGCACCACTTGCAAATAGCACTACAGAGGCCAAGGACTCAGACATCATAGTGCCCCCAGCCTGTGCTTGGCATCCACAGAGTCCACTGCACATCACCTTCACCAGAATTGGGAGAAAAGTATAAGAGAGGTGAGAGGCGTGGTTGTGAGATGGATAGTACATGAATGAGGAGATGACATAGGCTGCAATGGAAGGAATGAAGTGAGAAACAGAGATAGCAATGGCAAGAGACACTGCTGAGAGGGACTTAGGGGGGCGTTTTTCTCAGCGAGTATCCGGGAGGCACAACAGTGATGGCAGAAGAGCCACAATTTCTGTTAGAATTACTATTTAGACAGTTTCGGACCTGAACCTAATAAGGAATACAGGCTGAAGAGACGATTTCAGTTTGCATTGTGCCAAGGAGGTGGTTTGTGAAATCTTTACCTTTTTGTAATTGGTTGTAAATTAGGAGTTCTAAAGTATCCAACTACATATATGTGTTGTGATTATAACTGTTGGTGGGTAGTGAGGCAAACACAATAGCATGAGACTAAACGGCAGTCTTTAAACAACACATCTATTAAAAGTTACTGAAGAAGAAAAGCAAATAAGTCAGATACACAGAACACAAAAAAATTACGGCATCTTTACTTGAGGATGAAGTAGAAGGAAAGGCCCGGCACAGCTCCTTAGTTATCCTTTGAATGACCGATTCGTCCTGAAAGTGCATCGAGGTCACATTAACAATACAATATGCATGCTAAAAGTGTTGAATCCAGATTTAATGTTAGTAATAGATTATTCCCCATCCAACATTTATTTTGCTTTAACTGGGCGACTGTTTTACATAGAATCGTATGTATTGTCAAAGAGGTTAACCAAATCATTGAGAATCATTAATGAATTTCAGTTTTGTGTCAACCTGCGTCTTATCAGCCCGGTTCAACCTGCAGTGAAGGATCTGCCACCGAAAATTACAGAATTAAGTTCATCAGCCTGCAGCGGGAATTGCCACACCGGTATTCAATTGACGAATGTTGATCTCTGAACGTCGCGATCATCAAACCAACGATGCAGCTGAACCAGCACGCACCTTCCGCCACACCGAGAAACCATGAGCTTCCGCCATTGAAAGCGCAGAGTTATACTTCAGACCGCCAGGTCTGCTTTTCTTATCCTTGCCGATTTTAAAGCACAACAGCGGTTTTATTGAAATGTCATTTGCACGCACAAAAATATGACGGGGATGATCAGCCAAGATAGTGAGGCAAATTCCATAAAGGCAACGAAATGTCGAAGCCACTGAGAGGAGATGAAGAAGTGAGGTGATGAGGAGAGAGAGAAAGAGAGAGAGAGAGATGGCTGAGAAGAAGAACCAAGCAGTCCCACATTGAGCTGATGAATCCACAGACAGTGAGATTTTTCAAAGACGTAGTGTGAACCTTTTAGACAATTGCTATTTTCACTACTACTGCCAACAATTGTGTTCAGCAAAGATGAATCATGCTCAGGTATGCCATGTGCCCACCCACACAAAGACTATAGTGATGTTGTAACAGAACCCAATGGTTTATGATACCCTCATTTTCATTAAACTGTATTCAACTTAGATTTATCTTCTCCCACCCAGTTGCTTACTTGATGATGATACCAGTAAACACTAACAATTACAGCATTTAGAAGTTGGACATCCCATTGGCCTTTATGTGTCTGCTGAACAGCTTATGCCCTCTGTCATTCCCTGCCATTTCATTACCTGCCCCGCCACACTAGTCTGTCTAACTTATGACCCATGTTTACATTGATTCCGACAGTGTTGACTGGCCTGTCTGTAATTAATAGCTATTGTCAGCTGATCTGGCACAGGAAAGACCCTGACCTGCAACAGACAAAGGGTATTATTTTAAATCCAGAGACTTATTATTAGATAATATTTATATAAAATATAAAAAAAAATAGATGACAGACAGAAATATAAGAGGAAAATGAATATATAATAAATAGATTGAGGAAAGGAGAGACTGTCAGAGGAACAGGAGTCAGGAGAGATGATACAAAAGATGAAAACACCAAAAGTGGCGACAAGCACAGGCACATCTAAGAGGGAGAGGGACAGATAGAGTCTGTAGACGGGAGACAGACAGGTGGTGAACACGATGAACAGACTGACAGAGAGGGGAGCATAAAACATAAACAGATAGAGGAGATATGCATCACAAAGACGGTTATACATTGGGGTGTCAGTATTAGCTGGAGACGCCGGAGACAAACTAGAGTTAAAGAAGAAAATGATTGTAAATAGAAAGATGGAAATGCGAGAAAGTACTAAGCTCCTGACCTTGGAGTTCAACCACCCACAAAACACTTCCGCCTATAAATCTTGTGTGTATAGAAGATGACGAGCACATTCTGAGCATGATTCACGTCTCATGCAACTACAAAGTTAGCTAAGTAGTGGAAGTAAAAGGTAAAAGATAGCTACAGCGGAGCAACCTTGAGATTTAATATCTACTGTGCTCTAAAGAAGGGTTCACACACAAAAATGCACACACACACACACAGAAAATCTCCCCCTTTCTCTGTGGATTAATCATTTTTCTCAATACATGTCATTAAGGACGACTTCTAACACACAGTCACCAGATTTTGGCCACATCGATTTCCTCTGTTCTCTCTATCCCCTTTCTCCTTTACCATCTCTCTCTCTCTCTCTCTCTCTCTCTCTCTCATCAATCCCGCCCCCTCCCTTACTTCATCTCTCCCTCTCCTCTGTTCTCTTTTCTTTGTCATTTCCACATCTCTAAGCTGTTTCTCTGACATTTCCATAGGCCTAGTTTTTGCTTCTGTGTGTGGAATTTGCTACGCCTACACTATCTTAGCTGATCATGTCCCGTCATGTTGTTTACATGTACGGTATTGTGTAGGCTAGCTTCGTGCCTAGATAAAGACATGCTGTTGATGCTTTTAAAACTCAACTAAAAAGGATAAGAAAACAGAATTTTTAATGAAGTCCTGTCAAGAAAGTATAACTCTGCGCTTTGCCAAAACAAAACCCGAAGTGAATAATGTCAGCAGGGAAGCTCACGCAGTGATGCCAAACTAATGTTCTCAGAGTTTTATTCCAAAACTATTAAAAAGTGCTTGTAAACAAACAGCATCTCATATTCTCTCCTTCTCAGGTGTGGCCAGGAGAGACAGTGTTTCCAGACTACACCAGCCAAAACTGCATCGACTGGTGGGTTGATGAGTATGAGCGATTCTCCAGAGAGATCAAACACGACGCCCTTTGGATTGTAAGTCAATTTTAGATACACAAAATGAAGGTGTATATTCACTGATTAGCTGCTCACTAACTGAAAATTCTGAAACTGACATTATTCTGCAGGCTGCTGCATGCACGCAGGGGCAGTGAGCTTAAATTTCTGTAATTTTCGGTGGCAATTACTTCACTGCAGGTTGAACACGGAGCCCAATAAAGAGCACCAAACACAGGTTGACACAAAAACAGGCTGAAATTCATTTTGTACTGTTAATGATTCCTCAGCTGAAAATTTGGATTTGGCTCACTCATTACCCAGGCCGTTTACGGCAATACATACAATTCCCTGTCCCACTTACAAACACCAAGTCAACCCAGGTCATTTTACTAATGCTTAAAAAATGAAATGTTGGATGGGAATAAATCTCCTTTTCAACATTTTAGTGTAAGAATCCTGGATTCACAACACTTTTAGCATGCCATAAATATTTGTATTTATTAAAATATGACCTCTGATGCACTTTCAGGACATGAATGAGGTCGCTAATTTCAAGAAAGGATCAACTAAGGGCTGTGCCGATAACAACCTCAACTACCCTCCTTATACTCCAAGTAAGATGCATAATTTTTTGTGTTCTGAGCAATAATCAAACTTATTATTTGCTTTTCTAACTGTTTCAGTAACTGCAATAGATGTGTTGTTTTAGAGACATAGTTTAGTCTCAATACTTTGTCATGCCAGCATTGTTAGTTTGCCTCTTCTTACAAAACAGTTATAAATCTACAGCTTATAATAGTTGGATCATAGAACTCTAAGGTTACAGCAGTACAAAGAGGTAGAGGATTTCACAGGCCTGCAACTTGTAGCGCAAATGCTGAGCACAAGTTGATATATTAGCCACAATAGCTCATAAAGTAAGTTCAGGTCCAGAGGAAAACTCATCTAAAATAGTGGGTCCCTGGCGAAGAATTTTGAAAATGACTCTTCTGCCACGTCTTTTATTCCGACTGTGTCCCAGACAGGATGATCATAACTGGAAAAGGCATGCTCCCCTGATGCCACCTTTTTATTGCACTCCTCCTTAGTCATCCTCTTCCTCCATTGCTCTTTCTGTCTCTCATTTCCTCATTGTTCCCACTTCCTATTGCAATATATATCAATGTCTCTCTCGTTCTCTTTGTCCCCTTCTTCTTTTTCCTCCCATCACTCTCTTTCCCTCACCGCACCCTATATTTGGTATTCGCTCCACACCTCCCTCTCACCTTACCCTCTCTCTTTGCCTCCTTCATCTTTTCTCTCCCCCAGAGATTCTGGATGAGGTGATGTACAGTAAGACTCTGTGTATGGATGCCAAGCAGGCCTGGGGGAACCACTATGATGTCCACAGTCTGTATGGCTACTCTATGGTGCTGGCTACTGAAAAGTGAGTGCATTCACAATCAATGATAGAAGGAGTTTGGCCAGGGTGTGCTACAGTATAGAGGCCAACTTGCTGCCAGCCCTTCAGAGCAATGAGGCACTGGCCAACAAAATGCACTGTGTGATGTCAAAACACAAAATCTTTAAAATCAAGTGTTGCAGAATCAAGGCTTATTGAGAAGCGGCCGTGGAGCAGAATTATGGAGCTGGCATGCAAAAGTGCAACCGAGAAATCTGTCAGTTCAGTGCAGTGCAGTGACTTATGCCCTCTGCTAAATCACAGCCTGTGACTCTTGCAGCCCATTTGCAAGTTGGATCCTATGTGATAAGTGCAGAAACATGTTTTAATGAGCCCGACTCCCAGGATGAGAGAATGAATTTCTCATCTGGGTCTGGCACTGAAACAGTTTAAGGGCCCATTACTTATACAAACCTACGGAGGGGCATCAGTGTGTGTAGAGGATATAATCACTGATATATGGTAAGCATAAAACAGGTTAAAGTTTACTGAACTGGCATTATGCTTTATTTATGTTTAGATATACAGGCAGGGTACACATACATTGGTATTGTCAAAAGAAATCTGGGCAAACACAGAGATCATGAATATCTGCTAGCTGAATGCACACACACGCCAACTTGATTACAAACAACTGGCCTGTTATACCTATAAACTTAAGTCCTTCTGTGCATAATGCCATGTGCATTGTGCGTGCAATTGGCACACCAGTTTTTGTATATCCTATATTGAAATTATGCTAATGGTTGTAAATACCATTAAGGTACATTAAGTATGCTACATAAAGTTTCCCTTGCTTCTGTAACTGCTTAGGTACCATACAAATGATTAAGATGATGTGTGATGAGTGAGGTGAATCTATGGCCAAAAATCATGTAACTAATCACTGCTTTCATCACAAAAATTGCAAACAAACACAGAGTAATTTGAAAAGAGAGTAGCAGAGGAGGTTCACCAGAACACATCAAATATGTCCTTCAAAGACTATCAAAATAGTACAGTCCTGCAGTACAGCTACAGGAAGCCCACAAGAGCCAGTGCACAAAATGTAAACCGCTTAAATGCCACTGAGGTATAAGCTGCAGATGTTTTTATCTTAGTACAGGAATTCATATAGTTTACAAGGCCTTGGCTAGATATTTCACACAAGGCTAGTTGGCATCAATTGCCAGAATTCAAATACGCACTAATGGTGACGGTATGGGAAACTGCATCAATTAGAGAGCAGCGCACACCTGCACTAATGGGTTTTTGGCTGTTAGAAAATAACATCCCATAAAACTGAAAAAAGAACACACACCCCTGGATGCAGAGATGAACCATATGTTGCGGTTAAAAGTCAAAAAGTAGCAAAGATGTTGTCAGGGTAAGACTAATGAATTGTCCAAGTATTAATAACGTTCAAATTTTCCAATAGGTTATACATCTCATGTCAGCACTACAAAGGTTTCTTTGCCTTTTTTCTTGCCACTTACTAGGATATTCTGCAGCTGTTTTATGCTGATTTATCACTGCCATGAGCTTTCAAATGTACCGCAGATGCCAATAAAAATCACTGCATAACCTTTCAGATGTTACTTTTTATCTGAATGTAGTCTCAGCACTGCTTAGTACAGTGTCTGAAGAGGAAGAAGAGTTTCTTTCACAATGACATTATGACACACTGTTTTTTGTTTTTTATACAAAAGTGACATCTTAAAAGGTTGCCATGACATTTGGCTACAAGACATCCCACTGATAAACTAGGTAGTTTAAATTTCAGATCTTACAACGTCAGAGCTCTCTGTTGCTCCTACATTCTACAGGTGTTGATTATATAAAACATATACTTACTGCTTATTCCTCTTATGGCATTTCCCTGGAGGTACTGTATTACCTGTCACAATACTGTGCACAAACTGTATGCACAACACACACACACATACACGGACACCATGTAATACAAGCCCTCTGAAGTCAACTTGCTGACTCACTCCTTCAGCATTAATGCAAGCTCATCTTTTGTCTCCTTTCTCCCTCCGTCCACTAATTAAAATGTATTATTGGCAGGAGACACATTTGGTAAACATCATCAGGGTTCTGTATTGTCATGGAAATCGATGCAGCTTCGATTTCCCTCATCAAACAAAATAATAATGTACAATGGGGAAGGAAAAGTAGTACTAGCTCTGGCTTTGTCCCCATCCAATATCACTCTATCTTGCTCCACTCTGTGAGCATGTATGTGTTTGTGTATGTTTGTTTGATATAGGTTTCTCCCTTGTGCCATTTGAGTCCCTTCCTCTTTCTGTCCCCATGTCCTTTTTATCTTAATGACCTCTTTCTCCCACTCTCTCCTTGCTGCCTCCTCCACATCCCACAGAGCTCTGCAGCGTGTGTTTGGAGGAAACCGTACCCTGATGTTGACCCGCTCCTCCTTCCCAGGTGTGGGAAAATATTCGGGTCACTGGCTGGGGGACAATGCTGCCAACTGGAACGACATTAAATGGGCCATCCCTGGCATGTTAGAGTTTGGACTCTTTGGGATTCCCTATGTGAGTAGCAAACCTTCACAGAAGGGCAAATACTGTTCATATAATGTTTAAAGTAAGAGTTTGACTGAGAAAAAAAAAACTGTTTGCCATTACAGGGTTTAACAGGACTGCAAGGAGTAATCTCTTCAGTTTTTTACCCGAGCTACAGATTCAAAGATTATATAGTAAAAGTCAGTGTAGAGAAAAGTTCTACTTGTAGTTTTGTGTTGTAACCCTCTGAACTTTGATACTGTAATAGCACACCTGCAGAAGAAAGGTGTATTTTGTTTAATTTAATCTGCCTATGAATTTGGCAAAAAGCAAAACTCCTGACACCCAAGAGCTCGACGCAGTTTGGTTCATGTTTTAGCAAATGACACTGGTACAGTTCACTTGAGGCTCTTACTTCCCTCACGCGGCACTAATGAAAGAGACAGAAATGTTATTATTAGGTATGTAGAACACTTGTATCACTCAAAAAGACCTTAACATGCAGTTCTGGCATTCGTTAATTTCTCTTTTGCCTTTTTAAAGAGGATTCAGCTGCTAATTGAGATCTATGTTCAGGCGTGAGCATAAAGACAGAGGGGCAGGCAAGAAAAAGTGCATCTGGAATGAGATCCATTAAAACGTCTGGAAGAACACCGGTTCTCTTTGCAGGAGCACCACCTCATTCAAACACATAGACACACACTGCTTGCCAGTACCCAAGTGCACTCTGAGCTGAATAAATACTTGCATGTGTGTATCTGTAGTGCACAGAGTGCAAGTAGCGGTAAAAAAACAACAGGGGGCCAAACGCACACGCAAACACACACGCGCACTCCTCCAGCTGTGCACGTCAGGTGGTCTTATGGATGTCAACTACATCCTGGTGGGACTGTGTCAAGCAGATTTTAGGCTCTTCAGTAGTCACACACACACATGCTCACACAAAGAGAGAGAGCAGGAGAAATGGGATTTGGATCGATTCCCTCCCATTGAGTCTGTTGTAAAATGGGGCCAGTAGTAAACAATAGAAAGCAAGCAGTCTCTGTGGACTGGCCTTTGACTGAAGTCTCTTTCTTGGACTCCATTGTGCAATTAATGTAAATAAAGTTCACTGCCCACATCTACTGTCTGCCAATAAATCTTGACCAAATTGAAGAGATATCAAGAAAGGCATTTTAAAAGACAAATATGTGGCCGGTCATCACATCAGTGCCACTTTTCCACTACTGCGGGAGATTTGTTTCAGTCTCTGCCTGGAACCCACATCTTCTTTTCTCAGAGTATGTGAAATGGCATGCCAACTATATGATTCCACAATACAACAAATATAATATTTAAGGCACTGGTAGAAATATACTGTAGGTTCTGGCTAAATGTCAAGCTGATGTCCCCTCATGTGTTTCAGATTGGAGCTGACATCTGTGGATTCTTTGACAACTCCTCTGAAGAGCTGTGTCGTCGCTGGATGCAGGTGGGAGCTTTCTACCCCTTCAGTCGGAACCACAACGCTCAGGGCTACAAGGTACTGTAAAGGCATTTTGCTCTGCAATTCTCATATTAGACTGTCACTTTTAGATTTATGTATCACAAGACCATTGTTTGGTCTAAACTGCTGCAGGGTATACCCTTCATTTCATAACATTGTATAGGTGCTAGAAAGTCCAAGTGGTTATAAATAGAAACTTCTGTCAGTATCCATGGAGATTGTAACCACACAATCACTAGCAAAACTATGTTGTAAAATGGGAGTGTCAGGACATTTGATTTGGGTTTAACACTGGGAATGTTAGCTGCTGAAAATCATTATGACTGCTGTGAGTATCGCAACATTTGAGCTTGAAGTAAAACATAGCACAGAGGCTCAGTGACTGATGCTCATGAAAGAGGTTGGAATTTTCCACTTTAATAAACAATAACGTTAATGCTAAATTATGTTAAATTACTATAGTATGATGTGCCATATGGTGTCAGACCCATAACTAACCTTTGAGTAGGTGATATTAGCTCTCTCCGCTCACAGAGCACCAAATACACAGCTACAACAGTGGATTTAGTTGCATGTGTATCATATGAAGCCTTTCCTAGGGTTTCGATTTCTAAATAGCATGTTTAATTTTTTTAATGTTACAAGAGAAAAGGCTGTTAAAAGGAGTTTTGGTGGAGCTGCCACAGCGTAAACTTCCCCAAATCCAACAGAACAAGACAGAGCCACTGGTATGTAGGACCCCAGTGGACGTGTTAGTTGCAAACTCTTTTTTTAATATAACCCACAAAATAATGTCAATTGAAATGCCACTGTTCTGGGATGTAATGCTGGGTCACCTAGCACTTACTATTACTTGCACTGTGCCATTTTTGGTTTTAGACAGTAAAACAAAAAAAACACCATCCAAACCCGCTATATACGTAATATCACTGTCACCACAGCCTCATGCACATCTCTCTCATAACATTCTTCATGTGGCATTTCCATGCTCATCACTGCTGTAAAAAAAAGTAACAGCACTGAGGTAGGGAAAGGGGGGAGCAGGGTTAGTCCAAAATGGTGTGTCTGTGTTTAGGAAGGGGTGGGGGGGTGTAGTTGCTGGAGGACAGGGACATGATGATGATGAATTTGAAGTACGATTTCCACTAAACGAGACAGCTAATGTGTGACCTTTGCTTTGCCCTAATCATGGCTCTCATCATACGGCCATGCAGGCCAGTCCAAACATGCACACACACATACACACAGAGTTCTCATCACACTCTCAGAGGTGCCGAGGGCATAAATGATTAGCCAGATGAGAGGAGCATGGCCTGTTAGCAGCTAATCACCCTCTCACTCTCCACTATCACAGAAATTAAATCATACTTCTGTTTCTTTCTCACACATTTCTTTCTCTCAAGTCCTCTCACCCATTCTCTTTGCAAAGTCTGCTTTTAGATTAGTTCTATGTAAAATTAATTTCTATTTTACTCATTATAAATAAAGGTTAATGTCCACAGGTTCATCGTGAACATGTTCCTTGTCTTCCTCCTTCCTCCCTTTGTACTCCAGCTTCCCATCCTGTTCACACCTTTCCCTCCTCTCGCTTCAACTTCTGTCTTTCAATTTCCCTCAATATTCTTCCAATTTCCTTCCCTCCCTCATTCGAACAAGCTCTCTTTCATCCTCCCATTTTTCTCTCTCTTTTATCCCCCTGTGAATAAAAGACAAATCTTTATTTTCTCTCCCCCTCCCCCTCTCTCTCATTCATCAACCCCATCGCTTTAATCCATCTTTCTGTCTCCAGCCCCAGGATCCAGCTGCGTATGGCGCTGATTCAACGCTGGTGGAGAGCTCTAAACACTACCTGCGGATACGTTACACACTTTTGCCTTACCTCTACACACTCTTCTACAAAGCCCACACCACAGGGGAGACTGTTGTACGGCCTGTCATGAACGAGTAGGTCATTCAGCAATATTATAAATATACTGTCAGGCCCTCATAATACCAGTTCAGCTATAACATGTGGTTATGCAGTACAATTTGGCAGAAGAAGCTCTGCTGTTCGAGGGAGCTATCAAAGAATCCAAGTAATGGTGATGGTTCTGCTGAGAGATCTAATCTATCTTTAATAAAACACATTAAAACCCATACATGAACATCAATCTCAGTTTAATCAATAATGTGAAATATCATGTAGGAGCACAGCAAACAACATTGACAAGAGAGTAAAGAGCATAGTAATGGTGACAGGTGACAGGTTATAAAATCCACCCTTATGCACCTGCATGAATAGAACATTCTAACTAACTGCGCAGCTGTGAATTAGCCAATCGCTGTGAAGCATATTTCAAAAAGGTGTTACCCACCAGGAAGTACAAGCGCAACTTCTGTGCTCTAAAGGTATTGACCATTTGTAGCAAATATAGAGTAAGAGTGTGTGGGAAAGGCTCTGCTGTTTGATGGGGCTCTCTATGGCTCTGAGTAGTGACGAGGATTCTGCCGAGAGAGCTAATCCGCGAAAACAAAATTACTGCTCCCTGCTTAATAAGTTTTAGCAGGGAGTGCATTAGATCCCCAAAACATCAGAGCCACTGTGATCCACAATCCTGAATCTATGCAACAAGCATGTTGCAATTACCCATGAGTAATAGCAAAGCCCTTCTCATCTGAGAGGAGCTCAGACAACATCCTGGCTTCCCTCAGATGAACTTGTTGCATAACACTAACAGTATCCTGGTTCAAGGGAAATATTCTAAACTCTAATGTTCCTGACTTCTGTGAAGCAACAACATGTTCAACTTCCCCCTGAATGCTTGCAAAACCCTACTCTTCTGTGAGGAAGATAAGACAGTGCACCCCAGATGCACATTTAGAGATACAAACAGTTATCTTGATACAAGGGAAATAGTCTGTAACTGTGTGCCTAGACAAGGTAGAAAATCTTATGTTCGCCTCTCCTTGCTAACCAAATAAGCAATAAGCAGGAGTTGAAATATAGGTTGCATTAAATGAACAAACATAAGCCAAACTGTTAGTAAAGTATTCTCACAGTCATCTGTTAAACAGCATGAGGTAGTAAAGTAATAGACAACAAAAAACAACTAATAACCGCCAGGGCAAGTGTGCCAAAAACCAATTCATCATTCAAATCACCATTTCGGATATTAGCAACAAGCTTTCTTTGTTAATACCCAATGGACACATGTACACATACATTGCAAATTAATACAAACATTGCAAATAAAACAGTGATTTCTCATTAAAACACATTCAGATTCAACAACACAGCAAACTGAACAACTAGTAGTAGCCTACAAAAAGAAGCACGCAGAAACCATACATGCTAATAATGAATGCTCTTCACAAATCGAGTCTTGAAAAGCAACACCACAGCGGCCATGTTTAACCGAGAATCAGCCAACAACACAACCATAGCTAGCTCAATGGCATTGCCAAGCAAACACAATCTCTACTGAGCCAAAACGCGCGATGTACACGAGCAATAAACAACAAGCAACACAGCAGTAGGCACTTACCTTACAACCAAGGGTCATGACGACTCGAAATCCTGTGAATGGGCCCCTGACAGAGTGGTCACGGTCCGACAGCAAACTTCAGCTTCTGTCCAGACACAACAGTTCGACAAGTTGAAGACGCAGCATTCTCTCCTTGATGAAGAAATCCAAATAATCCTTTATCGAGTTGTCCAAATAATCTTTTATCGAGTAGTCCAGAAAGGAGAAGCACAGATTCCACATATAACAATTATTAGCAGCCATTTCAAGCGCCAGGTGGAATTGCCCGCAGTGGATGGACTGCACACCTGCACGGGTCATTAGCCACACAGCTGTGAATGACGTCACTACAAGCGCAACTTGTACCGGGCTGTACCTGAATTAAGGCTGTGGTTCATTTAGCGCTTCATAAAAAATATTATTTATTTATTCCATGTACGTAATGTTAGAAAGGTGCGTGCAGCATATTTTCATAATATATTTACTTATTTAATTTATTTTGCGAATGTATAAAAATTGTCAGACTGTCAGAGATATGTGGTGATTTTATGAGCTGGGTCAAAGTCCCAGCATCCAAATTATAGGCTGTAAGCTTTAAGTGTGCAAAAGTCTTATTAATGATGAGGGTTTAAAAAGTGGTAATAGTTAAGCATACTAATTCTTTGGCCCAAAGGTTGTCATAGAGCAACATGATGGTTTTACACATCCATCCATTATCTATTCTGCTTATCCTTTGAGAGTTGTGGGAGGCTGGAGCCAAACCCAGCTGACATTGGGCAAGAGGCAAAGTACATCCTAGATAGGTCACCAGTCCATCACAGGGCTGACATGTAGAGACAAATAACCATTCACACAAGGAAAGCCCACAGAAAAGCCCTGGGTAAATCCAGGTTCGAACCCTGAACCTTCTTGTTGTGATACAATAATGCTAACCACTGCTCCACTGCACCACCCTGGTTTTACACAATGAATCTAAATTATAATGTAAAAGATACCTAATTGATTCTACACTCTTCTCTGTCATTCCCAAGGTTCTACTCTGACAGTGCCACCTGGACAGTGGACCGCCAGTTCCTCTGGGGGAAACACCTGCTCATCACACCTGTACTGGACCCGGTCAGCCAACACACAAACAAAAAACTAAAACATCCCAGAATACACATACATACATATTTTAACATTCCTGGGTATTTTAAATTCATTTGCTCACTCAGACTGAACATGAACGCACTGCATCATATCATCATATAGGGTGCATATAGAAACATACATGTAGTACAAACAAATGTGTTTTGCAGATGATGTAGATGAGTTACACATACACTCACTCAGTCATATATGCACACCCTGACCTCCACTGGGAAAACATGACATGGGATTTTCTTTGTTGCTCTCCCCTCCTCTCATCCCTCTTTCTTCTCTCTTTCATATCCTCCCTCTTTTCTCTCAGCTCTAATGAGAGCACTGACCTCATTACTAGCAGATTAGAAGTGCAGATAGAAGTGTGTATGGGTGTGTCTGTGCATGTTTGTCTGAGTATGTGTGTACAGGCGTGCACCTGTGTGTATTTGAAAATGTGAGTGCGTGTGTATGAGTGCAAACGTAGCGATCGCGGTCATGTCAGAGTGGCCTGATTAATAAGCAATTTAGCATGGCCTCTCATGAATTACAGAATAGTGGAAAGCGAATTGGATTCGTAGTGGGGCTGGAGATAAAGTAACTTCAGCAAGTGTGATTGTAGAAAAGTTTCTAATACAAGAAGTGCAAGGTTTATGCTTGCACTGCCTCAGGGTTTGAGATGTCCTGAGGGTTAGGGAGAGGAAAGGCCATAAAGTGATTGCACAGATTGTTATTTTTCTGAATCAAAACGACAAACAAGAAAGCACAAATAGCAGTCAAAAGTTCCCCTGCTTTGGGTCCTTTGAAGGCCAGAAGCAGAGCTCAATAGTGTAGATGGAAACTGTTTAGGATAAAAATAAATCCTTTTTCAGAGGGGGTGTTAGGGGCTGGCATCAATTATGACCAACTGCTCATTTTCCTTCTCTTTAAAAGCAATGTCCCCTGTGTCAGAGTGCCCTGATAAATTGAATGCAGTGAAATGTCTGCCATAGCATCTCTAAGGAGGAAAATTATGACCTTGTTTGTGATGGTGCAAAAATGTCATGCCTGAATCTACAGTACGTTAGATCAAACCTTTACTTACCATGTTGTGCTGGTGTGGAGCTCCATGGGTGACATGGATGCATTCAGCCATACATTTCTCATTTTTTCCATCATGACACACTCTGACAGCTACATGTTTGAAAATATTCAAGTGATTCACACTTCAATCACATGCAGACTTTCAATAAAAAATACATGCTGTTTTTCTCTCTGCTTGAAAGAGTTCAAATTTAAGATCAAAATCAGCCAACAACAGTTTGTAAGCTTTTGAGTAACATTTGTTCATGTGCCCAGATTTTGGGTTGAACCAAACCCAAGCAAAACACCAAAGATGCACCCTGCTGTTTGATCAATATTGACAAGACCCCATACTGAACCTCTCCTCCCACTTCTGCATACTGGAGTCCATGGCAGGCAAAAAAAATGCAAAATACATATAGTCAGCAAGCATAAAACTGCAGAAAGTTGTCTTTGTATCTAATTAAGACTAACTGAAAATTTTGATTTTTGTCTTCTCTCACAAATGATGTTAGTTGAGGAGTGCTGTGTTTTGACACGAAAACCTTCATCTGCTTGAGTAAAGTAATATAGGAGCACAGTGTAGCACATTGGCATAAGCTTTAGAAGTATTTTGGACCTCTGCTACTGCACCCCTTGAGAAGCATCCTTTCCTAATGACAGATCTGATGTGGCTGTATATTCATCTTTTGTGGTGGCAGGGTGCTGCTGAGCCACTGGTTTAAGCCAGGGACAGGGCAGGCGCTGAGAACAGAGCTCCTTCTATCTGTTACAGATGCATCAGGCTGTGAAGGGCCACATGAAGAGATTGTGTCAGTTACTTGTGTAGGGTCACACAGCTGATCTTTAACAGCCTTTCACATCCTACCTTCACTTTTCCTTTTTCATTATTCTCATCTCTCTGTCTCTCTATTTATCGCTCTGTCCGCCTGCCGTCCCTTTCTCTAATGATGCTCTTGCTCTATCATTCAGATCAGTCAATGCTTTAACCTTGATCTCTGTGATAAACTGGGGAGATCTCCTGCACTCGCTTTCTGTCATCCCCTCTGGTCTTCATCCATGCTTCCACTCTCCCTCCTCCATTACTCCCTTTTCTTTTTAGCTTATCCTTTCATCAGACATTGGCTCCCCTATCTCATCTGCATTCTCTTAATCAGCTGCTGTCAACTCACCCTTGTGATCCCATTTCATTTCATCCCAGCTCTCTTTCACCCCCCTCTCTCTCCCTCTCTCTGTCTCTGCGCCTCTCTCTGCCTCTCTCATCTACCTCCACTAACCATCTGATCATTCTGCCAGTATGAATCTTTGGCCCACCTGATCAAATCTTACCTTATGGCTAACTGAGCTTCAGTACTCTAAATGAGGATACAGGCCTCATGCCTTGTCCCTCTCAATCACAGTTAGCAGCCATGCTAAGTCCTGCAGTCCCTTCCCATTAGTCAGCAGGGTGAGTGATAGGCGCCGCGAGCAAATCAGACACCAGAAAACGAGGTATAAGGGGAGCATCCATTTCCCCAGGCTGTCATCCTGCAGGCTGTGCAGCAGTTGTGACAGGTGATCTGCCTCCAACTGTGAATGTGGCCCCTAAAGAGGACATTAAGTCATTTAATTTAGTTAGCAGACTATCACAGTAATACATCTTCATCATATTTTACTCTTTTTGGTGCGTCAGAGTGTTCAAATTTGCTCTTATTTCCCTCTGTTTAAGTATTTTTTGTTCCCTATTCTTCTACCTGTTTATTTCTTCTTGTCTTCCTGTCATCCCTCTTTCTTGTTCCTAATGACAGGCCTCACAGGGCAACAAAGTAGGACATGCAGCTGAGGAGCGAGATGTTGGTACCATAGATGCCTCTGACAGACAGCCTTGGCCTATACAGCTGACATAGTGTATTTCACTTTTTTTTTGAGAAGGACCTGTAGTTCGTTCTTTCTCTCTCTATGTTCTCTGTGTTTATCTTCCTCTCTCCCTCTGTTCTGCCCTGTCAGAGAGAGCAGGGAAGTGACAATGCTATCAAAGGCTTGGTGCTCTTCTATTGATTGCTCCTGTCTGTCCGCCACCTTAAGCCATCAAAGCCTGTCACCTATCAGTCGTTGCTGGGTGCTGTCTTTCCCATCATCTGTTGCATCATAGCTCTGTAGACTGAAATGTCACAAGGGCTTTGAGGAAACTTTATATCAGATGATAGGCAGTTTTAAAATAACTTTCCTTGATGGGAACATTTTATCTCCTTCTTATTTATTATTAAGTTGCAGTGATTTATAGCAGCAAGAAGCATCCATGTTTTCCTTTGTGGTGTATTGTAGCTTCTCTCCTCATGTTCAGCCTTGTAAGATTAAAGTGTCTGGATTGGTTCAGTGAGATTAAAGTAGGTGTTACTGACTGCAAACACAAATCAAACACAGGCATGCCTTCACACAAAACACAAAGCTGACACCTTTTGATGTCTGCTCCACAAATCACAAGCATATATGGTTGTGTTTAATGGAAAAAGCAAACATTTAAATCTCTGTTCTTGTTCTCTGCAGGGTGTGGACAGGGTGCGGGCATATGTGCCAGATGCTGTGTGGTATGACTATGAGACGGTAAGAGTACTCCCTGTGTCATTCAGTTTAAAATAGTTGCTGAAATATTTTCTTAGATTTAAAAAAGGAAGAATTTTTCTTTGTCTTTTATGTCATGATGACCATGAAATTCTGTCTCATAGGCAATGTGAAAAAAACTGATTTAATTAGGTTCTAATTACAAAACATGGTATGGGTGTTTCTTATAATTTTCTACCCTATTTACAGACATTAAGGAGAAAGAATATGAATCATATTTCAAGATAATGCAATCTGATTTAAAGCTACATGATACAAAAAATATCAAAGATCTGAATCTCTTTGATTCAGTCTTAAGACACTGAGCATCACAGCCTATGGGTCATTGTGTTAGAATGCATTAGATTTCTACAGGAGTATCTAATTAATTGGTAACATAAATGCATAGTGCTCAACATAAATGATTGCACAGGGGCTTATCGGTATAATGTTACATTAGTGGAATTAACACATACACAAAGAACATGTATCACATGAAAGTCTTTGGCTCGAGTTCTTTGTTTGAGACTGAGAGACGATAGCGATAAGACAGAGCGAGAGTGAGGACAAAGATAGAGTGAAAGAGGGGACAGAGAAGAGAGGAGAGAGACTATCTCCCTGACAGAGAGATAAAAAGAGGTAAAGTGAGTCCTTTGGGACCTTACGGCGCCACAGTGATGGCGTAAAGCGCCCACTGACTGGGATGAACGGATTAGATTACTGGTCTTGTTGCCGCCCCTTTGTCCCGGTTGGTCCCCTGTGACATCTGGGTAGGAGGATTGGAAGGGTTTGGGGGTGGGGAGTATTGATGTAGTGAAAATGACCATGAAAAACAAGTTACAGAGGAAAGAAATAATGGAAAAACAGAGGGATGAAGGAGTGAAAACAGATGGGATGGGGAGGTATGAGAGAGAGGAAAAGCAGAGACAAGAGAGAAGATGAGATTAACAAAAAGAGGGATGACAATTACTGTATGAAGACAAGTGGGAAGATGGGAGGACTGGCCAGCAGGAATAAGGAAAAGAAGAGAATACAAGGCAAGAGAAGACCTCCTTAAGGCAGACAATGAGGGGGTGATAAGATCTGAAATTGCTTATAGACGCTCCACTAACTCCAGCCCACACACACGCCCATTCTCTACTGTACTGTGTAAAATGGTGCACGTACACACACACACACACACACACACACACATACACACACACACATATACACACACCCTCAATAGAATGGGAGGGAAAGGATAAAAAAGAATTAGAAAATTCATACAAGAGAGAATAACAGGATGTGGAGAAGGAAGTAGGTAGAAGGAGAATGAGAGGAGATGAGAAGAGTTTCAAATTATTTTAGGGTTATCAAGAAGATTCAGTTCTCTAGATCATCAGAAATTAACTGTGCTCTATCTGGGCCTCAGAGAAATGAGTAAGGGGGCACAGAGAAAGAGAAAGCAGTACACTGTGAAATGTGTCTGCTCTTTAAATAAATGGCTCTTAGTAGAATAGCATAGTCATGCATTATATAATTATAATGTCAAAAATAACACTTTTCATACCCTTCTTAAATGACCAGTCACCGCCTGTTTGCATGACTTTCATTTTTGGGTTCTTTATTTTAAAAATAATGTACTAAAATAAAATTGTAAAGTAAAAGGAGACTATTGTTCTTCAACCCTGCTTGAAGAACAATAACCCTGGTCCTGTTTGAAAGGTGTGGTAATTTTACAACTAATGGTAGAAAATGCAAAATACACTGTTACAGGCAATATAAGGCCTGTGGTAGTACTTTTGTGTGTGGAAAATAACTGAGTTTTGGCTACTACAAGTCTGAACAAATTCTGTGTCAACAGCTGTTGCAGATGAAACATGATAGATAATCAGGAGATGTAGATTTTTGAACAATGTATAATTTGTGTGTAGCAGCACACGCTATATTTTGAATTTTGCAAGCTTATGCACTAAACTTTATGCAACAAACTGCAGTAATCAGGTTGTATCTGCTATTTGAAGAGTGGAATTTATTGCTGAGAGGGCCAAAAGTCATCATTTATATGTATAGGTTTATTGTGCTGTTGTAACTTCATAGTTAGTATTGTATCCCAGCTCAGTGTGTGTTTGATTGTAAAGTAGCTTTGGACCCGTAGCAGGTTTGCAGACCCAGACTAATAACAGACTTATTCACACCAATGGGAAAGACAGATTTTCCCTGCTGCCCAAGGCTTCGTGAAAGTCGTCAAGCTTGTATTGTAGACATGGCAATCGTTTTGTAAGGACCAAAGTTAAATATTTTCAACCCAGGTTTGTGCAATATTATGAATGTCCAAAATCTGAAGGGGTGTGACAGAGATTGTTCTGCCCACAGAGAATAATAAGAGTGTTCTATGTGAGTTAACAGATTATGTTGTCCCACCAATCAGATGTTACTACTGGGAAACCGTAAGAGAACGATGTTGATATGTTTCACCAGCTGGATGCTTATTTATACATCAGAGGCAGCAGTCCTCCCTACACAGAGAATCTGATGTCACCACTACATACAGGTATATACACACATACACACAGTTATCACCTCAATACTTTGAAGACTTCTGACTAACACTACAAAAAATGTGTCTTCTGTTATTTACTGCAATTCACATTTGTGTATTTGCATGACGGTTTAGCAACCATTTGATTCATTGAATTTAGCCTGGGCGAACCCCATGGGCTTGATCGCTGTTCTTGATGACAACAACCAGGCAGCTTTTGGGAGCTATTCGGATGATGGAGATTCCCGAGGTATTGTTGCTTTTCTTCTCATTTTGTGCCTGGTTTGTGTGTTCAATGTGTTGGTGAGGAGACAAGATCTAACGCATCTTGTCATTACCACTCATTACAGGCATTCTTTTTATGAGCATCAACAGTTTATCTTTGTCAAACACAAAGAATCACGAGTCATTGTGACTGTTCAAACACTGCTTAGTTAGCTCACACACTTTAACAAGTGAAGGTCAGTTATTCTACTGGTGTGTGACTGTATTTCGCCAAGGGTCAGGGACTGAGGCGCAAACATTAATATCATTAATATTAATATCTCTTCCTCTTTTTACAGGACACAGCAACTACATCACTACACAGGACGTTCTCTGCAGTTCATGTGGGGAAAGTTTCCCTTTGCATGTGTCTGTACCAGCTTCAACCAGCCCACTTATTCCTTCTTGATCTGAACTCTCAAGTTCAAAGTTCAAAACCACCAGAGACTTCTCGACTCTCCCAGTCCAACACTAAGCATGATTGATCCATGTTATGCTGTTGGTTGTTGACTGGCACTTATGTTCAAGCCACACAGCAATTATATCAGTTTTGCATGTTTAATGTATGCCCGTGATGTTCTTCCTGTACATTAGCATTACACTGGGGTTGGGGGCTTACAGACAGGAAATCCACTGGAACAGCTGTTTCACCGACATGTGGTTGGGGAGTTTGTACACTGGTTGCTTCACGGGTATACTTGATAAGAGTGTTATGTAAGCTCTGACTGTTATAATACGGTATTAGACTAGACAATATATATCAGTCTGTCCCCCTATTTTTTCAAAAAGGTATTTTTTTGCATAGTGTAAAATAGTAAATATGAGCAATGATAAATTGAGAGCATGGAATTACTTTAATGCATTAAATTAGACACATACTGTAATTAAAAGTCTCTGTTTATAGGGAGGTTGATAATGCAGGTGACCTATGCTATTAAGCAACCCAAACAACCTTAAATTTGAGAACATAACTGTGCCTCGGGTGCCTTCTCCTCCTATGTCCGGCCCTGTGACTCATGTTCGCAACGGAGCACAAGGAAATCCCTACCACTTGTGTTGCCAAACACCAACATACAGTATGATGGAGTTAAGGAGGTAAACACGACACGCTTCACCAAACACAGAATAAATACAAAATAAAAATTCATCAGGTGGCCAATAATATGACTTGAAATAATACTAATGTTGTTCGAGTGTGCTGGATGTAACAGGCAACTGTTTGCCAAACAAATTACCGCATCAACTTTTAAGGATCGGAAAAAATGGCTTTTAATCTGCACATTTAGGAATGATAAGTTGTATAAGGAAAGCAATCTATTGTTTGCGGGTTGTTTGAGTACTTGAATAAATAAATAATGGATTAATAAGCTCTACATAGTCTTTACACATGAAAAACTCTCATACAATATTTTTAAGTAGATCCATTTTGTAAGGAAACCTTGCTGGATAGATTCAGGTGGATGCTCTGCAGTGGTTACCCATGTAGGCATCTGCCATTTATTTCTAATAAGACCAGGAATGAAACCATTACTGTACATTTCAAGGTTAGCCTCTAAGTATAAGAAATGATAACAGTTTACATTAGGTGAGGATTGTAAAAGCGGCGTGAACGTGTGTATGTGTGTGTGAAAAAGAGAAAGAGGGAAAAGAAAATGACTAAGACCAATGATTCAACAGCCTAGGGCGCAGGAGCAAAGCCAAGAGTCTATAAAGTATCAAGAGGTTCAGCTAAGCAATACTATGAGATTTGCTTTTAGCATGTACATTTATGCAAAAGTGTTCATGGTATGTAGTTGTAGCTGTAGCTGTGCCTGTGTAGATCCTCAAGGTCTTTTCTAATGCCAATAATTTGAAGTACGCATTTATCAAAATGACTCTCAGTGGTAATCATTTCCCTGGGGGTGAAGGGAAATGTGCTGTTAAACCTAAACTTCTAGCTTGTCATGTCCACATTTGTCTCTATATGCCTAGTCGGATCTTGGCCTTTGGAATATAGCTCACAGCCAAATCGGCCATTAGTTCGATATACACCAAATAGAACAGCACTTTATAATATATGAGTCACACTGGAGTGTATTTCTTTCCTTTTTTTTGACTTGATAGCATTTAACCATTTCCTCATGGTCCTCTGTATTGTTGTTAAAACAGCCCAGTCCCTGTGCCTTTAACTCTTTTTTCTTTCTTCCCTTATGTTACTCTCTTCTTTCCTCAGTCTCCTAAGTTTTTATTCATCCCTCTGCCCATTCCTGCCTTTGCAGTCTCTTTTTCTTACTAAAATGCATCCCATATGCATTTTAAGACAATAGAATTGCT
This sequence comes from Lates japonicus, assembly GCA_033238685.1. Taxonomy (NCBI): domain Eukaryota; kingdom Metazoa; phylum Chordata; class Actinopteri; family Centropomidae; genus Lates; species Lates japonicus. The sequence goes on along the minus strand of BRZM01000029.1, from coordinate 2,859,321 downwards.
GAGGCATGATTCCAAAATAAAAAGGGTGGAAAGACATCTCGATGTCCTCTCACCAGCTGAGGATGCATCAGATGGTGACTGTAGGACTGCAGCAAGGGCCTCAAGACGAGCAGAGAATGACTCATAATTTCGGCAGGGGCTGTTGGAAACAGCAAGGGAAATTAATAGCTGTGTCTTAATTGATAGCACACGCAACGTTCCAGCCAATAATATTCTGTCTCAAGCAAAGCATGTCTAAAGCCATTTGAATAAGGAGACTGTACACTCCAAGACAGCTTAAACAATGCTACAGTGGCATCTCGGATTAACAACTACTGTATTGTCCCTGCTTTTCTTTTCACTTGTTGCCACAGGTTCTGTTCCCTAGTAGCCTCCCTGACCTTGGGGAGACCTACCTGGTGCGGTGGGAAATTGGTAACAGAAGAGTACCAGCGCCGACTGCTATCCAGAGGAGCATGCAGACAGGCTAAGTGCAAGGCCAGAGGCTTATCTGGGTAAGAGGAGATTTCTCGATGATGTTCCTGCCCAGTTACTGTAATAATATTGGAGGCACGCTCACATGCTGCAGGTCAAGGTTTGTATAAATTTATTTCATATACGCGAAAATCTCTGTGTTTTCCTTTTTATTTCCTGCTCAGCTAAGCAAATATTGAACGTGTTCCATGGTGCTTCTATCCAAAAGACTATGATACACTGTTACAGGAAAACAGGAAACCAGCTCAGGCATGAAAAATTCGATATCACTCGGAATAAGAAGCACAGGAGCATTGGTCGCCCTGGGTCACTCTGGACACTGACACACCGTGTTGAGGTCCATTACCACAGCGGTGACATGCTGCAGTTCAAGGTGTGTATTTATTAGTTTTTTTTCTTCCAGTAGTGGGTGTTACCCTGACTTTCTCAGTGTCTTTCCCAACACTTTTCCGACTGTTTTACTTATCTTCAGTGCACCTATTCTGCTTTAACACACACACACACAAATTCACTGGACACACTAATCACCTTCTCTTCTCCAGATCTGGGACCCAGCGCCACATATCGTTATGAGGTTCCAGTGCCGCTGACTTGTTCCTGCTGTTCCAGAGACTGATGAACAAGAGGCTTTTACAAGGTCCTTATTGTTCAACTCATTCGGGCATCAAAGGTCATAAGGAAAAGTACAGGAACCAAGATGTGAGTATTTTAATTGTACTGCTTCAACTGGATTTAGGTGGCCTTTGTGGCTGTTGTTTTGTGTTCTGATCTTTCAGCCAACGGGTTTTGGATTGATTGTTGTTTTGGAATTTGAGATGTTAGTCTCATTTATTTTATTGATTCGTAGGTTTAGGTCTGTCATGGTCTAACTCTCCCTCTCATTGTCCCTTAAAGTGGCCACTATTGGGCAGTCACCACTAGCCAATTTTGAGCACAGAGGCTCCTGTTAATAAGCAACAAAGTAAGACATTGATAAAAAATTATCAACTATTTCCAGACAGGAACCTTTCTTTTTTCCCCTGTGAGATAAAAGTAATGAATGCTGAGTCAACTCTCTGGCACTGTTCCCCAATCAGATATGCTCAGGAAAGTTGCCCTGTGTATCAGTGCCCAAAGTAGTTTCCTTGTTCAGCAGTCGTGATGAGCGTCACATGAAGCAGCTCGAGTCAGAGTCTTTTTCATATCTTTGCCATAAGACATTATTTTGTAAAGGTTTTCCGTATTTTTTTAGAAGTGCTGTTGAAATTTTACTAATTAAAAATTTATGAAGTAGAAGGGATGCCTGCAGTTCCTACGGGTTATTATGCTTATTTGTGTCAAACATATTGTGAATAACTCCTTGACAAGCCAATTCCCCCTCTCTCTCTTTTCTCACTGTCTCTCCCTCTCTCATTGGATTTAATCCTCTGTCACTTTCTCAGTTGGGACTCATCTGTGCCAGGTTTTACCTTCTCAGACATAAACCATCCAAGTGTCTACTTCCACTGTCATCACAGTTTGTCTAATACGGCTTTGGAGAGACAGAGCATCCCACCTATAAGCACAACCTCAACTATCACACCTGGGGTGTTCTCCAAGGACCAGCCTCCTGGTGTAAGTCCCACGCTGAAGCAGAAACGAAAAGAGTTTCAGGTGTTCAGAGAGTTTTTTCATACTGCTGTTGATAATATTTTACTAGCATACCATTTACTTGAAGGAATGTTTGAGTAATGATATCCATGAGTAAAAGTTTGACATTGAGCTAAATAATTGTTTACAGCAGCAACAGCTTTTCCTCCTTTTAAAGCTCCACAAACCACCCTGTGCTTGTTATGGCATATATACCAGAGCACTTGCCTGAATGTCTTTAACATCACACACACCAGAGACTGCAGAGGTGACATGTAAACAACCTTCCTGCACAGTATGTGAACTTGTCTTTCTCACCGTACTTGATGTGGTGCTGTTGAGTTATGAACGGCGGTTATAGAGTGTCATCATGTTTTCACCGGGTGTTGGTATATACACAGACAGGATGAGTTTCCAGACTTGGGCATTATCAAGTTTAATTGCTGAGCTGTCAAGACAGCTCCACAGGGTCTGACAATGTTATAGTCTTAGAGCAAGGGAATGAGAGTCTAGGAAAAGGAAAGGTGAGCAGATGAAAATTAGGAAAGAAAATTATAGAGATGGGATGACATGGGTTTGAACCACTGTCTTGCTCAGGACTTGGACCCAGTGTTACCATGTTGCTTACAATGTTGGGCTACAATTTAAAAAAGACAGGAACCAGTTTGCTTGAGTCAATTGTGAGCTCTTACCGGCTGATATACAAAAGAAAGTTACATAATAACATGCATTATGGTATGGCCTTCTAAGTAATAACATAGCACAATACATATAATTATAATTATGGCACCTAGTTTCCTTAATGGTACAGGTGTAGCTTACAAGGATACACAGGTGAAGCAAACATGAAAGAAAAGATGTAGTTTAAAGTTCAATAATAATTGATAGTTGAGGAAATCAGAGCCTAGTTATTAACTGGCTGTAAAAGAAGCAGAAACATGAGGAGAAATATAAATAGAAAGTTTTATAAGGCAGCTGAGGCTGTTTAATCCAAATCCTGTTTTATTTAGGAAGAATATCCATAGTCAGGCTATTGCAGTCCATGTTAATGTACCTAGACGTGTGAGGAAAATAAGAGAGACTGAGAGAACTCAGTTAGTTGGCTGTCATTCGTTGTTAGAAGAGCTTGGAAGAGCTGATGACCTTCTTCTTCTTCTTGAGTCAGGTTGTCACACTCATGTAGCGAGGCCACAAGGACACACACACACACGCACATATAGCAAGAAAAGCACACACATCCAAACCAATAACACAGAGACTGGGACAACCTCAGAGCCATATTATATTATGGTTTAATAACTTATGCACCAGAAGTGCAGGAGGCTGATGGAGTGTGACGGCCCATGAGTTTTCACAGAGGACGGTGACATGTGAAAGTGGTGATTTCCTGTCCCCCGCCACCTTCTATCTGTTCCTCATCACCCTGTCGGTAGTCCCATTCTACTCCAAGCACTGAAGATAACCATGGACCTTCTCAGTGGTAACAGAAGGAACGTCATAAAGTCCACACTGTGAACCCAACCCACTCCCACTCAGAACAATATATATTGTCACATATGCACAACTGCTGAAGCACACTAATGTATATGCATGCATAAAATCAATGCAAGCAAATGCAACATACAGCAGATCTGGTGCAGACAGACATGGTCATTAACATGTGATGAACTGTCACAGAAAAATTGAAATAAAAATTTAATGACTTAGGGCACATACAAGAGGATGGATTAGGTATGAGTTCTAAACCATAAACTTTGACAAGCACCAAAAGCTCCGCTTCTGTTATTGTTAAGTGGAGTATGGTAACCACCAAGCTACCGCTTTGTCATTACTTTTGGGGTTCTGTATGCTACATTTAGACTTACTGATTTTTGTTATACCATCTGACAGCAACTCAAATCCCCACAACCCCTGTTCCCCTGCTGATTCAAACTCAGGCCAGTTTACAGCCTAATTTAAAATTTTGGGATTTGAGGCACCATATTGCGCTATAACTAACTATGAAGTCTATCTTTAAAGAAACAGCTGCCAGTGCACATTAATTTGTATACAGGATAGCTGTAGAAATATTTTTCCCTACATCTGGGAAAACCATTGACTGTATTCCAGCAGCATTATATCATACCCATAAATACAATGAGAAACGCCCTGTCAGATGTAAAGAAAAAATGCTCATGAATAAATAAAGTGGCACACAAACCAACATTTGTACAAACAGATCAATTCTTTTACCAGCATTCACCCATCTCACACTTTCCCTTTGATTTCTCACTCTGTATCTCTGCTGCACAAGATGACCATATGGGAGTGCATCCCTTCTATATGGGCCTGAGACCACCACCGATGCTCATGGTGTGCTACTGCTAAACAGCAATGCCATGGGTGAGAGATGAGACATGCAAACATGTACACAAAGTCGCATACATGGTTGTGGAATACATTGCATTGCCAGCACATGCACATATACCATATGCAATGCAACTACACCTCACACACGTAGACACATAATCACACTCAATTACATATGCAGTGAGCATTTATGTATTAATGAGTGAGCCATTTTCCATGTTTTGAGCACATGTCCTTTGACAGGAGTCTTATATAAGGCCAATACAGTGCAATGAGCACTCTCTACTCATATCCACTTGTGTATATTTGCATACTGAACAGCAATACACTCTAAAAACATAGAAAAAATTATTATATAACACATTCACACACACTGCTATATCCATACATCTCATTTTGAGACAGAGTTGAGTTGCTCATTTGGCATGAATGTCCTTTTAAATCTATTTTATCATATGACGATGATAATATATGTCATTTGCCTGTCTACACTTACACATACCACTTTTATATGAATTTTCAAGGGACCCAAATGTCTTATTTGCTTTGTGTCCAGATGTGACTTTCCAGCCTACCCCAGCTTTGTAACCTACCGAACTCTGGGAGGCATTCTGATTTTCATGGTCCTGGGACTCACGCCTGAGATGGTGGTGCAGAGCACACTGCAGTAAGTCTTTGGACCCTGGTTTGTGTGTGTAACTGTGTGTATTTGTGTGTATTTGTGTGTGTTTCTGTGCCTCTTTGTGTATGTGTGTGTGTGTGTGTTTTGTGTCTGGCCCTGGGCCGCTGTTGATGGACTGCAGCAGCTGGGAGTTCCTCGCTTCATTGCGCTCTCTCATCTAGCCAATCTAAACACACACACACACACACACACACACAATCAAACAAACACTTTATGGATGCTGTCCCGTTTTGCTGCAAAACTACTTTTTTCTGTGCTGAACTGTTTTGACTTCCTTGTTTGTTTTTCTTCAACAGCTGATTGACGCACCTGTTCCACCTGCCTATTGGTCTCTTTACCAGCCTGTCGCTTATGGTTACGCCCAATCTACAAAGAGATAGGAAGACCTATAGAGATATGAAGGAAGGGTATACCCACGTAAGTGCCCAGATGAGGACTTTTTAAGATATCAGAATTAAGGATAAGAACAGCAAATAAGTGTTGATCATGTGGCAGAAAAGAACATTGACAATCAAAAACACAAATGTTCAACTCATATGTTCCCTATCCAAAGTTAAATTCAGGTTTCAATGAACCAAATCTAAACACAGGGCAACATCGTACGCTTTAAATAATTGTCTCTGTCACTGTCAACAGACTGTAAAGTGAGAAGGATCACAACGCTAAAGTAATGGATCATTAAGTTTATTTGTGATAGAAAATATTAAACTCATGTATCACAACTTCATAAATGTCATCTGCTGCAACAGAATGTTACAGGAACAATGCTGATACCGCCCACGCATATCCTATCCAATTACATTCCAGTGTTTATCTGCTTTTGCAGAGACAAAGATTTATTCAATCAGTGCCATACACAAGGAATATTTTCATTGCTCCTCATCCAAACAAATGCAATCTGATATCTTTTCTGTGATTTTAGACAGTGCAGAGACATGCACTCAGTGTGGAATAGACTGAGCTAAAGTATCTACCTGTGTTTTACAGTATGATTCACACTGTGATGGACAATAACTGCATAAAACTAAATTAGATAAAGGAAGTTACTGAATGAAGCTAAAATTGTAGACATTGACTTTATGGATTACACTGGCACATCCAGTTTAACCTGATGAAATGTGACCTCTAATTTCATTTGAACTATCCAATGGTAGGTTTCTCATCCTCTAGATGTTTTGAGTTTGTACCAGAACCAGTAACTCTCTCTTGACAGTGAAATATGAGGTTCGGTGACGAATAATATTTGTGCGAAATACCAAATCTGTAACAAAAAAAGAGAGTAATATTCATCTGTGAGAGCACTGTGTCTAACCAAGATAAGATATCCCATGTGGAAAACAGGCCAGAATCCCATCCTCATTATGCATCAGAATATAAGAATTTCCATCGATAATCAAGTGATCCCTTGAATATGCTCACAAAGCCCTTAACCTGCAAGGAGTTGACGCCAGCCAAAAGAATCCCGCATCATTAACTGGAATGAAAGAGGCAGAAAATGCAGTTACTACAAAGGCTGGCACATCAGCTTTCAGTTTTAGAGACCAACCAACCTTAAACTGCCACAGACACACCAGGCAGCCAAAGTAGATGAAGTTTTGTCCTCACTGAAGAGAGAAGAGCCAAAAAGCAAATGAGAGTACTTATATCTCATGTGTAGCATGCCATATGTTAAGAAAGGACTTACCAGATTTCCATATTTATTAGCAGCATCTTTGTAGCAAAATGTAATTGTTTATCCCTACCTGTTGACAGGGAAGGTTAGCCAAAAGCAGTCATCCATTCATTCAGGCTTTAATTACATCCTCACAGCTTATGAGCTCTGTAAAGCTCTGGGAGCTGAATATGCAGAAAAATAGTCATTCAGGACTAAAGTGAAATGCATGTGTTAACAAAAACCTTTTTTTATTGTTCTGATAGCATAAAGCACAAAGAAAAATTTGCTCTTTAAATTAATGCTATGTGCTGGTTTAAATCAATAAAGCAAAATCAGTTTAACTTCAGTTTTAACTGGTATCTTGTGCAGGATGTACAGTATGCAGATATTGACTACATACGTCAGCTGGACTTTGTCCTGACCACAGTTTAAAAACCTGCTCGCCCTGGTTGGACGTGATGAGGTGAGAAGGTATGAGGTTCGCTTTTCTTTACTCTGGTAATGACCTTCAATTGTTAAATTACTGATAGTTTTATGATTTGATACTCAACAGTTAGAGCGGTAAATATTATATAGTGATAATAAAGATCTCACAGTATATCTGTGAAGGCCGGAATTACTAGACACCTCTACCACCACACATACACAAGTAACGGTGTGTATTTCATTCCAGGATCCAGCTATCTCAGGCAATGAGACAGCTTATTACCCCTGCCTTTGAGAGAGGAAAAGCTGCGTGATAGTTCTACCAAATGGCCCGAAAACATCAGTAATGAAATTGTGTGTGGGGGAGGTAGGGAATGGGTGGCCAAACAAACGAGTCAAAAACACACAAGCATGTATTGATTAAAAGAGACGGAAACTAACAGACAGTGATGGCTTTGCATCAGGTGTGGTGGATATGATTCTTTTTTTCTTTTTTTTTCAGGTCTGGCCAGATTTCCAATGATCACAGTAGATGAATCTCTGACTGGGATACGTTAGAGGTAACAGTGTTTTCCATTTTCTCCCCAGTGACAGATATTATTTCCTAGCCCTCTCACGCTGGGCAGTACATGGCTTTACATTACAACTACCAACACACAGCATGTGAAATTGCTCCTTATGCCATACTTAAGGAAATGCAGGGATTACAATTAAAATTCTTTTGTTTTCAGCTGTTTCATTTCCTGATCATTTGACCGTCCTATTTCCAGTTTTTACAGGTCTTACGCCAAGATTCTTGACTTTTTCCAATACACAGTAACGTAGGCATCGAACCAGGATTTCTATACAGATACCATGAAGTTTGATGGCTCCTGATTGTGAGGACCTTGAGAGGACCAACGCAGGTCCATTCTCATTCAACCTGATTTCTTTTGATTTCCACATTCCCATTCTTTTGTCTTCATCTGTAGGAGCAGCGAATGAACCTGCCAGTTTTGTCCACGGGCACAGTTGGGGGGAAATGTCTTGGTAATCCACTTCTAGAGAACCTCCGTGAGTATGCCACGTAAGACATGCCGCATGTGTTCTTTTTTCTCCAATGCTATAATGAGGCTATTAAGCCATAGACATCAATACTGGTATGCTGTAAAGTGATTATATGTGTGTTTGTGTTATGTGTTATGTGTTTCAGCGCCCTCTCTAAAGCCTTGAGTCCAAACATCTTGGCTTAAAACCATATAAGACTCTGTGCATGGAACAGCGCAGCAGATACTCAGCATGGAAAGAAAGTCAGACACTATGACGCCCATAACCTCTATGGCTGGTCTCAATAATTGCTCCACTCATGGTAAGTGGATGTGTATTCGTAATTGTGCAAAGAATACAAGCACTTAATAATCACAATCTACATATTCAGAACTTAGATTAGACGAGCTGAAGAGAAAAGGAAAGCAGGCCTATCACTGCAATGACATTCTGGAAGAAAAATGCAGCCACAGGAGATGCATAACTGATATCTTCCAGCTATCCACAGAAATATGGTCTCATCAAATCTTTATTTATAATAATCACCAATGGAACCTTCATTGGTCCTTGTGGTAAAATTTCTTCTTACCATAGGAGGCCATATTGCAGAGTTAGCTACAAGAAAGGCTCAGATGCCTGGCACCACTGGTCCTGAGCCCAGGTGCTTTAGCAAAGGAATGATTTCATTTTAGCGCTGTGTTGAATTTAACAGTCACAATTAATTGGTTAATTTGCCTCTAAAATGAATGTACTTTATTTAGGAGGAAGAAGATATTTTTATATTCTGCTTGTTGCTAATTTATGTGTGTGTGGGTCGGGTTTATTTTACTATATTCATGGGGTCTGAAAAACTGGGACCTCAATAATGTTTGTGGGGGCCTGACAGCTTCCATGGGACCTGGGTTATGGTTAGACTAAGGTTTAGGGCTAGGTATTGTTGTGATGGTTAAGGTTAGAGTAAGGGTCTAGCGACGCATTCTGCCAATGACCAGTGTTTGTGTGTGTGTTATTTGTGTAAGCAAATCCCTCTTTCTGTGCAGTGCCCCGTTGAATGTGACAGGTAAAAGAGGCATAGTGGTGGACGAGGTCCACTTGGCTCTCCAGTGGAAAAATGGGCTGGACATTGGCTGGGAGACAACAATGCCGCTGGGACCAGCTTTTACAAATCCAATATAGGTATATAGACCATAATGTAAAATGCTCTTTAAGTTAAAACTTAATACACAACTGGTGATGAGTTTAAATTGTAATCAGTAATTTGACAAAAATCGGGTCTGTGATGCTCATAGAACAGGGTGCTTGAAAACTGTGTAACACAGAAAAGAAAAGTAATCTTTAATTTGGCGTGAATTTCAATTTTCCTTGTTCCACAGGCATGATGGAGTTCAGTCTGTTTGGCATCCCTTACGTAAGTATCATCATCTGATCTTTGGTTTTACTAAGGCATAATTCATTGATGTGACCTTGTCTCACTACAGATTACAGTCACTGAGTGATGTTATTTTGTTTGGTTAGACCCTTTTGATCAGAGGACATCTTGAGATACAATGTGAAGCGTGTCATTACAAGCCCCACCCCAACCAAGAGGCCCTGTGCTTATCTGTCATGACCTATACAATTTACTTATTAATTGAGTAGTCATGGTCCAGCCTTTCTATCTTTGCTTCTTTGTCCTGAGGCTGCTACTTCTGTCTCTCTGTCCTCTGTCCCTTTGGACTTCTCAGTTTGTCTAATACTGCCATAATCTGACACCTTATTGATCCCTGTATGGAAAATCATTTGGTATGCCCACAGCCCAAATCCACAGGTTAATACAGCAACATCCTCACTCTGGCAGTGTCTTGCTCAAGGACACTTCTAGGAACATGATGTTGCACCAAAAGCAGTGTGTGACCCTGGTTCCTGTGGCTGGAGAGTGCTCGTTGCAGTCTCACCAGCAACCTGACGTCCACATTTTATTCTTTCTTTTCTCTCTCTCTCTCTCTCACACACACACACACACATCCACTGAGAGTCTTTGTCTGTCAATCTTTTTCAGACGGGGGCAGACATATGTGGGTTCTTTAATAAAGCTGAGTATGAAATGTGTCTTCGCTGGATGCAGCTGGGTGCCTTCTATCCATACTCACGCAACCACAACGGCAAGGGAAACCCGGTGAGTGAATTAAGAACTGGAGAAAAACACTAACATAGAGATGTACTGGGCTGTAAACCCACTTAAATTAAAGTCGAGTTGGCCCAAGAAATATACATTTTGCTCTACTTGTGGTTATTTATTTCCTTGCTGACTATAATAATCACTGAAGTCCAATTCTCCTTCTTGTAACTCATACTGAGAAAACAACACACCGGGTTATCATGGCAGCTCCTTCAACCCAAAAGTATTAGTGGAAATTAGGCAGCACAGTACAATGTTATCCTTTACAATTCTGCAAAAGCTGAATGCTTTCAAAGGGTAGCGCTGATTTCACTGGCCTTAAATTATAGCATGGACTGGTGCTCACTGTATCTCAAGAGATGACACAAGTCTGCTGTAGTTGCCATATTCTTGTGCTCTGAAAGTAGGGGCACATGTTGCACAAATACAGTTATACAAACAACATTTACCAACACTCCTATTGTTTGCAAAAAATACAACCCCAGTTGCTTTCTCAACCCATCTCTCTCTTAATCTGCGTCTGACATATATATACACACGCGCGCACACACAAACCCACAAAACGATAGACCTGTTTGGTGGTGTAGTACAGGTATCTATCTAGCTGCATCTTAAGATGCCAAGACATCTGAGAATCACCACTGCCCTAGATCGATCCCACCGGGCGAAATTTCTCTGCACTGGAGTCTGCAATACTAGACAGGACACAGTTATGTGTGTGTGTGTGTGTGTGTGTGTGTGTGTGTGTGTGTGTGTGTGTGTGTGTGTGTGTGTGTCAATGCCTGTGCTTTTTAACGGCATGGAATGGGGATATCATTGAATTCTCAAGGTGATCTGGGCACCACCGCGCACCACCTAACCTCCACTCCACACACATACACACAGACTCAACTAATAATGGCTTGCAAATGCGTTTAAACATGAGAAAATTGACAGAAAAGCACACACGGCAGGAGAGAGGGGCTACAAAATGACAGTTTGAGAGGAAGAGATAAAGTCAGGGAGACCAAATGTAAGAGGAACAAGAGAGAGGATTGGTAAGAGAAGAGTACAGGTATTTATACGAAATAGGAGATGATGAACAGAAGGATTGAGGTGAAAAATACTGACAAGCAAATACAGATAAAGGAATAGGAAGGGGGAGAGACGTTCATAAGATACGAGACTGTGAAGGAGAAAAAATGATGAAGGATAAACAGGGGAATAAAACAAGATGGCAATTCTTAGTGTTAAATGGTAGCGACACAGGGTAGTGATAAGGATGAGTTGGGACAAGGCTGAATAAACAATTCTACCGGGATTTGAAACACCCATGATCAAGTCAGAAAGGAGATGTGTGGAGAGGAGGGTGGTACGGTGAAATACCAAACCAGGACTGAGACATGGAGAAAATGAACTAATGTCATTATCTATGTAGTCCATCAGACAAAAAAAGTGTTTTTTTCCAGTCTGCCATATAAAATTCCCAATCATCTGACAGTTGGGCAACTGTAACCTCCCAGCCTGAACAAGGTTGACACCAAAGTACACACTGCAAACCAGACCGGAGGGTACACAAGGTCAGAGACTGCAGAGAGAGAAAGAGAGAGGAGCTTTTGCAGAGTCATTCCCAGAGTCTGGCCACGCCTAGTGTCTCTTTGCCCTCAGACAACTTTCAGTGTTACCCCGAGATACCTTACCACCAGCAATATACTGCAGTGTCCACAGTCATATCAGAACAATGCAAAATTAATTAAACAAGATATATTCTCTGCCGAGCCTGCTTCAGAAAGTATCATATTCTAGTCATGTATATTATTATTCACCCAAAGGGGACATATTATTGTTCGCCTAAATATTTTCTTTTTCAGATGTGAGCTCTGTACGCAAAACAGAAACTCAAAGGTTTGGTGAGATAAAGTAGGAGGAGCAGACAGATAAATGAAGAGAAAGACTGAAGCAGAGGAGAGAAAAGATGAGAAGGGCTGACACAGCCAGATAACCTCATTTTCCTTGAGGGTGCGCGGTGGCATAAAAAGCACACACATACATATCTGTCTACAATCAGTGCGTGTCACGAGGCTCTTTTGCCACTATAACTGTGACCATAAATTAGGTGAATTACAAGATAGATTCTCTGTCTGCTTCTCACTTCTTCAGCACCCCCGCCTCAGCTGCCTCCTCATCAATTCCTCCTGGTTTTCCGCAGATGAAAAGTCTACCTTGAGGGCCCCAGACAGTGGTATAACTGCCAAGTCATGCAAGATTTGTGTGACTTGACTGAATGTTAAAAAGTAAAAACCAAGTTTTGGGAGTTCATATCTTGTTGATGATCTCAGCTCTATGCAATCACAGCATCAACATCAAAATGACAATTATTTTTTTTGGGAAAATTCATGAATCTTTTAGTCTATTGAACATCACAAAATAGTGAAAAATACCATACCCCACAGCTTCCCCAGAGCCCAAGGCCATGTCCCCTGTTGCCTGGAACTAGATTATTTTGCTTTATTTTCAAAAAGCAAAGACGGTAAACTATTGTAGGACATATACGAACACATGCATCTTAAGTTACTGAGAAATCTTTGATTGAGGGCTCAGTGCTAATTTGAGTGTTCGCCCTTTGTTGCAGTGCTTTCCTTACCAGACCTGTGTATCATATATATTCCACTTTGTGCACTAGCTACAGCAAAGGGTTCAAGCATTTTGGGGGACGGTCTTTTGAGTTCAGCAATGCATGTAAGTTTATACAGTTTTATATAGACAATGTCCTTGAAGTCAAAGACCGCAGGGTGCAAGAGCAGTATAATATTTATTTTGACGCGTGAACAAATCCCGCACACACCAGCTGTTGATGTAACTCTGTGAATGTTTTCATAGCCCTTTGTTTATGAAACATACTTTATGAATAGTTAACTTATAATGATTGTTAGTTAGACACCTAACATTTATGTTGATGTAAATCCTAAAATTTCAAATCCTGCCTCTCTTGTGGCTGTGAATTATTACAATTTGTTTTGTGGACAGTCTGGCACACAAGTGCAGCAAACCCCCACATTAAACCCTGCATGATATATATAAGTATCTGTTGATCCCTAGCCACAAGAACAGAAAATAGAGGAACGTCTAATAAATTACATTTGAAAATAACTGGACCTGATTTGAACCTGAAGCTTTAAGCATCAACGCCTGAAGCTGGCCCTGAAACCCATCAGCTTGTTCAATTAATCCAGTTCAGCTGGGAAGCAGAACTTCACGTGTCGGCATCTTTATATGTACTCTTTCTAATTGTGAAAGGCAGAGCAAGGTCATACCTACCTGGTCTGAGTCATTGATGAGTTCCTCTATCTCTTTATTACACATGCACAACTTAGCATGATACTACCTACCAGAGAACACATCCGATAGTGTCATGAGGGTGCAAAAGCGAGGGTGACTGAAAAGGGAGGCAGGTAGAAGAACTCCTACTTCTATATAATTACAGTCTTGTGAACTGCTCAGAAATTAAATGATAATCTGGTAAACCTTAGTCATAAGAATATAAAATGTTTGTATTCAATCATGTGTTGCTAGACCTGTACTATAAACCACTGGGCCATCAGGTTAATAATTATTAATAAATCTGACCCAGCTAAACTGCAGCTGGAAGAAACAAGTCATTATTTTATTACCTCAGACACTTTTATGACTGCATCTTATCATTTTTTTTCTTAAATTGAAAGACAGGACACACACACACACACACACACACACACACACAAATATAGTACACACCAAGACACATACACACACATGGTACTTCATAGGGAGGAACATATGGTGATGACAGCGCTTCAGCTGAAAATCTTCATGATCCTCAGAGTGTGTATGTGTGTGTGTGTGTGTGTGTGTGTGTGCTTTTTGTCCTCACTACAGTTCCAGAAAATGAGCTAATACGTTTAGATTGGCCCATATTTACAAAACGACAGTACACCGTGTCCTCCTTTTTCCATCCTTGTCTCTTAAGGGGCCATTGCACTTGTTGGCAATTAAAATTAGGTAAATGTCAGCACAGTGTGTGGCAGAATAGGCTGAGCATCATTTATAGGTGCACGCAGGCCATTTGAGTATTTCTGGCATGCTACAAACTAGCTGGTGTTGCTGTCAGTCTCTCCTCATGCCTGAGGTTATTCATTTCCAGCACTGTTGTGAAATCCAAATGGGAAGGAGTCAACGCTGCAAACAAAATGACGAGATAAGAGAAATTCAGCTATGTGTAAATGTACATTTATTTCACAGACAAATCTAAAAGTCATACATTCATACTCTGCTGGCTTTTTTTCTGTGTGGCATTGCATGTCTGTGTATCTGTACTTGTAGCTGAGATAAATGAACCATAGCCAGAGCTTTTGAAATGTATATCTATTGAAACAGAGAATGTGTTTACTCAGACACTGAGCACTTGTCTCGTGCTACATGTAAACAATTGCAGTCAGTGGATATTGTACAGGTTTTCTTGGACTGTGCAAGAGCAAAAGTGTAAGGAATGGATTTAACAGTGGGTTTATCTGCTCTAACCTAAGACAAACTCTTAGCATGTTCTGTGAGGTTACAGTTAAAAAACAGGCCCAATTTATGACCAGCACATCCACTGTACAGTACTTTTCCACAGCGTGAAAGCTACTGTGGATTAATTAACACAATTTTAGATTTTCTTAATCACCATTCATTTTGGTTAACGTGTCTGTAATCACTATTTTTTAAAATATTTTTGTTCTGTCAGAGACAAGACCCTGTTGCTTGGGATGCCACCTTTGCCGAAGCGTCCCGGGATGTCCTGAACATCCGTTACACCCTTCTGCCCTACCTGTACACACTCATGTTTGAGGCTCATACCAAAGGAAGTACAGTAGTCAGACCCCTCCTGCATGAGTAAGCGAAGCCACACAACACAAACACACACACACACACACACACACACACACACACTCACATATACATCTTTTCTGCTAACACCATGGCTTTTGGATTGCATGTAATCACTTAATCAAATCATTTAGTTATTAACAGCATGGATCTTTTATCCTGATTGCTGGCAAGATAACCTGATTTTATACTACATTGCTTCTCATTAGTATGCAGAATGTCACATGTGGTGGTTGCTGGACTAAAAACCAATTTAGGCAGAGCTTTCGTTTTAGTGCTTCACCACGTTTTCAGCACCAGTCTGTTTTAATGCACAACTCATTTTCAACTAGTTAGAAAATGTTATTATCAAAGCCTCTGTTATTAACTTCAGATGTTAACTTAAATGCCCTCTGTTTATATATCCATAGATTTTTCAGTGAGGTTAGGAAAGCTGGTTTGTGACATTTGCTCAATTGGATAACTTGAGAAGGTGAGAAAATTAGAAGTGTCTTCCCTCCCTTAGCAACTGCCATTAAGAAACCCTTGAGCAAGGCACTTCAAATCCAGCGAGACTGTGTAGAGGCCAACTGTAGATGGTTCTGTCTGCACTTGGCAGCTCCCTAATATGAATGTGTGAAACTGTATGAAAAAAAGACATATTTGTTCATTTTAAGAGACTCTTATAAAGTCACAGATGGTATTTAAGGAGCTGGCAGGGTGAGTCTGGCAGGGTTATTTGGCTTGTATCTTCAAACCATTGAATTTTGAATGAGTACTTGAGCAGTTGTCTGCCCTGAGGAGACAGGAGAGAACATTAGAAACATATTTTTTCAGTCAGGTTTAATGGCCTCTGTGTTGTCATGTCACAGGTTTGTGAATGATAAAACTACATGGGACATCTACAGGCAGTTCCTCTGGGGACCTGCTCTACTTATCACTCCTGCCCTCGACGAGGTATAAACACGCATTTGACATACTTAAGCTTTTTTTCACCTGTCCTATTAAGATATCACTTGATGACACTTTTCAGTCATTTTAGGGATAGTTTCCAGTCAATCTCCCCTGGCCTGTAGTTCTCTTTTAGTTAACTGATTTTGTCAACTGACTTTGATTGACAGGGAGTCAGGACTGTGGATGGCTACGTTCCTAATGCACGCTGGTATGACTTCCACACGGTGAGTTGTAAAAGTCTTCACTGAATCAAAAGCCTCTCCTATTTTATCTTGCATCTACACGTTCAAGCACACCCTTGGTGCAGCAACACAGTAGACAACACTGAAGCAAATTTACAGAAAGAGGTAACCACATCTGAGTGGCTGATTAATTAATGCATAATGTAGCTGTACTTTGATAACACTCCATCTGTGCACCTCATCTTGTGATGCACATGGTTTATATCCAAATATATATTTTTTTAACAAAAAACAATATATGCAGACTAAGACCAAAAAAGCGACTAAAACCACAAATACAACAAAAACCCATATGAGAATGTAATAAGAGACATCTATGACAACATCATTAAAGAGATGCAGCTCAACAACTGCAGAAGGCGCCTTGATGACAAAAGCAAACATCCAATCACTCTGTCTCTTTCTAGCTAGGGGACTCCCCATCTGTTAGATGGCATCATAAAGCCAAACAAAACATGAGAAACAACAGTTTAAATGGGGGCATGCGATGGTGGGGAGGAGTGGTTACTTCCAGTTAACTTGTCCCCTCAGCATAAAAGGAGGAGACTGTTAGACAAAAGGACCAAGGACAAAGTAGAAAAATGCTGGAATAAAGAAGTTTTCAAAGACTTCCTTTGCGTAATAAATTACAGAAATGTTTCAGATGTAGCCTTTATAGATGTCACAGATTTTACTGCATGCTTTGTGATTTACCGGCGCACAAATGGCAATTTCCCACATAGGAATTGCTGAAGAAAATGAATCAAAGTTTAATTACCGAAAGTATTTCTGGTAATTTAATAGTATGTAATTATTGCTGCTCTCATCAGGCCAGAGATGTTGGAGTGCGCAACCAGATGGTTAGCATGCCGACACCCATAGATCATATTAACCTTCATATCAGAGGAGGATATGTCATACCCTGGCAGAAACCAGAGAACAATACATATTACAGGTATGTGCTCACACATCAAGGCTAACACATTATGACAGCACACAGCTATAGGTCAGCATACTGTGTGTTTAGTGTGAGGTGTGTGTCTGCTTCTGCAGAGAGAGGTGTTTGAGTGTGTCTCCGTGGAAAGCTAGGTAACAATGCATGACCAACTCTCATCAAACTGAATGTCATCTATGATAGTTAGTGTGTGTTAAAGAAAGAGGCAATGAGAACAAAAGAAGACAGTTAGAGGGTGATGGGTGTTCTAGCAGCAGGGAGATCAGGTGGATCCCCCCAGCAGGAATGTTAATGTATTTGTCCTCAGCAGCAGGTATTAATAGACGTTGTCCTTTAGCAATCTGCTATAACCCTCTCCACCTCCTTTTGTTTCAGTCGGATGAATCCTTTAGGACTGATCGTTGCCCTAAGCGACAGTGGAACTGCTGAAGGATCATTCTTCTGGGATGATGGGGAAGGAATAGGTAAATGAAAGGTCACCCTAAAACACCCCCACCCATATGAACTATAATAACTTTTCTTTATCTATAGAAGCAGTTTTGTGAATTGGGAAGTGAAGATCAACATGAATGTCTGCAATATCCCCAATATCTCTGAGACTCATGTACAGCATGAGAAAGCAAGTTGTTTTTTTCACTGAATATGAATTTCTGCATTGATTTTATCAGTGAGACACAGTCTATCTGAATATAATGTAGTCTCTCTCCACTTTCTTACTGGTTTTCTCTCTCTCTCACACACACACACACACACACATTCACACACTCACGTACAAACAGAATCAGCCTCTGAAGTGCTTCTGTGAGAAGATGCACTCCTCTGTGAAAGGCGTGTTTCTGTTGGGACAAAGAAGAGAGGGAGCGATAGAGAGAGAACGAGGAATGACAGAGAAGGGGAGTGACAGAAACTATTACAGTAATTCCCCGTGTCGCTGCCTGGAGATATGCTCCCCATCACTCCTCTTTTATCTGCTCCCTCGCTCCTCTCTTCTGCGTCTCCCTGTCTGTCTGAAGTGTAGCCTCCCTATGTCGTTCTTGTTTGCTTTGCCTCTCGCTTTAGCGCCTGCTTACCTGTATTATCTGCTTTTCTGCTGCTTTTTTCCTTCTTTTTTTTGCATTTTTGAGTTTCACTTTAGAGGGTTAGCTATTCACTCTGCTGTCAGTCAGGCTGACTCTTCTGTGCATTGGTCAGTCATTCATCAGTTCTATGTTCACTCACTCAGGCAACCAATCAATTATTCAGTCTTTTATACAGTTAAGCAGTATAGCTAGTCAATTATTTATTTTACTTACTATTCTAATTCTATTATTTACTTATTCAATCAACCAGTAATGAGGTGAGGTCATTCTGTGTGATGAGTCATTGTGTAGATGAGTCTATTAATGGTTCAGTACTGTACAGTGTTCATCCATCCAGTCACTCAGCCATTTTCAGACATTTATTCATGCAACTACGCAGTGTTTTGTTCACTCATGAATGCAGCCCCTCACAACACAACTTACTAATTGGTCTATCTCATCAGGTGATCACTTATTTGTCCATCCAGTCAGTGCAATGAGTATGAACTCAGTCCTGCGCTCAGTATGAATAGTTCTATCCATACACTCCATCGTTTATTCAGCTGCTATCTCTCTGTCCCTCTGTCATTCACTCAAGTAGTCACACGTCTATTTTTTCTGCCCCTTCGTTTCTTGCTCTGTATGTAATTCACCCTTATTTTCTCTCCTCAGACACGGTTGAGCGAGGAAAATATCTGTGGACCTCCTTTGCAGCACAATCGGTGAGTTCAAGGGCCAACTACATGTCACGTCTCCCTTTTCTTTTCTTTATCATCATTATTGTTATTAATGCAGCCAGACTGGAGAATAGGCCCATGCTTTACTATGCAACAGGGCTCTGGTAGGTGGGTGTCAGAGGCTAACTGCTGGAAACCATTAGCATAGGATTTATGCCTAACTCTGGGGTGGTGATTTGAATTGAGCTTTTTCTATACAAAGTTCTGGCATTTAAATATTTTTGACACCTGTTGTTAAATCACTTAATAACAGCAGTATTATATCAATCAAAAAGTAGATTAATTTTCATTAGACTTTAACCACAATATACAACATCTTTAACAATAACCACTTCAGTTTTTGATATAATAAAAATGGTAAGGTGGCAGAGAGAAGTTACACAGATGGCAGAAGCCTTTTTATGGCTATTCTACTATTTTATTGGCTTGGTCCTCTCATTGCTTTTGATGTACAATTTAGCAGTCCTGTGCATGTCATGGTGACATTACAACAATTTTATAATGTTAAGAAGGGAGAATGAAACAATAGATACTGTAGATACTGATGTAGCAGAGTCAGTTTATAGAGTTTTATGCTCAAATCAAATGCTCCAGTTGTAACAGCTAAGTCGTTTGTGCCAACAAGTCACAATGTCATTTTCATCAGGTGCAAGGCTTTTGTTGTGCATGCACCTGCTTAGTATTTTTGTGGCTCAAAACTAACATGCTCGCACAGAGGTGGTTGGAGTGGAGCAGCTGTGGTTGCGTTTATGCAGGTCACTGTGCGTTCCTGGTACTCGTTTTGGCACAAAATTGCTCTTACATTTCTGCCTGCTTATTCAACCTCTTATCACAAACACAAGCACAAACAGCAATTTTGTGGCTTTAGTTGGCAAACACAAACACTGATTCCAAAATGACAAAAAAACAAAAAACAAAACAAAACAAAACAAAAAAAACACTTTCATGTGTGTTGCACTTGCCTCTTTCACCTAGTACAGATTTAAAAATGTATCAAAATACCATACCAAATACCATACCAATCACCAGTGTGGTCAAAATCTGTTCTAGTTAGATTAATGAGTGATTCTTATAAATAATGCAATCCACAGATGCTTCCCTTAGGCCCATCCCTTAGAGTAGACTGAATATTTGTAGCCATCATCAAGCATTAACAAGGATATGCACTCCATCTACAGCCTCTAATTTGATGAATATTCTATGTGTAATGGGTCATTAATCAGTATTTAATTAATTAAACAGAAGGACATGGACATGTCCAAATATTTGGACAAAGGTCCAACAAAAACCAGTGCACTTAAATGCAAAAATCTTACCGTGCAACCCAAGCAATACAACCTCAGCTGTGTCACCCCATCAACCATGGCACATACGCTTTTATGAGGAATCATGACATTACCAACCAGTTAAAAAAAACTGGGGAGATGAAGGACAGCTAATCTGAAATTGTGCCTGCAAACACAAGCAGAATTGTGACATTGACATTATGAAAGCACAAACATAGAGCCCAAGCATTGTTGTGTTGTGTTGTGTTGTGTTGTATAAGCACAAGTCTTACGGCTAAGTTCAGTGAGAAGGGAATGTTTACCAGGCCACAGTCTGATCACATTTTGACTCAGACATGACAGAAACTCCCTAATCACTGGGACTAATGGGACTAACCCAGCCCCATTTGCTTCTTAGCCAGGCAAAGGCACACAATCACACACAGACACACATTAATGAGCATGAGTTTAATCACAAACATGCACACATACATTATGTGCACACATCTACAGTATACACGTACACACATACAGCTACCATGGCCAAACATCTGTGGCTGTCCTCTGCCTACCATCAGGCTCATTCCAAAGCAATTTCACACAGCGATAAAACAGGCACACTGTCTGACAGCCAAAGGGGGAGAGAGAGCGAGAAAGAGAGCGCAAGTGTGTGAGTGTTTTTGTGTTTGAATGTGCTTGTGTGTGTGTGTGCATGTGGGTGTATGTGTGAACAGGCAGATGTGAGAAGATGAGGATAAGTTGGGCAATGAGGCCAGTGCTGCCTGGCAGATTAGCAGATCGCATGCCATTTTGGATGGCTATCTGAATGTAGATGTATGTGTGTGTGTGTGTGTGTTCTTTTAGCACCATATGAGTTTTGGACCCTTGGAGTGAGGTTGTTTTTGCAAAGTGAGAACATTTTAGACTTCCTCAGTTTTTAATGGGCTGTCAGTACTTTTAATTGATTAATTGATAACACGTGTGTGTACGCATGTGTGTGTGTGTGTGTGTGTGTACCCGAGCATGTGTGTTTCTCGCGTGAGCATCAGTATGATTTAAAACTATTCAGACAATCAAAATCTTCATGCAGAAGATTATCTACTCAAAGCAAAGCATAGAGAAAAAAATATAATACGGTGGATATAAAACTAATGATATGGAGAAAGATACTCAAACGTTAAATCTCACTCAGTAAAGAGATGAAGCATGGGATAAAAATGAATATAAGAGGGGTGGGGATGGGGATGGGACTCTGTGGCTCAGCTCACTAAAGCATATTTTCAGTACATTGTACAGACAACAGTGCAAGTTTAAGATTGATGACCTGATATTATATTTATCCCATTTATAATAACCCTCTTGGTCTCTTTGCGTCACCCAACACGTTCTCTTCCAGAACACTTTGACCAGTCAGGTCGTCCACAATGAACTGGCCCCTGTTGACCGCTTGACCCTGGGTGTGGTGAAGGTTTGGGGCGCAGGCAGTGTTAGGATCACAACAGCGACCTTAACAGATGAGAGTGGAACGGCGCATACACTGACCCCGCAGCACAACCTTGACACTCAGGTGAGTCTTCTAAATATTTATCTGTATTACAAGTTACAGTTAATGCAGTACAAGCTAAATCATTTAGAACTAACTCTTTTTAAATAGCCTTAGAATTATGTGCTCTTCATGCTTTCTGCCATTGTGTTATAGCCTCTCTGTGATAAACACAATTCAACAGACTGTTGGCCAAAACCATCAAGTACAGGAAATGGTCTATGACCGCAAAAGCTCTTAACAAAAATGAAATGCCAGTTTCTGGAAAAAGAGGGGTATTTTTGTGCACATAGTTGTAGACTGATAACTGATAATGTGTGTTAGATCCTATTTACTTGTTTGTTTATATGTTTTATTCAATTTACCATTAAACAAACTACATTATACTGAAGGTTTATAACCACAGAAAAAAAAACATTGAAGAAAAGAGAAAAATGTTTCCAGTTTCCAATTCCAAGCGAATTGCCTCACAGCATTTTCTTAAAATCAACTGCAGACATTGTTATTCAATAACAACTGTTTTTTTGCAAAGTCATATTCACTGATCCTTAAGAACATAAATACTAGACTGAGGCATCTGTTAGGAGAGACAGGAAACTCAAACAGTAATAGAACAATATCAACTAATATGTATACAGGTGTACATATTTCACTGCATCACGCATATGAACTCAACTAAATTTCTGCTCTAGTAACCTCAAAATTCATCACTGTCTAACATGCACACAATCAGTGTCATTGAATTTAATAGTGGATTTGTGCATTAATATCATAGCTTAGTGAGCCTCTTTCATCATTGCATGAGCACATCTCATAAACACACCCCAGCTTTCATGTTGATTGAGCATTTCCCTGCCAGTCAAAAACTGTCACTGGAAAAAAAAAAAGGCCTCAGGTTCACAACCCAACCCCTGCTGCTCCGCACTTTGTCATCTAATAGCTGTAATCAACTCTGCATCCCCCTCTGACACTGTTGTTTTGTAATGAACACAGAGCTGAAGACTTGACTCAGGACAGCGATTTTAACGCTGCTCATGTAAAATGATTGTCATTCCCTCATGCTCTCTCCATCATCTGCTCCAATGGTTTAGTGGGAAGAAATGTGACAGAAGATCATGGGGAATTGTGTACACAAAGCCAAGCCATATGCCCTGTCAGAGCATTTGGTCATTTGCCCAAAGTGCCTTGCAGTACAACACTTAATTTCATTTTTAGTGGCCACTGTGAAAATTGAGTACTGGCATACTGTCTTTATACATACATACTTTACTTCAAAGGAATTTCCCACAGTATATGTGTCTAAATCTCCTTTGTAGTCCTCTGTAGGGAGATCAGTGTCAGCTGCAAGGTTCAGCTGGAGCTGAGGACACTTCAGAGAAGGGGGAATGTTCACTAAAACAGGCCTTGGGATGAGGTCATGTGGCTGAAGAACAGCCTTACTAATTGTTCAGAGAGGTTGTAGAGATCTAAAAACACAAATAGGAGTGGGGATGAAGAGAAATATGATCATATGAGGAGATACATTGCTATCACCTCCACCTCAAACATATATGTGTACTGTATATGTTTGAGAAGGAGGATGGGTGATATGGAAGACTACCACTGAAGGAGGAAGCAGGAAAGACAAGGCTAGGTTTAAAAGGATAGCATGTGTTCCCTCTCCTCATTTGGCCTCTGATAAAATATTCCTGTCGAGGTTGTGTACTGTACTCAATGCACTTATCAGGAGCATGAAAATGATAGCTACAGCAGCTCCATAAATTATCGTAGGTGAAAAAGCCCAGAAGTCGTAGATTTATACTGTTCTTGGAGAAGATGGACAGGGAGAAGCAAGAAGAGAGGGCAAGAATTGCAGATGAGGAAAGTCAGAATGACAGAGGGATTTGGAGGGTGTGTGCATGTGTGTTGGGGATGCATGGATGAGTTGAGAATAATGAAAAGACAGAAAGACAGTCCATCTTTGGGAAGGAGGGAAGGACGGACAGAGCGCGGCGGAGGGAGAGAGAATGCATCACAGAAAACAGATGGAGAGAGGAAGAGAGAGGTGAAAGAGATAAACAGGGAGAATGAAGAATGGGTGGAGGGAAGGAAGAAGGGCAGAGAGGAAGGAGAGAGAGGGAATGAGGATGACACAGTATGCGCATGGTAATAAGTGGTTTTTCAGCACAAGACAATCCATTCATCTCTCTAACTATTGTCTGATAGGGTAACAACTTGAAAGAAGCAGTAAGCAGCTGGTACAGTGTCATTAAATACAGTGAGGTAGGAGAGCTATTTCTGTTTAGTACAGGACGAAATGTTTTATTCTGAACATTCACAGAATGGTTAATCACAAGTATGCCATGGCTCATTTGACTTTACTGGGGACCCATGCTGTGTATATGGCATAAGTAAAATGGTATTATTGTGTTTTCTAGCATATACAAGATACATAGCAGGATGAATGCACTGTACACTGCCTTACATTTGTCACATTTAGCTGACGTAACTTAAAGGAAGTTACTCTAAAGAAACTTTGAACAAGTTCCATCCATCCGTTTATCCATCCACGATCAGTACCTGCTTGTGCTCAACATCATAGAGAGCCTCATCCTATATGGAAAATGTCCTGAGTGAAAGGTAGGGTACAAACAGCACAGGTGTATCACAGGGCTAACATTTACCTATTATCTTATATATTATCTTCATAATATCTTGCATCTTTAACATAGTCGTACAATGATGATAATGATGTTTCCTAATTTAATGAGAACATGAACTGATGACATGTTTCAGAAGTCCTCTACAGAAAATGATACATTACTTCTGTTTGGGCTCTCAGAGACCCCAGCTGTAAAACAAAGTCAAATACAATAGATTTACATTATTATGTATTATTATTGATGTTGATGCTACTTTTCATGTAGCACTACACCTTCAAGTTCCAAATATGTCTCTTCGGTTCTCTGTTATTGGAGATTTATAACAGTTTGTCCAAAGAGGTCTACAGGGACTTACACCACTCTGTGGTCTAAATGACACAAAATGCAAGTAACATCATTATGCAGGATGAAAACCTATAAAAACCTGTGTATTACTTAGTACTTTTTGACATACAGCACTGGAGTCTGTGGGGCCCAGGATAAATGAAGAAATAAAGCCAATGTTAAAAAACAAGTTTAATAGTCCTCTCTCTCTCTTCCTGTGTCTATAGGAGCTGATCATAGATGCTACTGCAAAGTCTGTCCGGGCAGATCAGCGTTTTACCTTAACATGGAGGACCAGCATCTGATCAAACAAACAAACAATGAACATACCTGTATATAATGGTACTTTGCCATAAATTATGATGTGAAGTAAATGCAGTGTTTTTTGAACATGAAATCACTTACTGTGCCTTTAAACCTTAAATAACATTAAACTGAATGGAGTACAGGCAGAAATAATGCCAAAACATGACGTGTTTATTTTACAATACATAATTTTTGAAGGTAATCATTTTGTTTTTCAATATCCTCAATGCCAAACAACAAATTAATAAAGTGCTTGACATTGAAAAAATCTGTATATAGTATTGGCTGTCTCTGATGAGACTGAAAATAGTGGTGTGAGCTGTTTCCATCACACATGCTAGTTACTTTTGGGGAGTAATGAGAACACGTTAAAGTTAGTTGCAGTTGCTGCAGCTAAAATTTACGTTTGAATTATTCTCAGTTCACAGCTGTTTGGGGGTAAAGCTCAAAATGCCAACATTTCTTCTATATTTCTATCCTTATGCCTGGTAAAACCTATAAAGAAATGTATTTTCTTTAAAAATGAGAATTTATTCATTTTCATTTTCATTATTACCAAAAACTTTAACTTTGCTCTTTGAATCTGAACTTCATTTTTGTAATGCCTGTTTTATCAACAAACCCTATGTTAATACATTTGACCTACACAAATTTAGGCTCTTTTTCATTTAATGATGAACAGGTGAAAATATTGTTTCCAATTTGAGTTATTGGCATGTAATCAATTTTACTAGTGGAGGAAAGAAATGTTTGTTTGAGTCCACAACACTTTACCTGCAGAGCGAGTAATTTTATGAAATTGTTCTGGTCCTTACTTCACAGCCAACAGCTCTGCAAAATGAGCGAGCAGGTGTTTCTAATAAAATAACAAACAGTCAGAAGTAATGACCAGTGGAAAGAAACACCTCCAGTCTGCTTCTGACTACTGGAAATGCTTTGATTCAAGAAAAGGATAACGCTATGATCGAGCGTACTCCTGTAACACACTGAATGGCTACATTTAGTTCATTGGCATTTTACAGCGTGTTTTGTGCTTCCGCAGCTGCACATATGCATGCATCTGAACATGTGTGTGTGTGTGTGTGTGTGGGGTGGGGGTGAGGGTGGGGGCGGGGGGTGGGGGGGGGTTGGGGGGGTGTGTGTGCCAGGAACTAAACTCTAATTATAGCTCTCACCTGCGGCGAGCTGTCTACCTGTGCTTTGTCTCGTCCCATTACTTCCCCATATAATGATACAGTCATCCATTATTCAGCCTGCAGTAAATGTAATGATATCAATTTAGCCATGGGCAACTCAAATTGATTTCCACTCTAATCGCCACTCCACGGGTAGGAATGCACAGAGAGGTGGGGGTTACCACTGAACGGGGGATGTGAGCGTGTTTCTGTGCTTGTGTCAACAGAAGTTTAGATTAGTGATGAGTCACCACAGCCCCTGTCTCCAGGTATATGTGATTTTGAAGAGAAAAAGTTCTCTGTTTTGCCTTTCAAAACAAAGCCAGCCACCCACGAGTGCCAACAGGACTAACTGAGCTGGTGATCTGACTAGGCACTTTTCCTAGATTGATTCTGAAGTAATATGCTGCCAGTAGAAGAGGAAGAGAAGAGAAGAGAAGAGAAGAGAAGGCTGAAACAACCAGGGCTTTTATCTGTTCTTCTACATTTCTACACTTGTGTCTTCTGATTCTATCAGTTGTTATAAAAATAATATTACATCTCTAATCTTGCTGGAGAACAAAACTTCATAATGAATGACCCCTGACATTATCGGCATCAGATTTTGTTGTTGCGAATAAGCATTTTTACATGTTTTCTCATCTGTCAGAAAGTGTGTATAAACCACCTCGAAAGACAACACCACAGGGGAGACAAACCTGGCTTTCTTTGTGGACATCAAGAGACACTCACATCTTTTTATGCTTAGATGTATTTGGCTTAAACTTTTATTTAAAAAAAAAGAAAAAGAAATGTGTCTTTTTGCATAAGTTAATAAACTGTCTAGGTTGCAAGATTTATTTTCTGTAGCCTATAGATCTCAATACAATATATATATGTACATATATATATATATGATTTCAAACTTTTTCTATACAGTATAGAATTAAAAAAAAGTTCAATTCTTTCAACACAGCCAACACTTTTCTACACAAAGTCTCACTTATTGTCATTGTCTGTAGATCAATGTGTTTTTTTCTCTGACTTTCTGAAAGAGAGCCCATCTCACCAGACAACATGCTTTTAAATGAGTTGCAGTAACAATGTGTCTTTGTTACTGAGGTGACTGACAGATACAAGTGTGTCACAGATGAAGGGGGAAACAAAGAGATAAAACAACATGAGAGAAGGAAAACACTTTGACAACATCAAAGACTGTAAGATGTGACGTGTGTGTGTGTGCGCTGCTGATGTACTTTTGTGTATAAAGTGCAAAATTAAAGTCAGCCTACAGGTTACAAATATTGATGAAAGCATGTATTGGGTGATAATTGGCAAATTGCATAAAATCTCTAATCTCGTATTCTTATTTTGAAAGGACAGGTAGTACCTCTCTTCCCTCATGTATCCCTCTTTCCATGTCATATATACAAGGAAGAGATAAATAACCCAAGTATATAAAAGAACCCTTGTCTCACTTTACTCTATTTCTGTGTGCTCTAATACACCCCTTCACACAAATGCAGACACACACACTTTTTTCTGTCATCCTGTCATTTTGTGAGCACAGCTACTGTGTCGACAGCCCAATAGCACTCTACCTGACCGGATCCTCACAGCCAGTTTCACCATTTGAAACGCACACCCACACTCTCACTAACCCATGCGCTCAGACACATGGCGTAAAAATCTCACCTGTTTGCCATGAGCCATTTCATGTGTTTGACACCACGCTTCAGCTATGTAATTTTCCCCTCACCTTTGCTAATCTGCCACTCATTTCAGGCAGTCATGCTGTGTCCGCCCACTGAGAGCCTACCAGGCTACTGCTGCTACCATGCCATTAGTGTTTCCACACTGAATTAAAGGAACATCAGTGCATTTGTGACCCAGACAAAACTCTTCAGATGATAAAGAAAAAAGAAATAGAATAAACCTCAGGAGATGCAATTCAAAGAGAAATCTTTCCTCTGCTGACATCTGTGGGTGCAAGAGTAACTACTGGCAAAAAAAAGAAAAAGTTTTGTATTGTATATCCCTGGGCTGATTTACATCTGCCATTTCTGTATGTAATCCATTTCTTTCATTTGTTCCTATTTGTCAGTGTGTCCTTGAAGTAAACAGGACATTTTCTTTTTGTTGCAACTTCGTCCAAAGTACGAACATTCCACTTTTTTCTTTGGTTAAAAATTCCACAGTTTAATCTAAGGAAAGTTAAGTCACATTGAAATGAATGATATTTCACATGGGCAGCTTACTAGTAGGTTGTGACAGTATCATGCATAAATTATTGATACCAGCACAACACTGACAACATGATCGACAGTGTTAACGAAGATAAAACAAAGATGAACTAAGCAGAGAAAATGTGCATCAGACATATCTAATTAAAAACATGATGGTGAACTATCTGAGGGGACCTTTTAAGACAAAAGGCAGTTATAAAGGTGGGACAGTGGTGCAGATGACAACTGTTTTTCATTTAGATCATTCTGAAAAGGCGAGATCTGCAGAGAGCACTAGACAGCCATTTTACTTTAGAGTGAATGACTATAATTAATAAATGCCATTAAAACACATCTGTCAACACTCGCGCTAGCCCTTCAGGTGGCATGACAATCATAACTGCGCCAATCACCATCATCATCACCATTGTCATCACTCTTAAAATGTCTCACTCGAGAACAGAGACATAACTGCCATCAATGGCTCACAAAGAAAAAGAGCATTTCTTCTGCTGTACAAACTTTTGATGAACACTGAGGGTTACAATTTAATTGGAACTGTAACTGAAGCTGTTGTGTAAAGTCAGTACATCTTCCTGTGACTTGACCTTGTTCTGTCTAGCTGTATCAAAAACACCTACTTTTGTTAGTTATTTAAGATTTAATAGAAGAAAATCCAGCAGTGGCAGGCTATTAACACTGATAGTGTTCAGCTTGTAACTCTGGCTGCTGGGTGAACAAGAGACCGATTGTTTCTGTTTGCTTTCAAATGATTTCCCGACCAATTACACTCACAGCTCACTGTAAGCCTTAGGTGGAGTCAAATGAACAAAATGATAGATCAGATGTTTCCATGCTAGACCCTCCTGTAAAGGTGGGTGAAACTACAAGGCTACTTATGAGTCAGTGCAAACTGAGAAAGCAAAAGAAAAAAAATCTAGATAGAGCATTGAGGGGAAAAAAAAAGAGAAATTTCTTTCTGGCAAATGGCAGATTGTGGATTAAGCACCAAAGGATGGCCACACGCACACATCTTCACAAATCACATCAAATGGCAAAACGGCACGCCCACGCACTTACACACTTACACAAACATTCCTTACAAATCAAATCAAAAACAGGGCACGCACGGAGGAAGAGTGATTTGCCAATTGGCCGGGGTATTCACGCGGAAAAGGATTTAAATATCACTGGAAATGGGGCCAGTGTGATTGCATCACTTCCGGTTCAGCAGAGCTAGTCAAATGCCTCTGGTGGCCATGTAATTCAATACTCCAGATAGTATGCATTATGCCACAAATCACTCTGCACGCGTGATCACCAGCAAACTGAAGATTCAAATCAAGCTCACCCAGTAGTGTCAGCAAGGGTATATGCAGCTATACTAAATACACTCTGCCCTTGAGTATAGCAGCCTAATTACACATGGACATGTACAAAGGGGTCAAACTTACTGCCCTTAAATCCCAAATAACAATTTTGTGGCTGTGCTTGCCTCATCTGAGTATGAGAGTACATGTGACAGCTGCTCCCTGTAGCTGTCAGCTGACAAAATGGGGACAAGAAAAAAGGAGACCAATAAACAAATGAATAATCCCTGCTCATTATATGCACAGATAGGGCGGTGAAATCTCTGTTTATTTTGGGTTTGCCTCTTTTTTTTTTCCTTTTTGGTTAAACCACCACAATAGAAACAAGGGGACTGAAACATCTACCCCTAGCTTCACTGTAAATTACAATCACCCCCAGAAAATGACACATATATGATTCATTCACACACTTCACACACTTTGTGTGGGCTCGGGCTAATGAATGTTTGTGGGAAAGACATGTTACATTCTCAGCACAAGCTGAAGAATGCAGCAAAGGCTGACAGTCATGATGCATGGTAGTAATTGCGAAGCTAAAACAGGAAAGTGCTTTATTTAGTTTGTGGATAAATGTTGCCATGACAACACACACTGGCTGACTGACATTTATAAAGGACACAGTGGGATTTCTTCCCTTATTTTTCAGTCCATGCATACAATGTACACACATATATAGACTAGTTTGTGCAAATTGGGCATTATCTGCACGATATCTCAGTGTGTACAGTGGTCAGCCTTTCTTCAATTCTACAAGATACAATCAATCCAAAGCAGGACATGAGGAAAGCAGGTTTAGAAACAGTGTTATTTACATAGAAACCACACCTGTGATGGCATTATAATGTAACAAACACTATTCTTGTCATTATGCTTGAGTGAGTTGAGTGCTGACTGTTGAGAATAGCCCTCTTCCCAGCTCACAAGACCAACCAACGACATGAGGATTTCAGTACTTACTCCTCAGATTTTGAGGGACGTTTGAAAGGGTGGTCATAGCAATAACAAATGAAATGGAACAAATTTAAACCAACCTATAATTAATGACATATTCCACCAAAATGACTGGCTGGATAAAAGTGGACAGAGGAGAGCCTGCTGGAGCTGGGATCTGGCCTTGGAGCCCCAAATTACAACACACACATTGACCACTTTGGATTGTAGCATTAGCCAAGCTCCTGGGATGCACAAGTTTCCATTCCACCCAGAAATTTACATCAAGACAAGAGAGGAGGTATCACCTGTTACCTGAAAGTTATTTTACCCTGATGGATGTTCTTTAAAAGTTATCTTACAACACAGATGGAAGCATACAGTGTGTTAGGTACTGCTTGTCCACACAGAGTAACGTTAGCATTAGAGCTGCAGCAGTTCTCTGCCCTCGCTGTCTGTTGGGACCCTGAACTGCTACTTTAAGTGGCTGTTGTATGGCATGAGACTGAGTTTCAGTTTAGCTGCTTCACCTGATGAGCTAACAGACAACAGCTTGATGAGGATTTCCTGTGCTGTGCAGTATTCATCAACCATAAATTCAAGGACCTTGATAGCACATACAGAGTAGCACACACCTGTCTTACTTCTTGACTGTTACACTGTGTATCCCTCATCTCTTACATAGTATAGTAGTTGCTATATCTTAGATTAGTTAGTTAGTTAGTTACTTTATTGTCCCCGTGGGGAGACACCATAGCACACACCCACACATATAACACACTACAGTCATTGGTGACAAAGTACAGGTATCATTTACTGAGATTAGATTGATTCAGTTAAATTACGACCTCAATTAAACATAGTGTTTTTTAAACAAATTTAAGACAATCCAAAACTTTGAACACTAGCCATTTCCTAAAAGTAGACTTTTTTGTAAATAAAGGTTTTTTGTACACAGCAGATGATACCAAACTTAGGAGTTCCTCAGAAGGACAGATTACCATCACAGAACAATACAGCCTGTGATGACAAATTGAGAGTGATCACTGAGAGTGGATAGGGGAAGACAAGAAATGAGAGTAGAAAGCAGGAAAGGGAAGATGAGAGATGGGGAGCACTGACATGGTGAGGGTGGGGGTCAGGGAGAATAAAGGATGGTGGATGAGAGTCAGGAATACACTGAGTAGGAGGGATGGATGGAGGGAAACAGAGAGGAGGGGAGCGTCCTCTTGGTAGAATAGTTCTGATTGAGGTCAGTTTTCCCACCAGATGAGACTCCACTTTAATCACCCTCTGTCGGTCTCATCACCATGGAAGGGCTGGCCTCATCATGCATAGAGGAGAGACAGTGCTCGGAGTGAGAGAGAGAGAGAGAGAGAGGGAGAGAGAGAGAGATCGGCAGAAGAAAGAAAGAGAAAATACAAATAGAAACGTACATACAAAATGAGCAGGATGTACTAAATAAGAGAGTTGGGGAGGCAGATTTACAACCAGAGAAATGGAAAGCAGAGGACAAAGTGAGGGACTACCAGAGAAAGAAATACATGCAAAGAGATACAGAGAAAGGAAGGGAATCTAAAATAGAGTAGAAGGGGAGGAGAAAGTTTTAAGTAATTGACTAAAACAGCATCATTGTTCTAAATGGTGAGGGATCCAAAAGAATAAATAAAACAAATAAGGAAGGCCAGAAAAACAACTGAAAGAAACAGAAAGAAACAGACGTAAAAGACTTGTGTATTCAAGATGTGTACAAGAAAGGTTTAAAAGTACTTTTTCACCCCACTGTATTTATCTACTACTTATTACTTTGCAGATTAAGCTCACGCATACATAAATGTATGGCCAGTTCATCAAATATTAGAAATTAGATCAGCCAACAGTTAAATGTAGCCCCATCTCAGCAATTCTACATAAGAGAATTATCATCCAACTCTTCCTTCCATTTAGCGTTGTTCAGCTCTTTGTCTTGGTTTCATGGCCACACTTTTACTGGTTTCGTTCACTTTCACCACTTTCATCAGCCTTGTTTCCAGCTACAGCAGGCAGTTGTTTTCAGCGAAACAGCTCTGATAAATTCACTGTATGCTGCCTGCTCAGCACCAAATGGCAGACAGATACAGTTAGCAACAAGCTGGTGAATGTGGTGGAGCATGTGGGAACTAAAAAGTCAGACATCTCCCTCAGTAGTTTTTAGAGACCAAAACAGTACCAAAAACATCTAAAAGCATACTCTATCACTGTACACTGGTGTGATAGAGATAGCCTAATGTATGAGTCGGAGCCATATGAACATGTTTTATTATTCTCATATTTTTCTCTAATGATCAGTAGTGAGGCATTTTGTATGACCTATTTTCTTGCTATAAATACAACAATAAAATTAAGAGTGCTATAATGAAATGTGCAAAGAATAAAAGTGCCTCTTTAAAGCACATAAACTACACTGATGTGCCACCGCAACCAAACTTGTACTGCTTCATTTAAGTGGACAGTTTTGTGGATTGCCTTCTGGTTCAGAAAAAGCATTCATACCATAGCACTACATTTTTAGGTATTTTAGGTTTAGGGAAACCCCTCCGGGCTCATACAAAATTGTCAGAGTAAAAGCACCCAGAGTGAAAAGCCAGCTTGCTCTGATGCACGGATAAAAATGGAGAGAGAGGCAAACAGAGAAAGATCAGAGAGAGGGAGGGAGAAATAGAAGAGAAGATAGAATTCAGGTTTCAGCATGAGGTCTCCCATCTGTCTGTAGCCAGAGTGACACCTGCTTAGCTTTGATTCAAAATTGCACACTGAGCTTTAACAGGAGGCACACGTGAATGAAAAGAGCACTGGCACTGTGCACACATATGCTCAATCTCATATATGTTGACATAAAAAGCAGACAACAGACTGGTTCTCTCTCTCTCTCTCACACACACACACACACACAATTGTGTATGTACTCCTTTCAGCAACAACAACCAGTTACTGGTTTTAATATATATATATATATATATATACTGTATGAAATTATGCAAAATGTTTGAGAAAATACAACTAATTTAAATACTATTCAGTTCACAAGATTTGAGAATGTGCAAGGAAAGATTTGTTACAGCAGAACAAGTTGAGTGAGAACACAATGTTCTGGAAAGTTCTGGAAAGCAAACTCCAGCTCCGGGCTCCAAAAACTCAGTGTTTTCTCTGTCATTCATGGCCACGTTCAGCACCTGAAAAGATCATTTATTTGCATTAAAAGAACACTGAGTAACTTGAAACCATCGACTAATTTCCTTGCATAACTTCAAAAGATGCAGTGATCCATTTTTCAAGACATCTTCTGTCTTGGCTGTCTATAAAATGCTCTGAAAAAGTCGAAATTGAGGATATTTTCAGCGTTCCAAATCACAGGAGTTTTTCTTACATGATCAGTCCTAAAAGCCAAGAAAAATATCCAATTTGGTCAATAAATGAGGACTGATGGAAACACTCTGTTGGATGCTGCCTTTTCCCTTGTCCACAGTGGGCTTGGAATCAGGGTTCGTTTGGTATGAACAGGATGATTACTCTATGTTCCTGAAAAGACTCTGAAGACCCCTTAAAGTCTTGTTAGGGAAGGCTGTGAAAAGAGGTGAACATGGTTGTTGTACATAGAAGTCTTTTACCTACACAGTGGCAGATGGAACATGAGGAAAAAATGGACCTGAACCTTCTATGCATTATGCAGTCATGTTGAAGCTCAATGCTGACTAGAGGAGGATGGTGACGTGTCATGGCTCATGCAGGTACTACATGGCTTTATTGCTCTTATCAACAGCAGAGTTACCAATGGCAAGAGGACTCTTATAGCACACCAATCAAAAATGCTATCAAAGCAGCAGTGGCCTTTCCTCTCTTTATTGCCTGTGTGTGTACATTACATAAGGCAGCTTTGCCGTCGCTGCTATTCTTGGAACTGAACTGTGACGGGATCTGCTGTCCTACACCTCCATTTCCTCCTAAAGGGGGTCAACATCCTCACCACATAAAGCCCCTCTGTCTCAGATCCTGATGAATGTAGTAGCCACAGTAACTAAGATGGGGATGATGACCAAATTCTTCCAAAATGTAGCTGTGACGTCACAGGACAGCAAAGTGGAAGTGTCTTGTGGATTTGTAGCACAAGCTTTTTGAACCTTGTTCACAAGGTCACACAATCAGCAAGAGAGAATAGTCTTTTGTTTTTGTTTCAGATTACCTTAAAGACATAATGTGTTATTATTTATTGGGAAGCCACTATTATTATAGTAATGTGATTATGATTTTAAAAGCAATGAAAAAATCAAATCAACAAAGGAGTAGGATAACATAATGTAAGTAAATTATCTTATTACACGTTGTTGGTCCAATGTTGCACTTAGGGTCTGATTACCATGGCAGAAATTGCTTGCAAAACGCACAGCACACATAAAATAAATACACAAAGCGCTGATGGACTGAAGATTAAAATAAATATCACCAAAAGTCAGAAGAAAAGTTTTCTTGAAGGAAAAATAAAAGTAACTTTTAAAGTGTTTCAGAGAACTAAAAAGTAAATTGTGATTGGCTCTCTGCCCAACAAGAATCAGATGTCAACACCCATACAACCAACTGGGAAGAAGCCATGAGATGTTACACGCACTAACATGACCAGCTTATGAAACACATGAACGGGAATTCTTGCCTTCTTGCTATGTGGTTACACTTAACATGACATCTACACATTCTGCAGCTACATGAATTTAAAGAGACATTTGAGCAAAGGCACATAGTAGTAACAAAGTGAATAAATGATAAAACTACTGATGTGTGCTAGTTCACTTTCACACCACTAAAGTTTGTGTTTATTGAGTTACATGGGTTTGACTTTCTGACAAAGGACATCATGTTTATGGATGGCTGTCTGGTCTTGTATGTGTATGTGATTTCATGCATGGATGGTAATGGAAGTAGCTTGTGGCTATGTTTCTATATAGGGCTGTATGTGTGCATATGTGCTATGTGCTGAGAAGTGTTTTCTGAGTGTACAATTAAATACTGTATAATCAGAATTTATACAAATATAAACAACATCAATCAGAGGAAAAATACTTTTTCTATGAGTGATACAAATCTTTACAGACTTGTAAGCTGTCACAAAAACACAGTGAATTTGACTTTATATGTGTGTGCAGATGTGTGTAGTGTCAGCGTGCTCTTGCATATAAATGTAAGGGTGTGTGTGCAGCCTGTGTGTGACCCTGGTTTAACCTTGGGGGCTGGTGTCATCCCAGAGATTGATGGATTTGGGAGGAATCTCAGGCCCAGCAGCCACATTAAGGAAGTGCAGCTTTGCTGAAGGATTACTCTGCACAGCAGGAGCCTGCCTTTAAATGTGTTAGCATAATGCTGGAGACAGCCAGGGAGAGAGAGAGGAGGCGAAAGAAGATGCAAGAAACAGAGAGAATGAAACAGAGAGAGGGACAAAGAGAGCGAGAGACACTCTCTGTGAAAGGGAATGGAAAATGAGAAGGGAACGATATTAAATTGGAAAAAATAAAGACTGTTAGATTAAAAAAAAGTCCACAAGGTGTACTAATATAAGGTATATAATCTTGTCCATATGAGGACAAGATTATACATCACAATAAAGCAAAGTAATTTGGGTGATAATTGTATGAGCCTTCTTCAGAGCTCTTGTCCAAACAATAAAGCTTTAGCCTATAATTCTCTCACAATTACCTTAAGAAGAAAATTACATGGTACGTTTTATTCTCACTCTCTTTTGACTCCTCCTCATGGTCTTTACAGGATAATATTCACTTGGTTTCAAAGAGTCCTTGTGATAATCAAAACAAGAAGTCTCTCTAGCTGAATGAGAAAATACACCGATCAGCCATAACATTATGACCACTGCTGGATGAAGTGAATAACATTGATCATCTCGTAATAACAGAAAGTTCTGCTGAGGAACCTTTGGTCCTGACATTCATTTGGACGTTATTTTGTCACGTACCACCCACCTAAATATTGCCACAAACCAAGCACACACCCCTCCAATGGCAACAACACTCCCCCATGTCAGGGGCCTCCCCCAGCAGGATAATGCCCACCACACCACAAAAACTGTTGAGAAATGTCTCCAGGAGCACGACAAAGAGCCCAAGGTGTTGACCTGGCCTCCAGACTCCCCAGATTCCATTTTTAAATGCATTTTAAAAATCAATGAGATTGATAAAAAGATACATATTTTTGGCTTGAAGGTATGACTGCGCATGCGCTTTATAAAGCTTGGGGGATAATTCCATTACATAATTTTGAAAACTATGTTTAATTAATATGTGAAGACAAAGCAAAAACTATCCATGGTTTGGTCTATATTGACTCTAGCTATATGAAATATAAATAAAATACTTAAGCGACCTATAAGCGATTTCAAAACTTTCTTCTCTCACCTTCCAATGTCCTTGTGTTCTAAATAAAATGGTGCAGTGTCATAATGGAAGTATAATGAGCAGTTTGCGTCATTCACTCACTGTTTGGCATATCTGTCATATTTACAACACCAAAGCCTATTTTCCTTTGTTTCCATGTCTGGTGTTAATATTACACATCATGTTTTCACCATCTGTCCAACATTCTTGATGTTTGTCAGTGTAAATGAAGCGTGCAAATCTCAGTTCATATGTTTTAAACTGAGTGAATGGTGACTTGCTATACGGAGCATTAATTAGCTGCAGGGTGAAAAACAAGTGGCAAAGGGTGGTATATTAGTGGTGATGTGACAAGAAGTATGAGCATACACTGCTGCACTTATAATCTCAACCAGACAGGCTTCTGTGTGCGTCTGCGCATGTGTTTGTTATATGTTTATTTAGACTGAGACAAATGGTGTACTGATAGGGGGCACTCATTGGCAAATGGGTGGCAAACTGACCATGTGCATTAAATATGAGGATCTTTTTTGGAATGTAGCCATTCATGCAGCTGTGGTTTATCTGAGAGAAAAGCTAATGTGTGAGCGTAATTGTGTGTGGGAGTGGAAGTGAACTGCCAAAGTAAATGGCAGTGTACATTATGCATGAATAACGTGTAAATGTCTGGGTGTGTGTGAGTGTGAATAGAGTTGTCTTTGCACATACGGCATGACCAGTGTGGATCATTCATTAATTCATTCATTATCTAATGCTTATCTGAGGTCGTGGGGTGGGGGTGGGGTGGGAGGCTGAAGCCTATCCCAGCTGTCCATTTGGAGGCAAGAGGCAGGGTACACCTGTGGTTCCTTGATCCATCACAGGGCCAACATATATAGACAAACAACCATTCACACTCACCAATTAACCTAATGTGCATGTCTTTGGATGGTGGGAGGAAGCCAGAGTACCCGGAGAGAACCCAGCACAGGGAGAACACAAACTCCATACAGAAAGAACCCGTCTTGCTGTGCAGCAACAGGTACTGTGAGTACCACCATGCACCTTTAGTGTGGGTATATATTTCAATAAACTTTAACAGCAAATTTAATAACCAGCAAGTGATTTAACACTACAGCAAACAATGCTTGAGCAGCTCCTTTGCCAGAAATACAACAGAGCAAATGTTGTATCTGTTTTAAGTACAACCAAACAAACTCCATTATTAAGAAAAGAGGCTGGTCAAAATAGTACAACACAATCTGATTTCTGTGCTGTACACAAGCAGTAATAGTTTTAGTGCAGCCTATGCCTGGGGCACTGTGGCTGCTCCCCCTCTTGCTCTATTGCTTCATTGTAAAAAAAAACAAAAAAAAAAAACAGTTACTGATGACCATTGTCTATTTTGCAGATGTATTTTTAATGACAATCTTAGGTTAGAATTAACTGCAGAGACATTTACATTATGCTGTAAGACAGCAGTCATGATAACGCTAAGGCTGTTATCAATGAGATACAATTGTGCTCAGTTACATGCATGTAAGCCTCATGTGCTGTGATTGTGCCTTAGATTGGGAATCTGAATCTAGCTTGTGCAAGAAAGACTCCGCCACTATCAGCCAAAAGCCACTATGAGAGAGAGATAATTACTGGTGTAAACACATTAAAATGATATTGCAGAAAATTCCAACCATAAATATTAACAAAAATGTAATTTGAGCTCATGGAAAATCTTACAGATTGTAACTGCTTAGATTCGATAAGACACATCACTTAACATCTAATTGTCTCAGCTACAGACCCTCACCATGATCCTGCTCTCTATCTTGGTGAATAACAGAACTTAAATATGGCGATAGCATGTTGGTGGTTCATTTTCGACCCAACACTTGTGTCATACTACAGTAAAGGGGCCTTGGTAAAACCAGAAGTTATGTGGATATGGCTCTAGATTCTGCTAGTCAAAATGCTTGGCCTGCTCTCTTTCACATATTTCAAGGTAAATGAAAAGATGTAAACACACTTACTTGGGGGAATGTAATGAAAACATGATATGGTCTGATCATATCAATATATCTGTCCTGTGTTGCAGAGGTATGCCAATTGGTGAAAACATGAGTACAAATCATGTGGTATCTACAACTGAACTGCTGTAAACCTTGCATTAAGTATAAAGTTAGAACAAAGATCATTCTATATAGTAACTGAATAACTTGGTCTATCTATATACACAGAAGATTATGTGAAAAAAGGACTCTTGGTATATGATTACTCCATATCTTATATGTAAACTCCCAGAATATCATTTCTCATCAAGCAGAAGGCTTATAGAGCGAGGCACAATGCACTAGCAGTGCAGCATGTCTTGTTGGATAAAGCTCTTTTTTTCTGATACATGTCTGTCACAGCAGCTTATAGAAAAATGGCTTGGTCTGACACATACGCATGCATAGACACTCCCACACACAAACGTAAACGCCCTGGAAGCTTTTGAGTGAGTGCTGTCCAAGGTTCTGAGAGTTAATCTCCTCTCTTGGCGTTGGCTGTATCACTGAGGCTGCCACTGGCCATGGTGCTGAAGTGGCTAGGTGTGCTTATGCACCAGTGTATGCGTGTGTGTGTGTGGTGTGTACATTGCAGCTTTTATGAGTATGTGCCATTTCCAGTGAGGTGGTGTTTTCAGGTCTATGCCTTCCAGCACTGCAATCAAACAGTTTCTCCCGCAAAGAAAGTCAGACTAGAAAGAGAATAATCTCTGAGATGAGACTTTTCCAACCTTTCACAAAGCCTACTAGATTGATAAAATAAAAAAAAATCTCATATGCCTATATAAAACTCATATCCCCATCCCCTCCTTCATACTCATGCTCCTTCACATGGCACACAATTCACCTGTTTTTAAAAAGGCAGACAAGCTAAGACAGGCATCTGGTGGAGAGATAAAGGAGAGATGTCCATCAACTTCTTGACCCTGTGCATCTCTTCCTTTCATCTGCCCTCCCCAATGCCATCAAACCCTCCATCATGCTGAACTGGAGCATCACTCCGATGCCTGACAACCGTCAGGATAAATAGCAGCTTGGACTGTCATTCACTTTCCCGCATAGTTTCCTATAGAAATCTCCAAGCTGGCGGAGGAGGAGAAATAAGATGTACATCTGAATAATGCAACAGGCTAGAGGTGGAGAGAGGAAACAGTGGGGAGGAAGATGAACAGATAGAGATGATTGACAGAGGGAGGGGAAAGATGGAAACAGAGCAGAGGGCAGAGCAGGAGAGTTGAAGGGCTAGAGTGTGGGAGAGACAAACAGGGTGAAGAACAGAGGAAAACAGGAAGAAAAGAGGATGGAAATAGAAATAAGAGGGAACGTCAAAGAGGAATGGGGAGGAGATATGGCAGATAGAGAAAACTTGAGATCACAGAGTTCAAAATGGTGTGTAAAGAAGTAAAATAAATGGAAGGGCACGGGGGAGAAAGCAAGACTAATAGTGGAAGTGGAGGAGGAGGCAACAATTCTGTTCCACTTTTAGCAACAAGACACAACACTGCCATTTCCTTCTTCTCTCTGCCATGTTCTCTGTTTTCTCATCATCGCTTGTTGTCATTCTTGATGTTTCTTGCTTTTTTGTGGTTTTTCAATTGTTTGTGGCTTTTCAATCACCTCTTTCAATACCCTGCTCTCCTTTTGCATTCTTTATCTTGCGAGGCGTCTTTGGCCCTCGCTGACTCCATCTGCAACTCTGTCTCCATCCTGCAGTGGATTTCCACTACTCACACGCACTGTTTTGTTTGGAATCTGCTCAGTGATGACTAAAATTACAAACCTTTATTGATTTAGTGTGTCTACAGACCATTTAAGTATTGTTTTGATTAACCCTGTGTGTGTAAGAAAGGGAAGGAAAAATACGAGAGCACAGCTGTGACTGAGAGTTTCTTCACGTCTGTGAGCAAGAGTGAGCCTTCGAACTCTATTGCTTGTTTTGATTCATCTGTCACATTCAGAAGCTATAGCAATATAAAACACAGTACAGCAGAGCTAATACAAGGTTTTCAATGTGTGAAAAAACAAATAAGATAAAGAATTGTATTGTTCATACAAGTATGAAAATATATTTAGTGCTACACATGCTGAATGTGGTTTTGTACATTTTTAAGAAAATGTAACTGAGTTTAGGTGCAGTACACACTTGCAACTGTTTTCTTTGTTATGGTATGTTGCTATGTTTTCAGCAGAGTTGATTACAGTTGATTACTGACTGATTACAGACCCCATTCACAGAGCAACAGAAGAGCTGATGAACAGTGAGTGAATTCAAGATGATGATGTGAACAGTGTTGCTGTTCATGCAGTTGACCCCTTAAAGTGTTGCACCAGTCTGGATCACGTGTTTTACTCTGAGCCTGCAACACTATCATCAACTTTCTTTTTTTGTGTTTTGTTTTGTATTCGATGTCTTCTGGAGAGCAATTTCTGACAGTCTCCTTTTTCTTCCTGCCCTGTTTTCATATTACCACGCCTTTCTCTAAATTAAGAGTTAAAAATCTTTGATGTGTCGATTTTTATGCTAAAATATGAGAAAAGAGAGACGGAGAAGGACCGGGGGGGATGTAGATTGAGGGGACATCACACTGAATAATGCAATAACAGACGCTATGGGCTACTTGTTGTCATTAGTTATTTATTTATCTTCCTGGAAGAACAGTGCATCCATTTCTCTTCTCAGGCAATTACTTTTAATTGGATAACCTTTTCGTTTGCTGAAGAGCACTATTTTTAACTTAGAAAGCGCAAGGTGCTGAAGCGCCATGCTTTCCCTCAGGAATAGCTCACTACACAGATAGGTAGACTGGAGGAGAGAATCTCTGTTAATATGGAAAGGAGATGCAAGAAGTGGGAGGGAGACAGGGAGACGCACGCACATCAAACAGATGGAAATTCCTTGTTTAGGGTGATTTCTTATGGAAAAAGGAGTAAAATCAAGTTTTGAAGGAAAGAAATAACAAAAACATTCACTCTTAATACATATGGAACACCTCCACCTCAATGAATAAAAGTAGGAATTCATAACTCAACAAAATTTTACAATTCATATAAGTATTTATATTATCAGCCAGTGGAGTCTTTCTTAGCCTATCTGGCAGGACCAACAGTGATAAAAGACTCAGTTCTTATTTTCAAGTCTCTCATGGATGCTTTAGGATAAATTTGACCTTACGTGCGTCTAAGATTTTAAAAAGAGAAGAAGATAATAGGAGTATGTAACTCTTGGGCAATAGTCCCCTGTGAGGCATTAGGTGTGGGCACCTACACCTCACAGTTAATCAGTGTAAAAGTTGGTCTGATTCTTAGTCTTAAGGCACTAAATACACTTAAAATACACAGGAGGAACATCATTTTGAACCTCTGAAAAAACAACTTTATTTCACTGTTGTGACAATCGCTCTCCCTTTTGTGTAATAGTTTAATGAACCAAAGAGAAGCCTATATGCTACCCCTGCTAAATTTTAGCATAAATATCCAGCAGACACTTGATGTAATGAATAAACAAGCTGCAATTGTATACATGTGTCCCTGAGAAAAATCAAGAAAGACAGATAGAGGGAGCCGGTGCCAAGTAAATGTTCACTGCTCTGTAAAATACATTGGTGGATGTCATTTGCTATTCACCATGCATCAGTTGAATTTGACTGTTTAGTCAATTTGTATGCTCCATGTGTCAGTTCACGTTGTTTGGTGCAACCTGTGTCTGCTGCCACAGGCTTTCAAATCAGCTAACAAATCTAATCCCAGACAAAGTTGCTTCAGATGTTTGTGCTTAAAGTTTCAGTTCTGTCTAAGATTATTTTAATTATTGCTTCTTATGACTGTTATATGACTGCTTTTGTAGATTTTTAAAAATGCTACAGTTAAAAAAAAAAGGTACTGTTAGCATGCCTCAGTTCAAGATCAACTCCAAAATCACTCAAAAACAACATCCTGAAGAAGGTCACGAAGATCAAGGGACTGTAGCTGACAATAAATTCTTTGAAGTGACAAAACTTTAAGTTTTGAGAAATTTATGGATGCAAATAGTCCCATCAAAGCCACAGAACTCACCCAGGGATCACCCTGTGTGTCCTTCAGTGTGCCATTAGTAGGGAAGAAAGAGATTTGTCTAAGAGTAGTGGTAAATTACGACATGTTTTTGATGTGAAGTACATTGCAGGTAAAACAGCTTTATGTTGAGGGCTTATGTAAACTGGCAGTGTGCCACTAAGTAGGAAACAGGCCAAGTGTAAACAAAATACAAATTTTGTTATGTTTTTGGGCAACCCCACTAGTAGTTGACAAGGCATGAAATCAGAGGGAAAGGGCTACAAATAAACTAAGCTGTTGTGATCTTGTACTCTGGACTGCCTTCAGTGTGTTTTCAGGATTATACTGTCTTTTCTACAGCACTCTCCTCTTTTTTATCTTCTTTCTCTTTTTTTGACATAGTAAGGGATGCAGACACATTTACTAGTAACAACAGAACAGTGGAAACTTAGCAAAATAAAGATGATGGTTGTTCATTTTTAATCAAACTACATGACAGGCAACATTGCAAACCATCAGGCAGCTGACACAAAGACCTCAAAGAGTAGTCATCATCCTCGTAAAAGGACAGGTACAACTGTTACACAGATGATGCGCAGGGGTTGTGATGATGCAAGTACAACCCAACAAAGGCTTATTTAAATATACGAGGTATGGCTATTAAATAATGAGACTGCGCTTATGAGGATAAAACCACGTGGTTCACAGTCACACTGAGTGTTATATATTAAAGGTTGGGTATTCATGCACACGTTCACGTCTTTAGTTCACTGCTAGCTACTGATTGAAGTGCATGTGTTTTTGCTAAGGCGTCAGAAAATGATTAGCTTAAAAGTTAAGTAATTCATTAACTTGAAATTTTTGGTGTAATTGAACAAAACAGCAGCCAAATCTTTTCGTACATTCTATGGGGAACACTGCATGTCACGTGCACGTGTGTTTGAATGGCACAAAAGATTTTGTGAAACCAGAGAGGATGTCCAAGACGAGGAACGTTCTGGGCGCCCATGCACATCAAAAACTTCTGAAAACATTCAGCAAATTGAACAAATTGTTCGAAATGATCGACCACTGAGTTTAAGAATGATAGCAGAAGTGGTCTCCATTGATAAAGAGACAGTTCGGCAAATTTTGCATGAAAATTTGAACATGACAAAAGTGTGTGCCAGAGTTGTCCCAAAACTTCTGACTCCCGATCAAAAGGAAAAGCAGTTTCTGGCTGAAAAACAAATCACAGTGCTTGATCACCCTCACTATTCACCTGATCTAGCACCATGTTACTTTTTCCTTTTTCCTAACATCAAATCTGTGCTCAAAGGAACACATTTTGAGTCTGTGTCAGAAATTAGGAAAAGAACGACAAGAGACAACTGCCTGAGACAACTGCCCGAAGAAGACCTACTGCACTGCTTTGATCAGTGGAAGACCTGAATGCAGCGGTGTGTTGATACAGAAGGGGAGTATGTTGAAGGAGAAA
Organism: Lates japonicus; assembly: GCA_033238685.1. Lineage (NCBI taxonomy): Eukaryota > Metazoa > Chordata > Actinopteri > Centropomidae > Lates > Lates japonicus. The sequence continues at coordinate 2,814,451 of BRZM01000029.1, read as the reverse complement.
GACACTGAAAATTTTTTATGTTCAATAAAATTGTATTACAGCATTAGTCTCTTTATTTAATACCCATACCTCATATACTCATTGTAGTCATGTGTCCTTATATAGTAAAGAGTAGATATTTATCCTTCAGATTGGAAATAACATTTTTGCCATGAGATTTTTTTTCTTCTGACATTTTCTTCAGCATGATGAAGTTTTTTTTTTT